>MKYO02029066.1:601517-725865 GCA_002013955.2 Citrus medica
TATATAAACAACCAAACTATCATTTATCCTATCCGATTCCAAAGATGATTCTTCATGAGTTTTGTTATTGAAAATGTTCGTTCTACTATAATTATATAAACTGAAAGAATTAACCATATTTTTTAGAATAGAAAATATTTTGAGTAGTGAGTTATTATTATTTTTAATTAAAATATATGTTTTTATATTTTTTTAAAGTAAAAATTTAAATTTTATGGGGTTTATATTTTATAGTGAATATTTTAATAACTTTAATGGGGCTAATTAAAAAATTAAAATATTTTTTTCTTTTATTTATTTATTTTTTTTGGCCAGTGAGGGCTTGAGCCCCCACTGGTCATGTGCTGTATCTGCCTCTGTAGGGAAGTGAGATTCGTTACTCAAATATTGTACTCTATTAATTATTAAATAAACAATTATTTTTTCTTGTGTCCGTGGATGTAGGTTTAATTACCGAACCACGTAATTCTTATATCCTTTATTTTTCTATAATTATTTGGTGCGCTTGATTCAGCATTCCGAGCACAACACCTTTGACCAAGTCTCAGTCTTGTATTAGGGCAGGTTATCTCATCCCTTCAGTCCGGTCTCCCACCTGTGCTCGATCTTTTTCTTTGCGAAGCCAAGGAAAATTATCCTCGAGTGAATCTTCTCGCTTTAGACGAGGGAGGGAAGATTCACGCGAGCAAGCCTCTGGTCGTGCTCCGCTTTTATCCCCCAAACAGTTTGGCGAATTCCGGAGAAGATACTATAATGGTGGAAACTTCTCCAATTTGTAAGTGTATAAGAGGTCTATACTTTATGGCCAAGTTTCTAAGCCATGATGGGGTAGAGAGCCAACCAGCTGGTGCAAATTTCCGATTACTGGTAACTTCCATGGGCTTGGAGGGAGATTTGAAGTTGTGTTATTGGTTTTGGATATCTTTTCTAGTTTCAGCATTGTAAAGATAAAGACAAGAAAAGCAAGAAAGATTTGGAAGGTGGGAAATTCGAGCTCCATGATTAGATTAATTCAGAGAACAAATCTCTTGCTTACAGCTCTCCCTACCTTAATTGTTAGTTATAAAAAGAATTCTTATTATTCTTATTATTTAGCCCAACGACAACTTAATTCCGTTACTAGTGTCAATGGATGGTGTTTGAAACCAAACCTCTTGCCCTAGAGAATTAAATTAAAGATACGATGTAGTGATCCTCGAGGTCAGCCGTCAGCACTATTTTAGATAATCTTATTCTATTCAATTGAGTTTGTCAACCATGGCGTTTGAACATGCAAGTGGACCTGCTATAGTTACCACATGGCTAGTCCCTCCTCCAGGAACAGAGGAGAAAGCAGAGGACAGATTAACACAAGATTATTCAATGAAATATCTTATAAGATATCTTACCTGTGGTATTGTCCTCTAGTATTATTAGAGTTTGATATTGTTTAATATTGATTATATGTATCAATTTTCCTTGTTATAAATGATGACAAGGAAATCGGATTTAGTGCAGATCATCTTTTCTCTGGACTATCATATCAAAGGACTCGTTGAAGTTCAAATAAATTGCTCAAGGTTCCAAGTGAAAATGGTACAGCAGCATTGCAGGTGGAAGCTCAACAGTGGCAAGATCAGATAACATTCCGGGGCTGCATATCCTCTCACTAGCCCCAAATGGGATTTATTCAAATTTAGTCCCCTTATAGGCAATAGAACAGGTTCATTTTGGAAAGCTTGTCCCAACTGCACAAAACAGAGGACATTTTATGCATGCAGCCATACTTAGTTATTCTTTCTTGCCAAGTAAAAAATTCCTTATATTTTTCGGGGAAATTAATCATGCAGCGGAAGCTTTTTTGTTTACAGAAAACTTGTTTTATGTCCATACAATGATGCATAAAAGTTGCAGACGGAGAACAATCCAATAAAAGATTTTTCATCAACGGTTTAGGAGTTTTTTATATATCAGAACCTTTGAAGACAATTACAAGGATTTTTCCAACTTCATTTGCTGGTATGCTAACATAGGAATGTCATTATTTACTTACGATTCATGTAAATCTAGCTCAAATTAGTCAGCTTTCATCTTCCGAACCTTTGGTTTTGCTTTCTTGTTAAAATGGCACTCCAGTACCACCAGTTACAGCTGGATATTGGGCGTTGGTATTAAGACTAACACATATCAATCTAATACATTTCATAAAAATAATTAGTATTCTGTTTCTCTGTAGCATGAACATAAAGGAGGATATGATTTCTAACATTAAAAAAGAATTAAAGATGAACTTCAACTCATTTTATGTGCTACATACTACTTGCTGCAGGAAGTTGCATTCAGTATTATTTAACTTCTGCTATAGCTCTAGCAGAATAAGCCCAAGCTTTGACAAATAACAATGACGGAAGATGATTTTAGGGATAAGCTCTCAACCTTATATAGATTAGTCTTTGCTGAAACCTGAGCCATAATCTCACATAATAACTCTCTGCAATAAATGATTGAAAACAAAATACCTTTCTATGGTTCTGCTCATGCAGTCACTCTGAAGCACTCCTCTTTTACAAAAGTTATTCTTTAGTTTCTTATGCAATAGATGAAGGATGGTGTGGAATAGGAATCATACACAAATCTTGTTTTCTTCTTACTGTTGCGCCAAAGGCCTCAGTCATGTCCAAATCCTCATGCTTCATTCCATTTGGTAGTTTCCATTCGAAATGGTATAATAACATCGCGAGTGTAAGCTCCACGCTGGCCAGACCAAATGACGTTCCAGGGCAGATCCTCCTACCAGCACCAAATGGGATGTACGCAAAATTAGTCCCCTTGTAGTCAACAGAATAATCGAGGAACCTCTCTGGAATAAAGCTCTCAGGTTCGGTCCAGTACTTGGGATCTCTTCCAATCGACCATGCATTAACAATGACTTTAGCTTTCACAGGTATGTCAAATCCATTAATCTTACATCGCTCTCCACATTCTCTTGGCAATAACAAAGGACCAGGAGGATGTAGTCTCAATGTCTCTTTAACAACTAGCTTCATGTACATCATTTCTTTAATGCCCGTTTCGTCGACTTTCCCCCTTCTATTAAACACTTCCCTCGCCTCAGCTTCTGCTTTTTTTATAACTCTTGGATTTTTTATCATTTCACACATTGCCCAATCCACAGTGGTGGCAGATGTTTCACTCCCAGCACCAAAAATGTCCTGAAACGGTGTTTATGTAAATGAGTTTTCGCAGACAGTTATATGGTCTCATTCATCCTATCACATAACACTAGGCTAACATTAAAAGAAACAACGTAACGGAAAAAAAATTGAATTGATGATATTAAATGTATAGTTACTCACAGAGATTACTGCTTTGATGTTGTCTGTAGTCAAGGAAGAACCATGATTTCCGAGCCCTTGAATTTTCAACAGAACATCAACCAGATCGTCATCATCAACGGTCTTGCAATTCTTCAATGTTTCCTTGCGCTTCTTATGTTCATTGATAATGTTTTCAACTATTCTGTCAGCTTCTTGATGCAGCTTCTCCACCTGAGACTTGCTTCCAGTAAGCAACTGAACCAATCCAATGGAAGGAAAAATATCTGCAATATTAAAACCTGAGATCACTTTTGTCGTTTCCTCTATAACTGAGACAAATGCTTCTTGGTCTCTGGATCTGTATCCAAAGGCCACCCTTGAAGTGATACCGTACATTAATGAGTAAATGTTCTCAGTTAAGTTAACAACGGATCCAGCTTTTGAAGAAATCCAATTAATGAGATCAGATACCTCTGCTTCTCTTACTGATTGGAAAGATTGGACTCTTTTGGCGCTAAAAATCTCAGACACACAGATTTTTCGCAGTTGTTTCCAAGAATCACTATATGGTGATAAAATTATATCACGATAATTATAAGACATAATTTGTGCTGCAGGAAAATGAGGCCTGGATGCAAAGATAACATCGTGGGTTTTCATAACTTCACTGGCAACTTCAGGGGAAGACACAATAACGGTTGGAACTTGCCCGAGTTGTAGAAGCATAAGTGGTCCGTATTTCTTGGACAGGTCTCTTAGTCCATGATGGGGGAGGGAGCCAGCCAGCTGGTGCAAATTTCCTATTACAGGTAATTTCCATGGTCCTGGTGGTAGATTTGAGATTCTGTTATTGGTTTCTGATTTCTTCTCTAGTTTCAGCAAAGTAAAGGCAGAGAGAAGAATAGCTAGAACGATGAGCAAGGAGGAGGACAACCCTAGAAGTTCCATGTGTAATGAACAGGACAACGGGGATAGAATTTTAACTAGTCTGTTGTTGTATCCGCGTTGTGGATCTTTTGTGGTACGTCTTTCAACCAAAATATCTTCAATTAGTGCACACATTGAAAATGTGAAGGATGATGATTGGTTGCCTTACCTGTGTCCTACTTTGACATTTCCACAATAATACGGCTAAATATTGGTAATATGGGAAGCATAAATAATTAAATGATAAACGGGCTTAGGTGTGCCCAACAGTCGTGCAAATCAAGTGATTATTGCCCAATATATACAGTGACGAGCTTGTCTGGTGGCGCCGCCGATGGTGCAATAATAATTGAAATACCCCAAAGTGAATACTAGTTGAAATACCCCAATTACAGACAAATTCATTTTGCTTTATATTAAATTGAATTTACATTGTGGTGAGCTTTTTCTATTTTGACAATTTACTATAAAGCATAGTGAAATGTCTTAGATTAGATGCGGGTGCCTTGCTTTATATGTGGCTAACTAGTAAATTAGATTAAATTTAATAGGGGTATTTTTATTAAATTAAATTAGATTAAATTATCTGAAATGATATGTGCAGAGTGAATAATCTAAGACATTTCGCCGCAACCGATTAAATTTAATATAATTTAAAAGTAAGCCACATATAAAGCAAGGCACCTGCATTTAATCTAATTTTTCGTAGGTGATTTAATAAAACAAATTATTATGATTGATTAAAATATACATATATTTATAATATAATTATAAATATATAATTATATTACAATTAGTTGAAAAATATATATAGCAGTGAGTAAAAGGAAAAGGAACACCAAAATTTTTTCCTTCACCAAATATTTCTTTTCTAATTATGGGCTCGGATCATTGTTAACCGATGCCTTCTAAGTCCTCTCATATATTGGAAGTAGTGCTCCTATCACACCACTAACTTCCTTAAGAAACCAAACTTATCTTCTTGCTGCAACTCATAGAATAAATTTTATAAGTGTGAGCTGTTCGAACTCTCCAAAATGCTCATTAGACCCATTCTTTAATTTAATTTTTTATTATTAAAAAAGCCCTAAAGTATTTTATTATTATAGCCGAAACAAATATTTTTACAAAAACAAATTACCGGCTGCTCCACCTTTAACTTGTCAATGCCCCATCGAAAAGGGCATAGGAAAAGAAGAAAGAAAACAAAAGAGGAAGAAGAAAAAGAAGAAAGAAAGAAGAAAAAAGAGAAAGAAGAAGGAAGAAAAAGAAGAAGAAACAAAAGACAAAGCGACGGGCCGCGTAAAGAAAAATAATAAAATAATAATAAATAATAAAATACACAGTAGCTGAATTTTAGCTTTATAAGGAGGGGCATTTCTCTCATTTTGTGCATTGAGTTCTTCAATTCTTTTTTTTTATTTAGAGAATGATTTTAAGAGTTTAGTGATTTGAGAATTTGGGTGTATTGAGATTTTAAGTAGTGAGTTAAAATACTACAATATTTGTAACTCTTTTTTACTAATAAAATATTTTTCTTTTGGTCTTCACCCGTGGACGTAGGCTAAAAGCCGAACCACGTAATTTCTTATGTCCTGTGTGATTTTGTGTCTTATTATTTCTCAATTTTACTTTAGTTGCATGTCTGCTACACCCATCAATTTATTAACAGTGGTATCAGAGTTATTGGTTGAATTTTTGGAGTTGGGTACTATTCACGTAAGGGGTACTGTTCACGTATACGGCATTGTTCACATATACGATACTATTTATGCATACGGTATTGTTCATGTATACTACACTGTTTATATAAACTGTACTGTTTACGAGAAACGGTGGAAGCGATCCAAGAATTTTGTGGTGCAAAGTAAGGAATAGTGGTGTGAGTAGAGCAATTGTGTGATTTTGTACATGTCTAGGAAAGTTCTGTCAGAAAAGCGATAAGGGCCTAAGGAGTCTGGGTTTTAAGTGGGACAATTGTGACCCCTCTAGTCTTTCCTAGGAACTTTCCTGATGTGCACTCACAACTATTCAATGTGGTACACTAGCTTGTGTGTGGTATTTATTAATAAAATAGCGGCGGAGTATGAAATTGAGAAGTTCAATGGGAACAATTTCTCGTTATGGAAAATGAAGATGCAGGCAATTTTAAGAAAAAATAATTGCTTAACAGCTATTGGAGAAAGACCCATGGAGATAACTGATTATGACAAATGGAATGAGATAGACGGCAATGCCATTGCTGATCTACACCTGGCACTTTCAGACGGGGTATTATCCAGTATGAAGGAGAAAAAGACAGCGAAGGAAATATGAGATACTCTCACAAAATTATACGAGGTCAAGTCACTACATAACAAAATCTTCTTGAAGAGAAAACTCTATACTCTTCAAATGGCGGAAACTACAATGGTGACTGACCATATCAACACCTTGAAGACTCTATTTTCACAACTTACAACGTTGGGTTATAAAATAGAGGAAAATGAACGTGTAGAGCTTCTACTTCAAAGTCTACCAGATTCGTATGATCAACTCATCATCAATCTGACGAACAACAATCCAGTGGACGGTCTAGTTTTTGACGATGTTGCAGCCTCCGTATTAAATGAGGAGAGCAGATGGAAAAATAAAGAAAATAGACAAGCAAGTTTGTAGCAAGCGGAGGCGCTATCGGTGACGAAACAGAGATCAACGAAACGTGGCTCCAGTGGGAGTCACAATCATGGTAGATCAAAATCCAAAAGTAAAAAGAATGTCAAGTGCTACAACTGTGGCAAGAAAGGGCATGTCAAGAAAGAGTGTTGGAACAACCAAAAGAGAAGAGAAGAGAAGGCAAAGAACCTGAGTCATCAAATGCTCAGGGTTGTGTAGCAAATACTTCGGATGATGGCGAGATTCTCTACAGTGAGGCAACAACTATTTCAGAAGGCAGAAAACGACTATCTGACGTCTGGCTCATAGATTCAAGAGCTACTTGCACATAACCTCTCGGAGAGAATGGTTCCATACATATGAACCTATTGACACAACTTAAAACTAATTTTAAATCCCAAGTATAAGAGTGTCTTGTTGTATTATAACTCGGTGAGTCCGAGGTCGATCCACAGAGAAAAGATTTAATTAGTTTATTTTATTTTATCTAAAAATTGAAATTATAACTTGAATATAAACAACTTAATTTAAATGAAACTATGAAATTGAACTAGTTAGGGTTATGGATCCACTCTTAGAAATAAATAAAACTTAATAAATTCTTTTTGCCAATTTGTTTTAGATTTATTACTCAAAAGATTAATTATACAAATTATTATTATTTTCCCTTTAATTTTATGATGGATTAAGTATTTATTGTGCCAAAATTTAATTTGTCTACAATAAGTCAAAATACCATTTCACCATGCCTTATATTAAGATCTTAAGAATTTATTGTGCCAAATTCATTTGTTTGTCTACAATAAATCAAATTTTCAAAATATAAAACATGTATAAAATTAAATAGAAAATAATTTAATTTATAAAATTAAACATAGAATTTGATTAAATCATATTTATTTCTTAAGAGTTTCACCTTCCCCTAACTAATATTATTTAGTTAAGCATAATTAAAATAAAAAGAAGTAGTAAAATTGAATTACTTATAATTAAAAGAAATAAAAACAACTAAAATTGGAAATAAAACTAATTTTATTAATGAAAATAATTATACAAAATATTAAAAACACACCTGGAAATCAAGATTACAAGGAGATGGAGAGAATTTGAGAAGAAGAGAGTTGTAGAGAGATGATTAAAACATAAAAATGAGGCCCTATTTATAGAAAAATAAATTCATAATCCAGTGCTTTGCGGTCCATCATAGGCTTCATGCATGTGCTCCTCACAACCCTTAGATCAAGATCCAATGGCTGGTCAAACTTCAAAAGTCAACATCACACATGGCATCATTTGACTCGTCCGATTTACCCAAAGAACGGTTGAGATTTGGCGGGTTAATGGGTGGATCGGGTCGACCCGAATACAAAGATTCGGATCCTCCAACTTGCTTCACCAACCATTGCCACGTGGCACAATCATGGCCATTGAATCATGAACGGTTGAGATTTGGTCAAGATTGCCAGTTATCCCATGCACTCATATCTATTGTAAGCTCATTTCATCATCCAATCAGTGCTCGGTCAACAGGAAAAGTCAACTTTTTTTACACAAGCCCAATTTTAAGCCGATCTTGACTGATCTTAAGGTTTTCAGACCTCCGGAATCCAAATTTGACCTCCGTTTATCTGTTTGGAGCCTCGAAGTACGTGAAATTAATAATTTTCCTAATAAAAACATAAAAATACACAAAATTAAATATATTTAAAACATAATTAATACTTCATAATATATTACATAAACACAAATATAAATCATAACATAAGCATAAAATAACATATTATCGCTTGATAATTAAACAATTTTTAATACTAATCACACCCCCCAACCAGCTTATTGCTAGCCCTCTAGCAATTAAAGCGTTATATTAAGATTTATAAAATTCACATGCAAGTTAATAGTTGTTCATCTATCCTCTAAATTACCAAATAAATGAATTCTCCCAAATTCCTTTACCACATTGATGTTCACTCATTATCCAGAATATCATCAAACCTTCTTTTGTGCTCAAGTAATTAACACAATACTTATGGGGCTTCATTAAAAGAAAAACAACATTTTCGTTCTAAAATTCATTAGAAATTATATCTTTAGGCAGTAGATTATTCCACTTTTTTTTTATATATTACATTTCTAACCCGTGTAGCGAGCTTTAGGTCAGTGACTCCCAGACCAGTTGACCTTAGGGCACTAGGTGTTGAAACACCCCTACGGACTTAATTACTCGGGTTTCTAATAAACAAACAATATATCTATTACCCATGTAGCGAGCTTTAGGCCAGTGACTCCCAGACCAGTTGACCTTAGGGCACTAGGTGTTGAAACACCCCTACGGACTTAATTACTCGGGTTCTAGATATAGAAAAATTAAAAATAATTTTTTTTTACCTTTTTTTTTTAGAAATATACACTTTCTACTACCTTAGATACTTTTCCTAATAAATCAAAAGAACTAAATGCTGTAAAATTTTAACTTACAACCCACTAGTATGTGTCATAATGTGTGTGTGAAGAATGATTCAATAATACCTGTTAAATGAGTAAACAATTAAATAACTTAATAACCAAGTGGAGAGTTCACAAATTTGAGTAATTCAAAGAAAAGGGAACAAAAACAACTTACTATGAATCTCAAAATCAAAATATAATACAACAAGACTATTAGGATGCGTCTCAAAAGTCGTGACTCTTTACACGGCCATCCTAGACAAAAACAAATTTGTTTTTTTTTTGGCAATAAAAGAAAAGAGAAAAGAAAAAAAAAACACACATATTTAAAACATACGTCAATTATCCCCACCCCACAACCTAATCTAAACATTATCCTAACATTTTATAATTTTACAGATATGCAAAAAAAATAATAATAATAAATAAAAATAAAAGAGAATAATAAAAGAAGAAGAAGAAGAAGAGGAGATCTCACCTGAACTTGATGTAGAAGCTTAAAAGTAGATAACAAAGATGAAGAAAAAGTCAAATTTTTTTTTTTTTTTTTTTTTACAACACCCTTAAGATTAAGAAGATGCGTTTCTAGAGAGACTACATTCTCTATATCCTGCCATCTTCGACTCAAATTTGTCCTAAGTTAGTCTTTACAGAAAAAAAAATTTGTTTTTTTTTTTTTTTTTGTAAACACATAACCAGGACTAAGACATTCCACAATTATCAACTATTCCCTCCCCCCAACCTGAAAAAGACATTGTCCTCAATGTTTTAAAAGGAAAGAGAAAGAGTGTAGAAGACATCACATGAACACTACAACAGAAAATATTTACAAACGGAGAGTTAAATCTAAATCGCACTTCTTAGTACTGCTACTGTTACCGTTACCATCATTAGTCGACCAATTCAGTGCAACAGTCTGTGGATCTGGCTCTGGTGTATAAGCTTGTAAAAGATCAAGTAACTCATTAGCAGTAGAAGCAGAGATAAAGAGTTTTTTTACAGAATGTGGAACAAAATGATTCTTAATTGCATGGTTAATAAAAGTTAGCAAGCCGTCATAAAAATTATTAACATTTAACAAACCGATGGGTTTTTGATGAATGTTCAAGTGGGCCCAAGATGCAAATGTAATTAGTGCCTCAAAAGTTGCAAGATCTCCTGGCAAGAAAATAAAAGCATCAGCATGATTCATCATTTCAGATATTCTCTCTTGCATACTTGATACCACTAATTCTTCTCCAATTGGTGGGCCAGACATGCACACTAGCGGTTTTATGGGTTCTGGAATAATGCCGAGTACTTGGCTTCCTCTAGTAAAAACAGCTTCTGAGACAAGTCTTGATAACCCTCGTTTACCTCCTCCATATACAAGATTCAGTTTCCTCTCTGCTATAACACGACCAAGATCTACAGCTGCCTGAACGAACTCTTTGTACTTTCCATAGTGAAACCCAGAAAGCACACAAATATTTTTGAATTGTTTACTCGAAGATGCTGCCATTGGACTAATTTTTCAAAAACAAGTTGTGAGTGTTTGAAAAACGAGTGAGTGTTTGAAAAACGAGCTCATATTTAAAGTTCTTGGTGACATAAATAATGAGAAACAGCTGTAAATGGGTTGGCATATTTGTCAAATGACGAGGAAAGCTCGTGGCTCAATAATTCAAAAACAAACAGTAAGAAAAAGTAATGATTAGAAAAAGCAAACAGTAAAAGAAACCAAATAAATACAAAATCACATTGCTAAATGCAATAATGCAAATGATAAAATAACAGTAAAGTAAAATAACAGTGAAGTGAAAGGATATTTACTGGTAGTTGTGATTGTGGCTCACATCTTCCTCTGGTTTTACGTCCAGTAACGGCTTGAACGCCCTCTATGGGTCGAGGATCGGCTTCCCATCCAGTTTTCTTATAAACTGGCAAACAGGGTCTTTTTGAGTCAGATTCCCAAGACTTAACTGTGCACTTTGTTTTTGGAATAGTATCCACAAATTGTAAATCTCACGTTGCACAATTCCGCTTCGATGCGTCTCAAGAGATCGTAAGATATCATCTAACGATTCTTTACTCATGCCATCTTTAACGAATTTAATTTTATCTTCACGAGTATCAGAAACCATTCCTAAAGATTTACAATCTGGTCGTTTGCAACCAAGTCTTACACAGTTATGACATTTTGAGCCAAGTCGTTTAGCTCTCCTTTTCTTAGCAAACGTACTTTTACCAAAACCAGGCATGTAAGAAACAAATTGACCAGAAAACTCACCTGCTAATCGGACCTTTGCTTCAATTAACCAACGAATGTCAGAAGGAATGCCATTGATCATTAACAAACGCAGTCGTTCACAACGAGATTTGTAAATTTTCCTGAGGGCATTCTGAGGGAGAGAGGGAAAATGCTTATGGAGTTTATGTTGTATTTCTTCCATGTTTGCTTTTGGGGTTTCAGTTATTGTGGGAAACTGAAAATACCGACTTAAGAAGTCACGGAGTACCGTTATCCGCCATTTATACGGGAAAATAAATCAAAACTCACCAAAATCAAATCTGCAAAATCAAATCAAGCGTGAAAGCGAGCAAAAAGAAGCACACAATATAAAAAGGAAAATGAACTTACATTCGTCCTCTCATTGAGTTAACCTCAAGCTCCATTTGAAATTCATATATGCCACTCTCTACTGTTCTGAGTTGTCCCTCTAGATCCTCAACATAGGACACGAATTCTGGTGGTTGCAGATCCCAAAGTGGATGTGATTTACAGCTTTGTATCATGCCTCTTAAGTGAAATTTTATATACCGAAATCTTTTAAGATGTGCGAACAAGTATTTTCTCATTGAGGTGCTCATGATGTAAAATGAAAATTGATGAGAGAATGTACAACTGTCAAACAAACGCGCTTACACAAGAAAAACAATGTTAAAAAAAACTATGTACAGCGCACCAATCTAAAGAAAAAATCAAACAATGAAACGGTAAAATAATAGTAAAACAAAAAAAATCATTAAAGACTTAATCAAGAACTGGTGGGTCATCCAAATTAATTTCGGTGTCCTCGTCACGTGGGTGATGTTCCAGATATGATTTTAATCTTTGACCATTAACTTTAAATGTGACACCGTTATTTGGATTCTCAATTTCTATGGCCCCATATGAATATACATTTTTTACAACAAATGGGCCACTCCATTTTGACTTTAACTTTCCTGGAAATAAATGAAGACGAGAATTATAAAGCAACACTTTTTGACCAATCTCAAATGTTTTTCGAAAAATTCTTTTATCATGAAATGCTTTTGTTCTTGCCTTAATAATTCTTGAATTTTCATATGCATCATTCCTTAATTCCTCAAGTTCATTCAATTGCAATTTTCGCACATTACCAGCATCATCCAAATTTGAATTAAAAGCTTTAATAGCCCAAAGTGATTTATGTTCAAGTTCAACAGGTAAATGACAAGGTTTACCATAAATTAACCGATAGGGTGACATTCCTAAGGACGTTTTAAATGCAGTACGGTAAGCCCAAAGTGCATCATTAAGTCTAAGAGACCAATCTTTTCGGTTTGGGTTAACCGTTTTTTCCAAAATTTGTTTTATCTCCCTATTTGCTAATTCAACTTGACCATTTGTTTGAGGATGATAAGGGGTAGCAATTTTATGTGTAATTCCATATTTCTTCATTAAAGACTCAAATGACTTATTACAAAAATGCTTACCTCCATCACTGATAATGGCTCGAGGGATTCCAAATCGACTTAAAATGTTTTCTCTTAAAAATTTAATCACAGTTTTACTATCATTATTTCGACAAGAAATTGCTTCAATCCATTTTGAGACATAATCAACTGCAACTAATATATACACAAATCCAAAAGATGATGGAAATGGACCCATGAAATCAATTCCCCAACAGTCAAATATTTCAATTTCAAGTATGGGATTTAAGGGCATCATGTTTCTTTTTGTAATTGATCCCAATTTTTGACATTTTTCACAACTTTTGCAGAATTCATATGTGTCTTTAAACATGGTAGGCCAATAAAATCCACACTGTAAAATTTTAGCAGTAGTTTTTCTTGAAGAAAAATGACCACCACATGCTTCAGAATGGCAAAAATTAATGACACTACTTACCTCATTATCAGGAATACATCGCCGAAAAATTTGATCTGGGCAATATTTGAACAAATAAGGATCATCCCAATAAAATTTCTTTACTTCAACAAAAAATTTCTTTTTCTCTTGAGCATTCCATTGCAAAGGCATTTTACCTGTAACAAGAAAATTAACAATATTAGCATACCATGGCATTGAAGTAACAGAAAATAAAAATTCATCAGGGAAAGAATCATTTATGGGTGTTATATCATTGCAGAATTCGGATGTGAGTCTTGATAGATGATCAGCAACAACATTTTCAGCACCCTTTTTATCTTTGATGGTAAGGGCAAATTCTTGTAGTAACAAAATCCAACGAATTAGTCTCGGTTTGGCATCCTGTTTACTCATCAAATATCTCACAGCAGCATGGTCAGTAAACACAACAGATTTAGAGCCAAGTAAATATGAACGAAATTTGTTTAATGCAAATACCACAGCAAGTAATTCCTTTTCAGTTGTAGAATAATTCATTTGAGCACTATCCAAAGTCTTACTCGCATAATAAATCACAAAAGGCTTACCATCCCTTCTTTGTCCTAAAACAGCACCAACAGCAAAATCACTTGCATCACACATTAATTCAAATGGCAAAGACCAATCAGGAGATTGCATAATAGGTGCAGATGTTAAAAGACAAATTATTTTTTCAAACGATTTTTGGCAATCATCATTCCATTCAAATGGTGCATCTTTTAATAAGAGGTTACAAAGTGGTTTAGATATGGCACTAAAGTTTTTTATAAACCTCCTATAAAATCCTGCATGTCCTAAAAAAGATCGCACATCTCTAACTGTTTTTGGTTGTGGCAATTTAGATATGACTTCAATTTTTGCTTTGTCAACTTCAATTCCTTTAATAGAAACAACATGACCCAAAACAATTCCAGAAGTAACCATGTAGTGACATTTTTCCCAATTCAACACGAGTTCTTTTTCAACACATCTTTTTAAAACTTTCTCCAAATTATCAAGGCAATCATCAAAAGAATTCCCAAACACAGTCAAATCATCCATAAAGACCTCTAAACAATGTTCAACCATATCACAAAAAATGCTTAACATACATCTTTGAAATGTTGCAGGAGCATTACAAAGCCCGAATGGCATTCTTTTAAATGCAAATGTTCCAAAAGGACATGTGAATGTGGTCTTTTCTTGGTCCTCAAGTGCTATAGGAATTTGATAATAACCTGAATATCCATCTAAAAAACAGTAGTAGGGATGTCCTGCTACTCTTTCTAAGATTTGGTCAAGGAATGGTAATGGAAAATGATCTTTTCTAGTGGCTTCATTTAATTTTCTATAATCAATGCACATGCGCCAACTAGATGTAATTCGTGTTGGAATTAATTCACCTTTTTCATTTTTAACAACAGTGATTCCAGATTTTTTAGGCACTACTTGTGTAGGACTTACCCACTTACTATCAGAAATAGGGTAGATAATTCCCACATCAAGTAATTTAAGGACTTCTGTTTTGACTACCTCTTTCATGTGTGGGTTTAATCTTCTTTGAGGTTGTTGACATATTTTAGCATTTTCTTCCAAATTAATTCTATGTGTGCAGATTAAGGGATTAATGCCTTTAATGTCATTTAAAGTCCATCCTATTGCATTTTTATGCTTTTTAAGAATAGTAAGTAACTTACCTTCTTGGTCGCTTGTTAAAGTAGAAGAAATCACAACAGGATAAGTTTGTTCTTCTCCAAGAAAAGCATACTTCAATCCTTCAGGCAAAGGTTTCAATTCCATTTTAGGTGCTTCTTGTTGTTCTGTCTTTTCAATACATCCAAGCTCCTCAAATTTTGGCTCGTCATCATAATTTTGTGAAGTCTGCACAGAATCAAGCAACGAATTTATATTAGAAATATCAAGTTCAAGTTGCTTATTTGACTCAATTGAATTAACTAAACAAACATTAGAAAGTTCAGAAAAATCCCCTTTTTGAATATTTTCCTTGATACAAGATTCAAACAATTCCTTTTGTTCATCAGTATCCTCTTCATTCTCATTTTCTTCATTAGGTTGCCTGCACATGTTGAAAACATTCAATTCCAAAGTCATATTCCCAAACGATAAATTCATTAAACCATTCCTACAATTAATCAAAGCATTAGCAGTTGCCAAAAATGGTCGACCTAAAATTACAGGAATTGGTTTGTAATTATTCACAACAGGTTCAGTTTCCAAGACAATAAAATCCACAGGATAAATAAATTTATCAACTTGTACTAAAACATCTTCCACTATTCCTTTTGGTACTTTAACTGATCTATCGGCAAGCAAAAGTGTTGTTGAAGTTGATTTTAACTCACCAAGATTAAATTGAAGATAAACTGAATATGGAAGCAAATTAACACTAGCACCAAGATCTAATAAAGCATGCTCAATTCTGTGGTTACCAATAATACAAGAAATGGTAGGACAACCAGGATCTTTATATTTCAACTTATTATTAGTAGACAGAATTGTACTTACCTGTTCGGCCATAAAAGCACTCTTTCTTACCTTCAATTTCCTCTTAACAGTGCACAAGTCCTTTAAAAATTTGGCATATGAAGGAACCTGCTTGATTGCATCTAATAGAGGAATGTTAACTTTCACTTGCTTAAAGATTTCATAAATTTCAGAAGAGTGGTTTGATTTCTTTGGTTTATTCAATGCATGCGGAAATGGTGGTTCAGGTGGAACACTAGTTATTTCTTCACTAGGTGTAAGTTCATTTAGTCCTTCCTTACCCTTTGAATTTTCATCATTTTCATAAGGTTCAGGCATAGGTCTATCAACAACCTTACCACTACGAAGAGTTATAACTGACTTGACTTGGTCTGTGGGTGGATTTTGTTGAATTTTAGGATTTGGTTGTGGTTGGGCTGGAAATTTTCCTTTTTCTTGAATGGTGAGTGCAGAAGCAATTTTAGCAAGCGTATCTTTCACATTAGAAAAAGTTTGTGCATTTTAATTGTTAATAGCATCTTGCTTTCTGATGAATGAATGCATTGTGTCTTCCAGATTTTTCCAGGGTGGTGGAACATATGGTACATAAGGCTGAGGATTTTGAAAATTTTGTGGAGGTGGTGCTTGTGAAGATTGTGCATTATTATTATTCCTCCAACTGAAATTCGGATGATTTCTCCAACCAGACTTAACTCATTATGATGTTTGGGAATCGTCGGATATGTCCACTTGAGGTGTAAAGTACATGGTGACTTTCATTTATAATTATTCTAGGAGATATTGGGTGTATCCAATTAAGAAAAAGTCAGATATATTTCCAGTGTTTAAAGAATACAAAGCGCTGGTGGAACTTGAATCTGGCAAAAGGATCAAGTGCTTAAGGACAGATAATGGTGGAGAGTATACAGACGGCGAGTTTCTTGCTTTCTGTAAGCAAGAAGGTATTCAGAGGTAGTTCATAATGGCATACACTCCTCAACAAAATGGAGTAGCAGAGCGGATGAAGATGACTCTTACAGAACAAATAAGAGCTATGTTGAGGACTGCTGATATACCCAATTCATTCTAGGCAGAAGCAACCAAAACTACCTGTTATATAGTAAATCAGTCGCCATCCACAGCAATTGGACTGAAGACAACGATGGAGATGTGGACTGGAAAGCCAGTTAATTACTCTTACCTACATGCATTTGGATGTCATGTGTACGTTATGTACAATGCCCAAGAAAGAGCAAAGCTGGATCGAAAATCTAAAAGATTTATCTTCTTGGGATATGCTGATGGAGTAAAGGGGTGTTGTCTGTGGGACCCAACTGCCCACAAGATCGTCATCAGCAGAGATGCTATTTTTATAGAAGATCAACTGCAAAGGAAAGATGGAGATGATAGCATTGTAAAAGAAAAGTCAGAGATTGTGCCGGTATATGTGGAAAATAATCCAGAATATTCAGATTCTTCTTAAGCAACACCAGAGCACGAGGAACAAGAACCAGTCGAGTCCGAGGCTCCAAAAGTTCGTCGGTCAACTCGTGAGAGATGACCGCCAGCGTGGCACTCGGAGTATGTCACAGAGATCAATATTGCATACTGTCTTTTAACAGAGGATGGAAAGTCATCAACTTTCCATGAAGCTTTAAACAACTCAGATGTTGCTTTGTGGATGACAGCAATGCAAGAAGAAATTGAAGCTCTACACAAGAATAAGACATGGGAACTTGTACCATTGCTACATGAAAGAAAAGCTATTAGAAACAAATGGGTCTACAAGATCAAACGTGATGATAATGACCAAGTGAAGCAGTATCGTGCAAGATTAGTGGTGAAAAGATATGCTCAGAAAGAAAATATTGACTTCAACAAGATATTTTCTCTGGTGGTTCGACTCACAACAGTCAGAGTAGTCTTGGCGATATGTGCTACATTTGACTTACATCTTGAGTAGTTAGATGTGAAAATTGTATTTTTTCATGGAGAACTTGAAAAAGAAATTTATATACTCCAACCAGAAGGTTTTACTGAAATAGAAAATGAGAACTTGGTTTGCAGGTTGAACAAATCTCTATACGGTCTCAAACAGGCGCCGAGGTGTTGGTATAAGAGATTTGATTCCTTCATCATGAGCCTTGGATACAACAGACTCAGTTCAGACCATTGTGCATATTACAAGAGATTTAAAGATAATGATTTCATCATTTTACTGTTGTATGTGGATGACATATTGGTAACATGTCTCAATAAAGATCGAGTCCAAGAATTGAAGGCACAATTGGTTAGGGAGTTTGAAAGGAAGGATTTGGGACCATCAAACAAGATTCTAGGGATGCAAATTTACCGAGACAGAAATAACAGGAAGATTTGGCTTTCTCAGAAGAACTACTTGAAGAAACTTTTACAGCGCTTCAACATGTAAGATTGTAAGCTAATTTCTACCACACTCCCTATTAATTTCAAATTATCTTCAAGTATGTGTCCTACCAATGAAGCAGAGAAGAAGGAGATGTCTCGAGTACCGTATGCATCAACAGTGGGAAGTTTGATGTTTGCTATGATATGTACTAGACCAAACATTGCACAAGCAGTGGGAGCAGTTAGTCGATACATGGTGAACCCTGGTGGAGAACATTGGATAACTGTAAAGAGGATTCTGAGATATATCAGAGGAACCTCATATGTTGCATTATATTATGGAGGATCAGAATTTACTGTTAGGGGCTATGTGGATTCAGATTTTGCAGGAGACCTTGATAAAAGAAAATCCACTACTGTCTATGTGTTTACACTTGCGGGAGCAGCTGTAAGCTGGGTTCTGAAACTGCAGACCGTTGTAACTTTATCTACAATAGAAGTAGAATACATGGCAGCTACACAAGCTTGTAAGGAAGCTATTTGGATACAAAGGTTATTAGAGGAGCTCGGGCACAAACAAGAGAAAATTTATGTGTTTTGTGACAGTCAGAGTGCCTTGCACATTGCAAGGAATCCAGTCTTTTGTTCCAGGACAAAGCACATAGGAGTTCAGTATCACTTCGTTCGAGAAATAGTGGAAGATGGAAGTGTAGATTTGGAGAAAATTCGTACCAAGGAGAACCTAGCAGATGTTTTGACCAAACCGATCAATGCTGATAAGTTTATCTGGAGTAGATCCTTTTGTGGCCTAGAAGAGACGTGAGCAACGTGACAATGGCGAAGCAGAAAGGATGGTGTGGAGATTAATTGGTTCCCAATCAAATTTCTAAGTGGGAGAATATCAATGCCCCACCAAAAAGGGCATAGGAAAAGAAGAAAGAAAACAAAAGAGGAAGAAGAAAAAGAAGAAAGAAAGAAGAAAAAAGATAAAGAAGAAAGAAGAAACAAAAGACAAAGCAGCGGGCTGCGTAAAGAAAAAAAATAATAATAAAATGCACAATAGCTGAATTTTAGCTATATAAGGAGGGCCGTTTCCCTTATTTTGTGCATTGAGTTCTTCAGTTCTTTTTCTTTATTTAGAGAGTGATTTTAAGAGTTTAGTGATTTAAAAGTTTGGGTGTATTGAGGTTTTGGGTAGTGAGCTAAAATACTACAATATTTGTAACTCTTTTTCACTAGTAAAATATTTTCCTTCTGTTTTCGCCCGTGGACGTGGGATAAAAACCGAACCACATAATTTCTTGTGTTCCTGTGTGATTTTGTGTCTCATTATTTCTCAATTTTACTTTAGTTGCGTGTCTGCTACACCCATCAATTTACTAACATAACCCCTATCTTTTTTTAACTAAATTAAGATTATATGATGTCGTTATATATTTTGATTTGGCAAAGAATTTCTTATTGGTGAAGGCTTTAATTTAGCCAATAATTTTCTCTTTTCAAATCTTTTGAGATTGGCTAAAATTCTCTCTCCTAATCAGGCTTTCGTTATTTGTAAGAGAAATTACCCATGGATGAAAGTAAATGCTGATTATAAATATTGTCTAAGTTATAATTGTTGTTTTCTCTTATATAATATTTAATGGTCTAGCAATTTCATATTATATCTCTACAATTTTAAGGGAAGATGTGCTTATGAAATTGTGAAGAATAAAAAGTTGGAGAAAGACAAAGAGAAAGATGTAGAAACTGTATTAATTTCATATCAAGGTATGATGGATATTAAAATGAGTTTGTAAAGTAAAATATAAATTTTTTAATTTTGTAAGTGATTTTATTAAGTAATTGGATTTAATAAGTATTTTAATGAGTTCAAATAACCTCACTAATTTTATGATTACATTTTAATTTAATTACAAAATTAGCCTCATTCCTTCTTCTCCAACTAAAAACTCTCTTGGCTCTTTGCAACTTTACATGTTTTATATATAGAACTTGAAATCTTAATAAAAGAAGACAAAGTTACTTTTTTTTTTTGGGTCCTCTCTCTTCGATGATTTGATGATGGATGTCAACTAAATTGAATTTTAAATTTATGAAAAACTTTTAGTTAATCATAAAACAAATATAGTAAAGTTTTTAATTAATCATAAAAGAAGTTGCTGCTAGTGGTTGGTACGATGACTGAGGGCTGATAGACTAGAGCTGTTGGTTAGTTATGGCCAGGATTCATGTGACTACTCTTCTTTGGTGATGAGAAGAAAGGATGATCTGGTGTAATAGTAGTGTTTTGTTTCTTTTCCATTTTATTTTGCAATACATATTTTATAGAATATGATATTTTAGATTAACGACATTTACGAATGTTTTAAATTTTGAATTAATTCTAAATTATGTAGGACATTATTTTAGAACTTTAGAATTTTTATTATTTTAAAATTTTTTATTTTAATTAGAGTTAACCATGGTATGTGTCTTAATCTTTTACTTTTATTATAATTGTGATTTAGTTTTCTTTTTTAAAGTTAACTTAGGGAAGTATATTCACTCTATTACAAATAGAGAGATCTTATTATTGCAACTTCAAACCTTTTATTAATTGTTTTTTAAAAAAAACCTCTTTTATATCTCCCATTGAGATTATCTATCAAAATCTCTCTTATTGGGTCGGTTAGATTAGAACGTTGTCTAATCTCACTTTATGTGTTATTAAAAATCTCATTGAGTTGTTTAGATTAAAATAAGATCTAATTACGCTTCGATTAGAATGTAACCTAATTGTGTTGGCGTGGTTCAGTACTAAAACGATATCTAATGACATCTACCATTTCCCGCTTCCGCTACGCCGCTCCGAACTTAAATCTCTTACTCTTTTATATCATATTTACCTATTGGTTTTAACTTTCTTGTTTCCATGTTATTTTTCAAAACCTTAAAGGCTGAGGAAGGATATAGCAGAATACAAATAAACACACACAATTTTAAAAAAGGAAGAGCAGAAGATTTTTGTGGTGTTTTTGTTTTCAACGAAAGGAGTTCTTGAACTTTTATAATACTTTTGAAGGAAGAAAGTTAAAACTGATAGATATTTTATAACCTTTTGAACTTATGGTTTATTTAAGATTTTATGTGTTAAATATAATGATTTGTGTGTTATATTAATGAAATTGTGAAAGCATGATCATGTATTGACTTTATGTTTTTATTGAGTGGAAGTTGTGCTTTTGTGTAATTTTGAAAATATGAACAATGTGGATTGAATGCTATATAACTACTATTTTCATTGAGTCTTATGTAAGAAACTTTATAATTTATTAAACTAGATATCATTAGGTTCTACTGATGTGTTTTGTTGTTTAAAAACTCATAGTTTATTAATTGCAATGATTTTTTGAAATTGAAACACTGGTGATGGAAAATTTTAATTTTTAGCAGCAATTCTCATTTCTATATTTTATTTCATAACCCAAATGAGTTTTGAATATTATGGGAATTTTTATTATGGAACATATGTATGTCTTTTTTCTGTATATGTCAATTGGTAACTTTTACCATTATAGAAAAATCATTAAGAATCATGTTATTGGACTCTTCGCAATCTTGAAAACTGTTTTTTAGAATTGCAAAAGCTGATATTGAAGTCAATTTGAGTTAATTTTTTATCATTAGTACCTTACAATTTTTAATACTAATTTCTTATTATTTCCTCTAATTGTCAAAACTTGAATTACTATTTTTAAACATATGTAATTAAAGTTATGAATTTTTGAATCAATAGACCTATGTTTATATTACCATTGGATAGTTTGACATTTTTGTGGAAAATCTGTTTCCGGGGAATTATTTTTGAACGCTAATTAATTTTATGAAATTTTATATTGAATGCCATGCATGTTTACAGCAGCTCAATGTAATATTTGTGATTTTTTAACATATTTGTAGTTTGTTTAAAATTATCTTGTGTAGGATGGTTGGGTGTAATTTAGCGAATTGAAATGCTTAAGTGTTAACGGCTTAAAGATGTTTGGGTTTCCCATCACGTTTAGAACTAATAATGTTATTGATAAGAATTTTGTCTTGATAATTATAGGTGAGCTTGTGTGATATGAAATATAAGTGTGCAACCTAAGAGGGGGGTGAATTGGAAATTTAAAAATTATCCTAGCAAATCCACACAACAAGCAATCTAATGTCTTAATAAAAATTAAAAGTAATAAGTTTAATAAAAGCACAATAATTAAAGAGTAAGGGAGAAGAGAAACAAACACACGAATTTTTACGTGGTTCGGCAATCCCCGCCTACGTCCACGCTTCCAAGCAATCCAAACTTGAGGATTTCACTATCCAAGCCTTTCCGAGGCTTCAACCGATTACAATTGACTTCGAGGTGTCAATAAACCTTTACAACAAAGAGATTATCTCTCAATCTCTTCACTCAAGTGTCTCACACACTCAAACTCTTACAATTGAGATGAATAAATGAAGGTTACAATGAAACTCACTCAATGAGTAGATATTCAAAAATGAAGAACAAGAAATGATTCGATGTTTTGTGTTTTACAAGTTGAAGGCTCAAGATATCTCGTATGCTTTTTTTTTTTTGTTTGCTTATTGGAGAGCTTCAAAATGAGTTGGATTTGAGTTCTTATAGTTTGAGCTCAAAAACTAGCCGTTACTCACATTCTGGGTGTATCCGGTTTGCCGTTTATGGAATTCGGTAAGCCGGATTTATGTTATTGTTAAGGCAAAATTTTGAATTTTGCCTATCCGGCTTGCCGGTTACGAAAATCTGGTAAGCCGTTTGCGTTTTTTATGCTTACTGCCCCGTATCCGGTTTTTCGATTTTTATATCCGGTAAGCCGCTTGCTACAGTAACCTGCTATAGTGAAATTTTTCCTAAATTTTCATATTTGACCCCAAACTTTATAAAACTGTAGTATGGCCCAAAACATTATAAAAGTTTACAAATAGATCCGATTTTAGAATTTTTAAGTAATGCTTCGTTAATCCCAAAACTTTCTGAAATTATGATTTCACCCAAACTTTGTGAAATTATAGAATGGCCTAAAAATATTTAAATAGTTTCAAATATGTCCAAATCCGAAATTTAAAACATTATCAAAGATTTTGAAATTTTAGTCCAAAATGCTTTAATTCCATAACATCATTTTCTTATTATAAAAGCACAATTCATAAATCTTTGCTTAATAAATACATGTGGTTTGTTATCATCAAAATCAATATTTATAGCCATATAGGCTAACAATCTCCCCCTTTTTGATGATGACAAAACACATTCAAATTTAATCTCGTTATGAAAAGCTCCCCCTTAATCAATGCAAGTTAAAAAATTATTTGAAAATTATTTAACAAAAAACTTCCCCTGCATACATGCTCCCCCTAGATACATGCATATTTTCATAACACATATTAAATCATTCTTCCCCTTCATCATAAAAAAGAATAAAGGCTTTCCATACCAATCATCAAACTCACAACATAAGCACATTAGTAAAAAAAATCCATAAGCATAAGAAAATCCATATAATCCATAATGATCAATCAAAACAAATCCATAACATCCAACATAAATAGTCACAACAAATCCATATCATCCAAAACAAAGACATAAACCGAAAAGCATAATAACCATCCTTAGATTCAAAAATAAACGAACACACAATGCAGTGAATGAAACGTAGATGTGTCCAAGTACAAGCATAAGATACTACTCAGGTGGTGAGGATGGAGGTGATGGAGGTGGAAACGGATATGGAATGCCGAAGTGCTCGAAGAGGAGGCGCTGTCCATGAATAAGCTGCTACTGCTGCTGCTGCTGAAACTCAGTCTGCCGCACAGAGAGTGTCTGCACTTCATCCATAATCTGCTAAAGAGTGACCTCTTCATAGGTAGGAGGTAAGTGCTCGTGTGAAGTGTTAGAATTCTCAAATGATGCAATACTCTCATGCAATGTTTTATTTTCTAATTCTAGGCATGTAATCTTTACATTAAATGAATCATTTTTCATTCTTAAGCTCTATCATCTTCTTTTTAAGACATATATTTTTTTTACCAATCTTCATTAGCTCATCATGCAAATCCTTAAAAGCATCATGCAATTCATCATATGTAGGAAGAACACTTACATCATCAAGTTCATCACATGATTTTTCTCCAACGGCCATGAGAGCTAAGTTTGTCATTTCTTGTTGGTCATCCTCATAACTTGTTTCCTCGTCGCTATCATCCCATATGGCCACCATAGCTTTCTTCTTGAGTTTGTTGAGAAAAGGACATTCCGGTCGTATGTGTCGGGGCTTCTTGCATTCATAACAAGTGATTAGCTCATTCTTCTCCTTCTTATTCTTATAGCCTCTGAACTTTCTCTGCTCATTATTCTTTTTGTAAAATTTTCTGAATCTTCTAGCCAACATGGCCAGCTCCTTATTATCCATTTCGCTTTCCTCATCACTCTCACGTTTTGAAGCCTTGAGAGCAATGTTCTTCTTCTTTTCCTCATGCCCTTTTTCAGCTGCTAAATCTTCTTCGTACGAAATGTGAGAACCAATTAAATCATCAATAGGTAAAACATTTAAATCTTTGGCTTCCTCAATGACAGTCTTTTTTGGTCTCCATTCCTTAGGTAGCGATCTAATAATTTTCTTGACTTTCTCGCTATTAGAAAATGTCTTCCCTAGGGCTCCTAGAGTGTTTACTATGTCCATAAATCTAGTATCCATAGAGTACACATTTTCATTTTGTTCCATTTGAAACAATTCATATTGTCGAGTGTACCTACTTATTTTAGATTCTTTCACTTGGTTCGTGCCTTCATAGACAACTTCAAGTTTATGCCAAATCTCATTAGCACTTTCGCAACTAAACACTCTATGAAACTCTTTCTTATCGAGTGCACAACACAAGGCATTCATGGCCTTGGAATTTAGAAAAGCTTTTCTCTTTTCGAATTCATTCCAATCCCGTGAAGGTTTTGGAATATCTTCTCCGACTTCATTTTTAGTCAAAGGCATGAAGGGACCATCATTAACGATTTCCCAAATTTCATAATCTAAGGCTTGCAAGTAGATTCTCATCATAGTTTTCCAATATGGGTAATCGTTTCCATTAAAGTAAGGTGGTCTAGTGGTGGACTGTCATTCCCTAAATGTGGAATCATTTTGAGTTGCCATTGATCTTTAGCTCTAGATGGTTAAATCTAAATAAGAGCACCTCGCTCTGATACCAAATGAAATATAAGTGTGCAACCCAAGAGAGGGGGCGAATTGAAATTTAAAAATTATCCTAGCAAATCCACACAAAAAGCAATCTAATGTCTTAATAAAAATTGAAAGCAATAAGTTTAATAAAAGCACAATAATTAAATAGTAAGGGAGAAGATAAACAAACACACAAATTTTTACGTGGTTCGGCAATCCCCGCCTACGTCCACGCCTCCAAGCAATCCAAGCTTGAGGATTTCACTATCCAAGCCTTTCCGAGGCTTCAACTGATTACAATTGACTTCAAGGTGTCAATAAACCTTTACAACAAAGAGATTATCTCCCAATCTCTTCACTCAAGTGTCTCACACACTCAAACTCTTACAATTGAGATGAATAAATGAAGGTTACAATGAAACTCACTCAATGAGTAGATATTCAAAAATGAAGAACAAGAAATGATTCAATGTTTTGTGTTTTACAAGTTGAAGGCTCAAGATATCTCGTGTGTTTTTTTTTTTTTACTTGTTGGAGAGCTTCAAAATGAGTTGGATTTGAATTCTTATAATTTGAGCTCAAAAACTAGCCGTTACTCACATTCTGGGCGTATCCGGTTTGCCGTTTATGGAATCCGGTAAGCTGGATTATGTTACCGTTAAGGCAAAATTTTGAATTTTGCCTATCCAGCTTGCCGGTTACAAAAATCCGGTAAGCCATTTGCGTTCTGGATGCTTACTGCCCCGTATCCAGATTTTTGATTTTTATATCCGGTAAGCCGCTTGCTACAGTAACCTGCTACAGTGAAATTTTTCCTAAATATTTAGTTTAACCCCAAACTTTATAAAACTGTAGTATAGCTCAAAACGTTATAAAAGTTTGCAAATAGATCCAATTTCAGAATTTCTAAGTAATTCTTCATTAATCCAAAATTTTTTGAAATTATGATTTCGCCTAAACTTTGTGAAATTATAGAATGGCCTAAAAATATTTAAATAGTTTCAAATAGGTCCAAATCTGAAATTTAAAACATTATCAAAGATTTTGAAATTTTAATCCAAAATGCTTTAATTCCATAACATCATTTTTTTATTATAAAAGCACAATTCATAAATCTTTACTTAATAAATACATGTGGTTTGTTATCATCAAAATCAATATTTATAGCCATATAGACTAACATGATAGAGGTTATTGTTTGATTACTTCATATTAAGGTAAGTGAAGTCACGCATATTGTTAATATAAAACATATGAAAAGAATATTGTTTACATTATGAATTGGCATTTTATAGTTTTATTACTATTGTGAAATTGAATATATATCAGTTAAAGTATATTTTAATCGAATAAATATCTTGTTAAAATTGTACTTTTTCAAAATTATTTTCTAAAATAAATAATAATAAATTTCAAACGTTTAGAGAAAGGGACACAAATGTTTTTAGAAAAAACATTTAAATCTCAATTTGTTAACGGTTTTACTAATTAAAAAAAATTATTATGGTACATTCCTTTAAAAACCCTCTTCTAAAAATCATAAACCTAAAACACTAAATTCAATCAATTAAACTATAAACCCTAGCGAAAAATCGCAGCCGCTGTTCGGCCTAAACCCTTAACAAAATTCTACACGTTGACCCCGCCGCATGCAGACCCCATTGTATCCCGTACAAAAATAAAAAGAAAAATGCTAAAGAAAGAGAAACACGAGAGAAAGCGTATTGAAAAGGAAGAGAGAGAAAGTGGGCTGGGTAGAGAGAGAGAGTAAAATTCTCTCATTTTCTCTCGTCTTTCTCTCATTTTTCTCTCTCTTTAGCATTGCTCAAATAAAAATGGGTACAAATTTACTTTTCTTTACAGAACAAGAGCTGGAGTATGAAAAAGCTAGCGCCATGAGTTTGGTGTGTTGAAAAGTCAAAGAATTGCTTGCCAATTTCAAAAGCAAAGTTGGTGGGTTTGCCAAATTCAAAAAAACAAAGTTGGCCGGCTTGCTAATTTCAAAAGACAAAGTTAGGTGTTGAAAAACTTGTACATGCAATACAAGATCCAGCTCAACATTTTGACCAAATGAACCCAACTTGGAGCAGAATGCACTCTATAAATAGAGAAGCATTTTGCAATTGTAAATTATGCCAAAAATTTGTTAAGCTTATAAGTTTCTAAGCTTTTGAGAGTTCTAAGAGTGTGAATAATTGGAGAGTGTGTGTGAGAGTACTGGATATATTTGGGTTCTGGAAAAGTGAGATTTCTTTACTCAAATTTGTACTCAAATAATTGTTAATAATACAATTATTTTTCTCTTGCTTCTGTGGACGTAGGCATATTGCCGAACCACGTAAATTTTGTGTCCTTTATTTTTCAGTAATTATTTGGTGCGCTTGATTCCGCATTCCGCGCACAACAAGTGGTATCAGAGTCAAAGGTTCGTACTTGGGGGGATACGGTACTGTTCACATATACGGTACTGTTCACATACGGTACTATTCACGAATACGGTAGAGACAGCCATTTGTACTTGGGAGACAGTTTATTGTAAGTAGTGTGTATTTTTGCATGTCTAGGAAAGTTCTGTCAACAAAGGCGATAAGAGTCTAAGGATTCTGGTTTTTAATTGGGACCGAGTTCCCGTCCAATTTCCTGGGAACTTTCCTGGTGCATTTATTCACGCGAAATTAACATCATAGAGACTGTTTTTCAAGTGGAAATAGTTCGTTGAGAAAATGGTAGAAGGTGAAACTTCCAGAATTGGGGAGAGATCTACCGAGACTATTTCAGGAGACACTTCAGGTGGGAGGCGAGATTTGTCAAATCGCTATTCAGCACCTGTTATAGGAGGCCAGAAGATCGATGTTGAAAAGTTTGATGGGAAAATCAACTTCGGCATGTGGAGGCGCGAAGTTATGGATGCCCTTATTCAAATCGATCTCGATGTTGTTCTGAAAAATAAAAGACACTTGTATGATGAAGAAATTTGGGATCGTATGAACGAGAAAGCATGTTGAAAAGTCAAAGAATTGCTTGCCAATTTCAAAAGCAAAGTTGGTGGGTTTGCCAAATTCAAAAAAACAAAGTTGGCCGGCTTGCTAATTTCAAAAGACAAAGTTAGGTGTTGAAAAACTTGTACATGCAATACAAGATCCAGCTCAACATTTTGACCAAATGAACCCAACTTGGAGCAGAATGCACTCTATAAATAGAGAAGCATTTTGCAATTGTAAATTATGCCAAAAATTTGTTAAGCTTATAAGTTTCTAAGCTTTTGAGAGTTCTAAGAGTGTGAATAATTGGAGAGTGTGTGTGAGAGTACTGGATATATTTGGGTTCTGGAAAAGTGAGATTTCTTTACTCAAATTTGTACTCAAATAATTGTTAATAATACAATTATTTTTCTCTTGCTCCTGTGGACGTAGGCATATTGCCGAACCACGTAAATTTTGTGTCCTTTATTTTTCAGTAATTATTTGGTGCGCTTGATTCCGCATTCCGCGCACAACAAGTGGTATCAGAGTCAAAGGTTCGTACTTGGGGGGATACGGTACTGTTCACATATACGGTACTGTTCACATACGGTACTATTCACGAATACGGTAGAGACAGCCATTTGTACTTGGGAGACAGTTTATTGTAAGTAGTGTGTATTTTTGCATGTCTAGGAAAGTTCTGTCAACAAAGGCGATAAGAGTCTAAGGATTCTGGTTTTTAATTGGGACCGAGTTCCCGTCCAGTTTCCTGGGAACTTTCCTGGTGCATTTATTCACGCGAAATTAACATCATAGAGACTGTTTTTCAAGTGGAAATAGTTCGTTGAGAAAATGGTAGAAGGTGAAACTTCCAGAATTGGGGAGAGATCTACCGAGACTATTTCAGGAGACACTTCAGGTGGGAGGCGAGATTTGTCAAATCGCTATTCAGCACCTGTTATAGGAGGCCAGAAGATCGATGTTGAAAAGTTTGATGGGAAAATCAACTTCGGCATGTGGAGGCGCGAAGTTATGGATGCCCTTATTCAAATCGATCTCGATGTTGTTCTGAAAAATAAAAGACACTTGTATGATGAAGAAATTTGGGATCGTATGAACGAGAAAGCTTGTGGTCAGATTAGATCTTGTTTGACCAAGGAGGTGAAATACTTGGTGAAAGATGAGGAGTGTGCGGTGACTTTGTGGCGTACATTGGAGGAGAAGTACCTGGTGAAAAGTCCTGAAAATCGTCTTCATGCAATGAGCCAAGTATATGGCTTTCGAATGAAGTCTGGGGTGTCAATGCACGATCATGTTTCAAGATTTGAAAAGTTACTTGCTGATTTGAAGAATCTTGATGAAGATATTAAAGATGAAGTCAAGGCTATGATTCTGTTACACTCACTACCAGAGGAATATAGCCATTTTGTGACTACTTTGATATATGGGAAGAGTGTGATCGTCTTTAAAGATGTTTGCACAGCATTGACTAACTTGGAGATTCGGAATAATAATAAAAATTTTGAACGAGCATCGTCTGAAGCTTTGGTGAGCAGAGATTGGGCGATGGAGAAAAAGAAAAAGGGTGGTGGAAAGAATTCTCGATCCAAATCGAGAAGCAGAAATATAGCTCGAGATGAGTGTGCTTTTTGTCATGAAAAAGGCCATTGGAGGAAAGATTGTCCAAAGGCTCAAAAGAGAGATGGGAAGAAACCAGCAGCAGCAAACATGGCACGGAAAGATGAGGGCTCTGATTATTCACTAAGTATTACTCCTGCAGCATACGTGGCTAGTTCGAGCGAGTGGATACTTGATACTGGAGCAACCTATCATTTGTGTCCCATTAAGGAATGGTTTACGGATTTCAACGTATTGGAATCTGGTGCAGTTATGATGGGGAATGATCAACCTTGTCGCACAATGGGGATAGGAACAATTCGGCTCAAAATGTTTGATGGAATGGTCAGAGAACTCAAAGAGGTTAGATTTGTTCCAGCTTTAAAGAAAAATCTAATTTCTGTGGGTGCTTTAGAAGCTAAAGGCTACAAGGTTACCATTGAAGATGGTATAATGAAGTTTACACATGGGGCTATGGTGATTCTGCAAGGGGTTCGGCGTCACAATCTGTACTATTTGAAGGGAGGTACAACTGATGAAGCAAATGTTGTTGAGGCGTACAGTGACACCACCAAGCTATGGCATGTACGACTGGGACATGCTGGAGAGAAGTCTTTGCAAACTCTGATGAGGCATGGACTCTTAAAAGGTACCAAAACCTGTAAATTAAATTTTTGTGAGCATTGTGTAGTAGGCAAGAAAACAAGGGTCAAGTTTGGTACAGCTAATCACGATACTCGTGAGATCCTTGAATATGTTCATAGTGATGTATGGGGACCAACCAAGACTGCATCAATTGGTGGAAGCCATTATTTTGTTACATTCGTTGATGATTTCTCTAGATGTGTGTGGGTGTACACCATGCGAGCAAAGGATGAGGTTCTAGAGATTTTCGTGAAATGGAAGAAATTAGTGAAGACTCAAACTGGTAGAAAGATCAAAATATTACGATCTGATAATGAGGGTAAATATACTTCTGATCTATTCTTGCAAGTATGCCAGAACGAGGGTATTAAAAGACATTTTACGGTGAGACATACTCCGCAACAGAACGGTGTGGCTGAGCGTATGAATCGTACTTTACTAGAGAAGGTACGATGTATGTTATCTAATGCTAGTTTAGATAAAAAGTTTTGGTCTGAAGCTGTGAGCTACGCAAGTCACTTGGTAAACCGGTTGCCTTCTGCTGCAATTGGAGGTAAAACTCCTATGGAAATGTGGTCTGGAAAGCATGCACAAGACTATGATTCCCTTCGTATATTCGGGTGTCCAGCTTATTATCATGTCAAAGATGGTAAACTGGATCCTCGTGCTAGAAAAGCTATCTTTGTGGGATTCAAAGGTGGAGTAAAGGGCTTCAAGCTTTGGGATCTCGAAGATAAAAAGTTTGTGTGTAGCAGAGATGTCACATTTGATGAAGCTTCAATGATGAAAGCTTCAAGTTCTCAGCAGGTGGAGAACAAGACCAAAGAGGTATTGCAGCGGGTGGAGTTTGATGCAACTCCATATGTACCAGTTAGTTCTACATCAAAGAAGAGTTCAACTATGGAGGTGACACCTAGAGTTGAAGAAGAGGTTGTTTCTTCTGATGTCCCACAAAATGAAGAAACAATTGATGATGTAGATAATGATGATTTTATAGCAACAAGGAGGCCAAGAAGAGAGATAAAGAAACCCGGATGGCTTACTAAAGATATGGTGGTAGCCTATGCACTTCCAGTTATTGATGATGACGTCCCCAACACTTTCGGTGAAGCATTACGCAGCAGTGAAAGTGATCAGTGGAAGTTAGCCATGGAGGAAGAGATGAAATCTCTCCATCAAAACCAAACTTGGGAACTTGTAAAGTTACCAAAAGGGAAAAGGGCTATTGGCAATAAATGGGTCTACACCAAAAAGCAAGGATCTCCGAATCAATCAACTCCTCGATACAAGGCAAGGCTCGTGGCAAAAGGTTTTGCTCAAAAGGAAGGTATTGACTACAATGAAGTTTTCTCTCCAGTTGTAAAACATACTTCCATTCGTATCCTACTTGCCTTAGTTGCAGAATATGAGTTAGAGTTGGCTCAATTGGATGTTAAGACGGCGTTCTTACATGGAGATTTGGAGGAGGAAATCTATATGATTCAGCCTTGTGGTTTCAAAGTTGCTGGAAAAGAGAATCATGTGTGTAGGTTGATTAAATCTTTGTACGGATTGAAGCAATCGCCAAGGCAGTGGTACAAAAGATTTGATCAATTTATACAAGGGCAGAAATTCACCAGAAGTGAACACGATCATTGTGTTTACTTTAGAAGACTACCAGATGGAGCTTTCATCTATTTGTTACTCTATGTCGATGATATGCTTATAGCTTCGAAGAATAGAGATGAGATCGAAAGATTAAAGAAGCAACTGGCTTCTGAGTTTGAGATGAAAGACTTGGGTGATGCACAGAGAATACTTGGGATGGAGATTCGTAGAGACAAGAAGAATGGGAGCGTATGGTTGACTCAAAGGTCTTATTTGAAGAAAGTGCTAGAAAGATTCGGTATGGATGACAAAACTAAACCGGTATGTACACCTCTAGCTCCTCATTTCAAATTAAGCTCTTCTTCATGTCCTAGATCTCAAGAGGAGCGCGATTACATGGCTCGTGTTCCATATGCTAGTGCTGTGGGTAGTCTTATGTATGCTATGGTATGCACAAGGCCCGATATATCTCAAGCAGTGAGCATGGTTAGTAGATACATGCACAATCCGGGTAAAAATCAATGGCTTGCGGTAAAGTGGATTCTCCGATATCTGTATGGGACAGTTGATGTTGGGTTATTGTTCAAGAAGGATTGTGGTCAACAATGTGTTGGGTATTGTGATTCTGATTTCGTTGGAGACCTTGACAAGAGAATATCATCAACGGGCTACGTATTCACATTGGGTGGAGGTCCGGTTAGCTGGAGGTCGATTCTACAATCGATAATTGCTCTGTCCACTACGGAAGCAGAGTATATGGCAACAACTAAACATAGATGTGAAATATCATTATGTGAGGGAGATTATCGAGAGCGGTGTTGTGTTGTTGAGAAAGATCGATACCAAAGATAATCCATCAGATATGTTAACGAAAGTAGTTTCTGGAGTTAAGTTTCAACATTGCTTGAAATTTATTCAAATCCTTCGATTGTGTTAAGATATGTCCTCCGGGAATTTTGAACTACAGTTGGCTTGATCCCAAATTTTGGGTACGTAGGCAGTCACAGAGATGCAGCCACTTTGGGGATGATGATTGGTTGGGAGTCGGCTCAGATTTGAACAAATCTTCGCCGAGGTGGAGAATTGTTGAAAAGTCAAAGAATTGCTTGCCAATTTCAAAAGCAAAGTTGGTGGGTTTGCCAAATTCAAAAAAACAAAGTTGGCCGGCTTGCTAATTTCAAAAGACAAAGTTAGGTGTTGAAAAACTTGTACATGCAATACAAGATCCAGCTCAACGTTTTGACCAAATGAACCCAACTTGGAGCATAATGCACTCTATAAATAGAGAAGTATTTTGCAATTATAAATTATCCCAAAAATTTGTTAAGCTTATAAGTTTCTAAGTTTTTGAGAGTTCTGAGAGTGTGAATAATTGGAGAGTGTGTGTGAGAATACTGGATATATTTGGGTTCTGAAAAAGTGAGATTTCTTTACTCAAATTTGTATTCAAATAATTGTTAATAATACAATTATTTTTCTCTTGCTCCCGTGGACGTAGGCATATTGCCGAACCATGTAAATTTTGTGTCCTTTATTTTTCAGTAATTATTTGGTGCGCTTGATTCTGCATTCCGCGCACAACATGGTGATAATCTCACTAACAAGAGAGCGGGTTATAATTAGCCAAAGAGCTATCTCTATCTCTATATCGTTATGCATATCTTGATATTCTCTCTCTATAAGAAATTGGATTTTTCTTCAGCGTTTCAACGCCATCACCCAGTAGCAATCATCGTGCCTTCTCCTTTCTTCTGACTTACCACCATCATCATCATTACTCCCTCACCACCACTACCACCACCAATCAATACCTTTCATCCCCTTTCAGTATTTCATATCCCAAAACCAAACCAACAACAATAAAGCTCACAATTACAAGCACGAGAAGAATAGAACAAGGAATAGCGGAAATACAAGCAGCGGCTTCATTTCCCCGCTCAATTGCTTACTCACTTGTTCCCTAGTAATTTAATTAACAATCAAACGGTTAAATTGGGAAAAATAAGAAATTAAATTGGATTTGTACAGAAAAATTCAGACCTTTATAAATAAGATATGTTCGTAATTTTATTAATAATTTATGGGTAAAATAAACAAGTGAATATATTGATTTGTTTGTTTGTTAGAGGGAGATAACAGTAATTATAAGTTGAAAATAAATTTTCTGTTAAAATTAACAAAATTTGCTAATAAATTGGTATTTAAATTTCTTTTTTAACACGTTTGAGTTTTGTGTCACTTTCCCTAAACGGTTGGGGTGTATCAATCCTTTTCCCTAATAATATAAGAGTGATGATATAACCACAAATACTTTTACAAACTGATTTGAGATCAATTAATTGGTTGAATAAAAATATAAAATAATAAAAATAAATCATGTGAACCAAGATATATTTAATCCAACTAATTTAATCATGTCATATCAATTTTTATAAAAAAAAAAAATTATAAGAGTTTGTAGGTATGTATTACTCTAATAATAATAAACATGGTTATAATAAATAATAATAAACAGTCTCCATCTTTAAGACTCTAACAGCTCCTCTATCGCAGTAATCTTATCTCATAAGTCTTATCTCCCCCTATAATTTATGAACTGAATCTCCTTCTTCTTTTCTTCTTCCTTTTTTTTTTGGGTATTTTTCGTTTATAGCTCTTTTCTTTATTTGCCTTTTTTTTACGCATTTCTAGATTCTAATACAATTTTATTTAATTTTATGTTGGTAAAATCACCAAAGATCTGTAAAGATTTACACTAATCTTTGCAGATTTGGGTATTCGGTTCTTTAGAAACGCCATATTTAATAATTTTTTATTTGATCAAATATTAAAATGTTGAAAGGACAATTAGATTTTCTTATTTTTGATAAGAAGAAAAATTGTATTTAATATTGGGTGAAAGCCTATTTAGTCCCTATATTTTAAGATTAGTGTCCATTTAGTCCCTATAATTTAAAAAATGTCTCGAAACATCCATGTCGTTAAAGTATTGATACCCCTACCGTTACTTTTTATTTATTTTGACTTACTTTTATAATATTACCCTTTTATAATAATTTTTTTGTTTGGACATTAATAAAAAGAAAATAATTAAATTACTAATTTAACCCTAGAAAATTAAAAAAAATTATATTAATTTTTTTGCAAGCATCATTTGCACACTTGGTAGTTTACATACAATTTTTGACAATTTAATTTTTGACAATTAAAAATTAATCTATTTTTTTTATTTTAGGGTTAAATTGGTAATTTAATTATTATTTTTTATTAATGTCCAAACAAAAAAATTATTATAAAAGGGCAATATTGTAAAAGTAAGACCAAAGAAATAAAAATTAACGGTAGAGGTATCAATACTTTAACGGTAGGGTTGTTTCGAGGTATTTTAAAAAATATAGGGACTAAATAGATACTAATATTAAAATATAGGGACTAAATGAGCTTTTACTCTTTAATATTTATAAAATTCTTTTTTCCTCCTGCTAAATCCTTTTCAAATCTTTGTGATAAATGATCTAGTCTCGAGCATATAAGATAGGAAGATGGACTGAACAGTGAACACATTATCAAAAAGTAGTCATTTAAAAAAATTAATAACGTATATCAAAATTATAATAATTATTATTATTATTGTAAGTTGGTATATTGAAGAATAAACTAGCTATTATATATATAAATTTTAAACACAAATTTAATTTGCACGTAGTAAAACTGTTAATATATATGTATTATTTAACCATTTTTAAATTTATCTTTGGAACCTGTAGATTATTTTCATTTTTAAAATATAGGATTCAAAAATAGTATTATTTTCCTTTTTGAAATATAACATACAGAAAGTAATACAAAAAGCATATTTAAAACGATAGCAAATAAAATACGTTCCTATGGTTCTGCTCATGTAGCCACTCTGAAACACTCCTCATTTACGAAAAATTTTCTTTAGTTTGTTATGCAACAGATGAAGGATGGTATGGGATAGGAGTCATGCACAAATCTTGTTTTCTTCTTACTGTCACGCCAAAGGCCTCGGTCATGTCCAAATCTTCATGCTTTATTCCATTTGGTAGTTTCCAATCAAAATGGTATAATAACATCGCGAGTAGAAGCTCCACGCTGGCTAGACCGAATGACATTCCGGGGCATATTCTCCTGCCAGCACCAAACGGGATATATTCAAAATTAGTCCCCTTGTAGTCAACTGAATGATCGAGGAACCTCTCTGGAATAAAGCTCTCAGGTTCCGTCCAATACTTAGGATCTCTACCGATCGCCCATGCATTAACAATGACTCTGGCTTTCACAGGTATGTCAAATCCATTAATTTGACATCTCTGTCCACATTCTCTTGGAATCAACAACGGAGCAGCAGGATGTAACCTCAAAGTCTCCTTAACAACTAGCTTCAAAAATTTCATTTCATCAATGCTAGTTTCATTAACCTTTCCTGTTCTATGAAATACTTCTCTCACCTCAGCTTGTGCCTTTTTCATCACCCTTGGATTTTTCATCATTTCACACATTGCCCAATCCACAGTCGTAGCAGATGTCTCACTCCCAGCAGCAAAGATGTCCTGAAAGTGGGTTTATGTGCATGAGTTTGTGCGGATAATAATATAGTGTCACTCATCTTATCACATAATACTCAACTAATGTTGAGTTGGGTCCCACGTTAATTAATAAACGAGAATTATTTGGTTTATAAATATTCTACGCCCAAGCCCCCAGCAACTAACATTAAAAGAAACAGCATAATGAAAAACAAAGTGCAATTGATGATAGTAAACGTATAGTTACTCACAGAGATTACTGCTTTAATGTGGTCTGTAGTTAAGAAAGAATCAAGGCCTCCGTGCCCTTGAATTTTCAACAGAACATCAACCAGATCTTCATCATCACCAGTTTTGCAATTCTTCAATGTTGCCTTGCGCTTCTTATGTTCATTGATAATGTTTTCAACTATTCTGACACCTTCTTGATGCAGCTTCTCCACCTGAGACTTGTTTCCAGTAAGCCACTGAAGCAATCCAATGGACGGAAACACATCTGCAATATTAAAACCTGATATCACTTTTGTTGTTTCCTCTGTAACTGCGACAAACGCTTCTTGGTCTCTGGATCTGTTTCCAAAGGCTGCCCTTGAAGTGATACCATACATTAATGAGTGAACGTTCTGAGTTAAGTTAATAACTGATCCACCTTTTGAAGAAATCCAATTAATGAGATCAGACACTTCTGCTTCTCTTATTGATTGGAAAGATTGGACTCTTTTGGCGCTCAAAAGCTCAGATACACAGATTTTTCGCAGTTGTTTCCAAGAATCACCATATGATGAAAAGATTATATCACGATAATTATAAGACAAGATTTGTGCTGCTGGAAAATGAGGCCTGGATGCAAAGACAACATCATGGGTTTTCATAACTTCTTTGGCAACCTCTGGGGAAGATACAATAATGGTTGGAACTTGCCCGAGTTGTAGGAGCATAAGAGGTCCATATTTCTTGCTCAAGTCTCTTAGTCCATGATGGGGTAGGGAGCCAGCAAGCTGGTACAAATTTCCTATAACAGGTAATTTCCATGGCCCCGGTGGTGGATTTGAGATTCTGTTATTGGTTTGTGATCTCTTCTCTAGTTTCAGCACAGCTAAGGCAGAGAGGAGAATAGCCAGAAGGATGGACGAGGTGGTAGACAGCCCAAGAAGCTCCATGTGAAATGAACTGGAGAATGGGGATAGAATTTTTACTAGTCCGTTAGTATATCCACGTTGTGTATCTTTTGTGGTCTTTCATCAAAAATATCTTTAACTGGTATTCTCTGTCGTGTTCTTCATCAAAAATATCTTTAATAAGTATACAATTTGAAAAGGTGAAGGACGCTGTTTGGTTGCATTACCTGTGTCCTATTCTGACACTTCCACAATAATATGGCTAAATATCGGTTGGCCAATATAAAATAGATGAGTAATATATCTCGAATGTCACTGAATATTTCACTTTTATCGATTTAAATGATATTTATAGTATAAAATCTTTATAATGTAGGAAGTATAAATAATAAAGGGCTAAGAGAAATAAGCCATGAAAATAATGCTTTTATTCTTCTCATGCATTGCCCTGGGCCCAGCAATCACACTAATCAAGTGATTATTGCACGTATATACAGTGATTTGTGACGAATGAAAGTTAGCCACATGTAAATACAAGTTACCACATCTAATCTAATTTCTTATAGGTGATTTAACAAAACAGCTGTAACAGTATTGGCACTTCAACTAGCTCAGCTAATTAGCTAATATGAACTGGTGGGCTGATCAATCGAGTAAGACGAGGTCATGCATGGAAGCGGTGTGCGCCTGGTAGAAAGCCACCAGTTTCATAAGAATTCATTTATTTAGTCTTTGTGACATCAAACACCTTACGCCACCAACCTTCTATGTTATTGGATCAAGTGTCGGGAAATCAAAACCTCTCTGGTTGTTAATAAATCACAACACAGGCTTAAAACTAGGATATTTTAACATGGAGAACTGCTATGAAAATTTGTCAAAAGGAAATAAAGAACTCTTTTGAATGAGTATGATACATTCGAATACAATCAAGTAAGTAATTATCACAATAAAAAATATTAACACTCTCAACAATCTTTAAAATAAAAAATCCCAACAAATCCATCTCGACGAATATTCCATATAAGCATTTCTAAGAATGTCAAGTATGTGAAATCCCAAACTCCACCACCAATTAAATAAATTATATAAACATTAATCTAGGCCAATGAAAATAAATACGTAAAATAAATAAATATCCACAGCATAGAGATTTTTATGAGGAAACTTTTGGTCCTCACAATCTAGAGTGAAAACCATAGCACATGACTATATCCATGTGTTGATGAAATAATTCATTATGAAAATAATGTGAGTTCACAATGGATGGACTAAATTCGAATGCGTCAACACTCACCATCCTCATAAATTTTCCTCCGCTTGAATTGAGCGTCAAAATGACCTCAGGAGATAAGGATAAGAGTAATAGGATAATGGATGTGGGAGTATCTGTCTTGGATTTAATACCTTCAAGCTCAAAGACCTCGCATTAATGAACTTGATGAAGTTAAAGATGAGAGAAGAAATAAAGACTAACTAGATTCTTCATGTCTAAAAATAACATAAATTACACTCTAAATTTTAAAAATGACATCCATTCATCTATCTATAACTCAAAAATATTGAAATGAGCATTTTTCTCCTAAACCTATTATGAATAGTTTTTAACACAAGATTTTAACAAACCTTGATATATTGGACATTTCACACTAGATTTTCTTGAAAATTAACTCCACTTAAACTCCACTCAAGTATAATTTTTTTTTTTTACACTTTTGTTTATTATTTTTTGCCTTAGTGAGTTTAGGTGGTATTTATTTTTGGGGTGCATATTACTTTTCTTTGACAAGGTGGTGCATCTACCCAATAATGACCTATAATTTAGCATGTCCAATGTGTTCTTGAACGGGACACACAAATTTTTTATTTTAAAATTAAAAATCAAAATTTGTGAATTTGTGAATCCCATTTGACCACACCACCTCAATATGGCGAAACATATGTTGTCTCATTTACCATACACTAACTATGACATGGTCATGGTATACGAAGCAAAAAATAATGATAATAATAATAATAATAATAATAAAAAGCTTGCAAACTGAAACTACAATGATTTAATAAGCATGTGAAATGTTCAGTAATTAAGTTCCAGCTTTCATGCACACATCTACTGATATAGAAGGCATACAAACAAAGGGGCCACTGAGACCTGTAGGACATCAAATGCAACACTTAATGAGATTCGCTGCATGGCTGCAGTTTTGCCCCTTGCCACTTATTCAACGGTAGGCGACCAATGATAAGGAATGGGGATGATGTGTAGATCATCTTTTCTTCTACTAAATATTTCTATTAATAAATATTTCTCTCACCTCAGCTTGTGCCTTTTTAATTATTGTAGGATTTTTCATCATTTCGCTCATTGCCCAATCTACAATTGTGGCAGATGCATCGCTGCCAGCAGTAAAAACATCCTGAAATAGGATTTATCATTTGTGTATATGCACAAGTGAATTAAACCATTATGCAGTACTATTTTGTTTCAAAGCACTATATATGCAACTTGCATTCAACTAAGAATATAATGAAAAACAAACTATAAAAATTATTTAGTTAAAAGCACGGTCCCCACGGTTTTTGTCACCAAGTAATATTTCGAGGATAAAGTATCGTAAGGCCCAAAATAAATGATAAAGACTTTTTTTTTTGTTTTTTTTGCTCGTGTACTCAATGAAAAACCTAGGATCTGATCTTAATTAAGAAGCTACTCCAAGCTAGACCTTGGATATTAATTGTATTTTCAAAAAAACTAATAACCGCTTTTTATTTTTTTCATTAAATTTAGGCCTTTTTACGTTCACAAAAAATAATTATTCTTATATTAAAAATATATCATTTGAAATATAACACCAAAAACGCCCTTAATAACTGAAATAAATTATCTCCTGCGTTCGGGGTTTTTCCAAAAAAGGGGGAAAAAAAAAGAACAAGCTTGTTGTAATTAATTACTTGCAGTTATAACTACTTTGATGTTTTCAGTACTTAAGTGAAATTGATCGTGACCACCAAGTTCTTGAATTTTCAGAAGAATAACAACAAGATCTTAATCTTCTTTAGTCTTCGAAATCTGCAATGATGCCTTGCCCTTCCTATGATCATTGATAATGTTTTCAATAATCCTGTCAACTTTTTGGTGCACCCTCTCCGCCCCTGACCTGATTCCACTCATCGATTCAAGTAATCCAATAGAAGGAAACAATCTTAAGATTTCCTTCACCCACTTCCACAAATAGTTCTTGATCTTTGCATTTGTTCCCAAAGGCAGCGCTTGAAGTGATACAATACATCAATGAGTTAACTTCATCACTTAAGTTAATCACTGATCCTGCTCTTGAATCAATCAATTTAATGAGATTAGAAACTTCTTCTTCCCTTATTGATCAGAAAGATTGGACACTTTTTATGCTTAAAAGCTCCGAAATGCAGATTTTTCTAAGTTGTCTCCAATAATCACCATATGGTAAAAAGATTACGTCACTATAATCATAAGACATGATTTTGGCTGCTACATCTTCAGGCCTTGATGCAAATATGACATCATGTGTTTCATCACTTCTTTTGCAAATTCCGGGGAAGATACAAGGATGGTACAAACTTCTCCGAGTTGAAGGTCCATAATAGGTCCATAGTTTTTTGCCAAGCCTCTTCAAGCTCGATGGGGTAGGGACCCAACAAGCTGGTGCATATTTCCGATGATAGGTAGTTTCCATGGTCCCAGGTAGATTGGGAATTTTGTTTTTGTTAGTAGATTTCTTCCCAAATTTCAGGAAGCAATAAAAGAGGGAAGAAAGGCAAGAAGGATAGATAAGAAAAAGGAGAATCCAAGCGCCATTTGAAAATTAGAGGATAAAGAGGATTAGGGGACTGTTATTAGTTAGTAGAAATGTTTTTCTTTGATATACAATTAAGTTCTTGATCTCGGGGGTCTTTCCTCATGAATATCGTGGGAAATAAAATTAATAATAATTGCTTTCTTTTTTATTAAATCAAAGGATTGGTTAAATCTCTATTTATAGTGGAGCCGGATTTGTTACGAGTTACTCCGTTAGTTTTAGGGCAGTGTAATTCTAGTACTGAGCTGTTCTAGGTTGTTTCAGAGGTGCAATATTTATTTATGCCAAAGCATGATTTTAGGATTTATCATGTCTCAAGGAAGTGTAATCAAGCTGCTGATGGGTATCTAAATTTGCTCTCTTAGCTGCTGTAATTTTCTTGTATAAGTGGAAAATTTTCCATAATATTTATGCTATTATCTTTGAAATTCTATTTCTTGAAATAAAGTTGTTTTTCGTTTTTATAAAATAAATTTCACTTATTAAAAAAATATTTCTTGAAATTAAGAGTTCTAATTTAAAATAATATTTTTTTAAATAATATTAAGGCAGTATTTTAATTTCCTAAAAAATAATATTTTTTAAAATCCATTTGCCCAATTGGCCTTGTATGTTTGTCATGGGGTCACATCGTGTTTTGGAGATTATACTTAATTTTAACCTATTCAAAGATATTTGTCTCTGTCCTATATTTGGAAAAACAAATAAAAAATAAAATGTGCTGTTGCAAAAGTTTGAGTCTTATATGGCTGCTCTGGGACCGGATTTCTGCTGTATCTTTCATAATATAATTAAAGAGAGGAGTCCCCTACGTTACGTTAATCGTAACGTATATCCACACACAGTAACAGTACTCATAGTGGGACCTGTTATTATTATTGTATGTAGCGTACGATACGATTAACGTAACGTAGCACTGGCCTTAAAGAGAATTCGTAAAGTGCAAAGGTTATTTGAATTTTTTTAAGAACAATAAAGTAAAAGAATAAAGAATATTTCCATGAAATAATTAAGTTTATAAATTTTTAGAGCATTCATGTATAAAAAAAAAAAAAAAACTACAAGGTTAAGGTTCAATTTGAAATAAATGTGCCCAAGTGGAAGTAGCATAGTTGAGTCATCGTGAGTGCATGCTAAAAAGAATAAGAAGAAGAATTTATGAATTCATAAATAGTATCCATAAATTATAAAATCTCTTATTTTAAGTGACAAATAATATCTTGATTGCGAAGGAAATATCTCAAAATATAAAATTTGGGATCCAAACTTGATCCTCAGGCTGGCTGATGTTGAACGATACGTGCAAAAATAAAATTGCCAAGCATTAAGCCAAATGCAATTGAACGTGTACAGCCAAATGCAATTAGTTTCATCATCATCACATTAATATTTTCAATGATGGTTACTTCTTAATTATCATCGTCGTGATCGCAATCACTTAAAACGTGCCGGAAAAGTATCAAAAACATAGAAAATTAGATCAGTCAGGGAAAAAAATTAAACAGTACAAAACATGTTAGGGATTGACTGTTAGCAGCACCAAGTTTCTGGGAATTAAGTTTCCACTTTAGATGGTGGAGTCCTACAGAAATAGAAGGGTAAAGAGTAGAGGCTAGAGAAATTAGAGAAATAGAAGATTTGTATTTTGGATTCATGGAACTCCCTTTTTCTTGTTCCTTCATTTCCTTAAATATTCCTCCAAGAGAGCTACAGACAAAACATATTCACAGCACAAACTTTACAGCACAATATTCTCTCTAACAAACTTGACAGCACAGCAAAACATAATTGCAATAATAGTAAATAACAAATTCAGCATAATATCTTGAAGAGTATCTAAGTGCTGTAATCGGTTGCACCATCATTCCCGCACAAAATCTTGAAGCTTGAAGGGAACTTTGGGCTGTCTCTTAGGCCTAGCTTGAGCAATCGGTTGTGCAGTGGTTGTATCAATACCACCCTCATGGAAATGAGCCTTGTCCTCAAGGCTAATATGAGGAAAAGTGGCGTGGAAAGGTTCCCAATTCTCCCATGTAGATTCATCAGGTGTCGTGTTAGACCACTGCACTAAGACTTGCTTGACCGTTTGCTTATTTGTCTTGATAGTTCGCTGGTCCAAAATGCATAGAGGTATGGAATAAGGTTCTGCAGTTGGGGGTAGGTGGGCGGGAATAACTTCAGCAGGGTTTGGACATAACTTGAGGATTGAAATGTGGAACACGGGATGGATACGAGATTCAGGTGGTAACAATAAGCGATATGCAACCTTTCCAACTCTTGCCGCTATTTGGTAAAGACTATAATACTTCTTGGCAAGCTTGTTACTTAGACGATGAGCAAGAGAAGACTATCGATAACGTTGAAGCTTAACATAAACCAGTTACCAACCTCAAACTCCTTATCGCGACGATGACGATTTGCTTGGGTGCGCATTCTTTCATGTGCTCTCTGAAGGTTCATCTTGACAGTAGCCAATAGAGCTTCTCTATCCAATAATGCAGAGTTTAAAGAATCAATAGGGGTGTCTTCGCTGGAGTATCCTACAAGAGGTGGTGGGGGCCTGCCATAGACAACTTGGAATGGTGAAAATCCTGTAGAGCTGTGTGTACTGGTATTGTACCAATATTCGGCCCATGGTAAAGCTACAGACCATCTATTTGGATAGTCTCCAGTAAATGCACGTAAGTATGTCTCGAGACAACGGTTGACCACTTCTGTTTGCCCGTCAGTTTGCGGGTGATAAGCAGTGCTAGGCCGTAACTCCGTACCCTGCAATTTAAATAGTTCTCGCCAAAATTCACTAATGAACAGAGGATCACGATCAGTAACAATGGATCTAGGGAATCCATGAAGTCGAACGTACTCGCGAACAAAATATTCAGCCAATTTCGGTGCAGTAACTCCCTCCGGCAAGGCATAAAAATGACCATACTTGGACAGTCTATCAACAATGACCCAAATAATTGTCTTACCGTTTGATTGTGGTAAAGAAGTAATGAAATCCATTGAAATGTCTTCCCAGACTCTAGATGGTATGGGCAGCGGTTGTAAAAGCCCCTTGGAACAGAAGTTTTCTGGTTTGGTTTGCTGACAAATTGAACATTCTCGAACATGTTGTTGTACCTCTCTGCGCATTTGCGGCCAATAAAAATTGGCTGATAATCGAGCATAAGTCTTTTGTTCCCCAGAGTGCCCGCCAATCACCGAGCCATGGAATAGGTTTAGAAGGCGTTTTCTGAGCTTCATACTATTAGGAACAAAAATTCTACCCTGATGGTAAAGTAAGTCTTGTTGAATAGAAAAATTATTATCTGTGCAAACCCCTTTCTCAATTGACTGCAGAATTTGTTGGGCCGTGTCATCCAAAGTAAGGGCATCTCGAATTTTAGTTAGGAAAGTGCTAGTAGTGACTGAAATTGACATCAGATTACCTTGTGCTTCGCTTGTCCATCGTGAAAGAGAATCGGGTCCACTATTTTCCACTCCAGCCTTATGCTCAATTGTAAATTCAAACCCTAATAGCTTTGTCAACCAAGTTTGCTGCTTTGGTGTCTGTATCGTTTGTGTAAGGAGGTTCTTAAGGCTTTTATGATCAGTGAATATCGTGAAAGGTTGGCCCAAGAGATATGGTCGCCATCGTCGAACTGCTGCGGTGATTGCATACATCTCACGACTATACGCAGATGCAGATTGAAGTCTTAGTGGCAACTTCTTACTGAAATAAGCGATTGGATGTCGATTTTGGGAGAGAATAGCTCCCACAGCGAGACCGGAGGCATCCGTTTCCACTGCAAAGACTGTGGAAAAATCTGGTAAGGCTAAGATAGGAACTTCAGTCATAGCACGTTTGAGACGCTCAAAAGCTAAGTCAGCTGCCTCACCCCAGTCAAATCCGTCCTTCTTAAGCAAATCAGTTAATGGGCTTGTAATTTGGGCATACCCCTTTACAAAACGTCGGTAATATCCTGTGAGTCCCAGGAAACCCCTCACAGTAGCAATTATTTTTTGTTTAGGCCAATTTAAGACAGCTTGAATTTTGGTGGGATCAACACTCACTCCTTGGGCTGAAACAAAATGGCCGAGATACTCTAATTTAGCTTGGCCGAAACTGCACTTGGATAACTTAGCGTGCAATTAGTTTTGATGGAGCAGCTGGAGAACAATTTTGAGATGGTAAATGTGTTCCTCATGGGATCGGCTGTAAACAAGAATGTCGTCAAAAAAAACTAGAATAAACTTACGAAGATAAGGTTTGAAAATAGAGTTCATTGTGGCTTGAAATGTGGAGGGGGCATTGGACAGCCCAAAGGGCATTACAAGAAACTCGTAATGACCTTCATGTGTTCGAAATGCTGTTTTTGGAATGTCGGGTGGGTGGATCCGAATTTGGAAATACCCACTCCGTAAATCAATCTTTGAAAAGATGATGGCCCCATGTAATTCATCTAGTAATTCATCCACTGTAGGTATTGGAAATCGATCTTTGATAGTGATGGCATTTAGAGCTCTATAATCGACACAAAATCGCCATGTCCCATCTTTTTTGCGAACCAAGAGGACGGGTGAGGAGAATGGGCTGGTGGAAGGTTGTATAATTTGATCTTGAAGCATTTCTTGAACTTGCCTCTCGATTTCATTTTTTTGGTAATGGGGGTAGCGGTATGGTTTAACATTCACAGGAGTAGATTGTGGGAGAAGAGTGATTTTGTGGTTGAGGGGTCTATTAGGTGGAAGGCCTTTTGGGATGCTAAAAACAGCTGGATATTGGTTTAGTAGTGTTAGGAAATCTTGGTGAAGAGTGGAATCCATGGAGTGGTGAATATTTTGGGTTGAAGGTGGACTGTCTGGTTCAAGTTCTAAACGGAAGTACTGAGCTATTGAGGTAGTCTGTTGTAGTCTTTTTAGTTGGTGGAAGGATATAGGAATGGGGTGGGGCCGAATGTTTTGAGCTCCTTCAAGTTTAATAGGCTGTCCTTTATATGTAAATTCCATAGTTAGGGCTTTGTGATCAGTGATAATTTTCCCCAACTTCTCCAGCCACTGTACCCCTAAAACAGCATCAGCTCCACAAAAATCTAGTATATGAAAGTCAGCTTCAAATTCAACACCCTGCATCTCGAGTTTAACTTTCGAACAGTGACCTTCGCTACGAATCCGTTCCCCATTGCCGACAGCTACCAAAAACGTCATTGTCTTATCAATAGCCAAATGAAGGAAGTGAGCCAACCGCGGGTGGAGGTAATTATGTGTACTCCCAATGTCAATTAATACTGATAAAGGTTGATTGTTAATTTTAGCACTGAGTCTGAAGGTTTGGGGACCAGTTGTTCCAATCAAAGCATGAAAAGAAATTTCGGGGTTTGGATTTGTTGTTTCTTCGGTAGGCACCGTATCCTTCACCAATATTTCTTCGTCTTGAAAATTTTCTGATGGTTCCTCTGTCAACAATAACAGAAAAGGGCGAGTGCGACAACGATGACCGGGCTTGAATCGTTCATCGTAATTGAAGCACAAGCCTTGGGCACGACGGGTTTGCATTTCGGCGGTCGTGAGACGACGAATAGGAAGGGTTGTCTTTGGTGGGTTTGATGGATTTGGTGGTGGGAGGGGTAAAAGTGGGGGCCGTGGGTCTGGCCGTATATTTGTTTCGTTGCGTGTAGGTATGGGTATTTGTGTATTAGTTGATTTCCATGAAATGGATTTTTGGTTATAGGACAGCAATTTATCTTCAATCAATTTGGCTAAAGTAGTTGTATCAGGAAGGTTAGAAGGTTTGTGAATGGCTAACTCATTTTGAATGGTTGGTTTTAAACCTGAGATGAAGCAATCTAAAATGGCATCTGGGTGAAGGTTGGTGACTCTGTTGCAGATGTTTTCAAAGGCTGATTGGTAAGCCTCTACAAAGCTTGTTTGGGTAAGTTTGAATAGAGTGGCTCTGTGATTAATATAGGAGGAAGGGCCAAACCTGCTTTCAATAGCTCGGGTGAGAGCTGCCCAAGAAGATAATTGTTGATTCTTGTGCATCCATTGGAACCAAGAGAGTGCTTGGCCAGTCATATAGAAACTGGCGATGTCAATCCGTTGCTCCTTTAGGGTTTCATAGAAAGAAAAGTATTTTTCAGCTTGAAATATCCAATCTAAGGGATTAGATCCATCAAATGTTGATAGATCACATCGTATAGATCTTGTGCTTTGTGTGGGTTGTAGTTGAGCTTGTATAGGTGGTGTGTTTTGTGGCGTAGGTGGTGCAGAGGCTGGTGGGTTTGTGGAGGACCCAATCTGAGAGGGTGCCATCATGGTAACTCTGGCAGCAAGCTCTGCTATAGAGTTTTGTAGTGCTTGTTGTGCACCTTGTAGGTTTTGTTGTGAACTTTGGTTAATTTGCTGTTGTTGTATTATGATTTAGCGTAGGTCTTCAATGGATTTTTGGGTCGATTCTTTGAGTTGTGTGACATGTTCTTCAAGGGCTCGATATCGTGTTTGCATACCCTCGTTTTCCATCTCTCAACGAGAGCACCAAATGTTAGGGATTGACTGTTAGCAGCAGCAAGTTTCTGGGAATTAAGTTTCCACTTTAGAGGGTGGAGTCCTCCAGAAATAGAAGGGTAAAGAGTAGAGGCTAGAGAAATTAGAGAAATAGAAGATTTGTATTTTGGAGTCAGGGAACTCCCTTTTTCTTGTTCCTTCATTTCCTTAAATACTCCTCCAAGAGAGCTACAGACAAAACATATTCACAGCACAAACTTTACAGCACAATATTCTCTCTAACAAACTTGACAGCATAATATTCTCTCTAACAAACTTGACAGCACAGCAAAACATAATTGCAATAATAGTAAATAACAAATTCAGCATAATATCTTGAAGAGTATCTAAGTGCTGTAATCGGTTGCACCATCATTCCCGCACAAAATCTTGAAGCTTGAAGGGAACTTTGGGCTGTCTCTTAGGCCTAGCTTGAGCAATCGGTTGTGCAGTGGTTGTATCAAAACAAGACAAGCAGAAAGAACAACTCTTTGATGAAACCCTTGAAATGCCCTTAAATTAATCAATAAAACCTTTTGGTTTGCATTATTAAAATATTTCAGAAAATTGAATCAGTCGCGGGAGACCGCCGGTACCCTGTAGGGGGAAAAAAACCAATTCAAAATAAATAAGAAACGATAACTCTTGTTGAAACCTTTAACTTTGGGCCTTAAATTAATCAATAAAATTAACTTTTGGGTTTCATTATTAAATTATTTTGCTGTCCTACCGACCAGGATGTAAACATTTCCTGAAGTATCTGTAAGGTCAAAGTTGTGCGGGAAAACAAGAAAATACATTTTTTTTAGTGGGAAAATAAATTTATCTAAGACGTGCGCAGATCTATTAGCAGCAGTACTCAGGGACGGAGTTAGGAACTTTTTTTCTAGGTTGGGCTAGATTAATTTTTTTCAAGTGAAAAAAAAAAACTTTAAGTAATGCCGTTAAATCAAAGCATACCCTTAGAGCAACACTTTTTGGGTTTGAGAAATACCTTGTCAACTAAGTTTATTTAACAATAAAAACAATCAACTTTTAAAATGTGACTATGGTAACTTATGGATACTATACTCCCCGACGTGATACTGTTAGATGATTTTAGTTTGTTGATTTTTAATAACTTTTTAATTATACGATGCTCAAATTGTAGGGTACGTTATTCTTAAAAAATCGTAGAGACTCTTATTTTAAAGAATTAAAAGTCAAATTAGTAATAAATATTTTACCATCACAAGCATATTTGAAACATAATAAAAAATTTTAAAACAAGATAGAGTGAGAAAGAAGAAGTTAGGAAAAATGACAGTTGCCAATTGTTAAGATATATTAAGGGATGAACACGTAAGTAATATTGTGGCAATTGTGTAAATATAACATTGGCATTTTTGTTAATAACGTATGGTAATTTTGTGAAATTACAACACCAGTATTGTAGAAAAAAAAATTCAAAATAATTGTAGCTAGGATATGGCCCATCCCTATCGATGAGTAGCTTTGCCCTTGGCGGTACTTATACTGAAATAAGCATGATTTCAATGCGTGTCAGTACAAACGAAGGAAAATAATAATAATAATAATAATAATAATAATAATAATAATAATAATAATAATAATAATAATAATAATAATAATAATAATAAATTAATTAATTAATTAAATTAAATGGGAAATAGAGGTGTAAGGATGAAAAATGCATGAGCCTCTATTTGTATTAATGAATATAGAGAAATTAAAGAGCTATAGTGGGATGAAGTTTCTTTGAATTAAAATTGAATAAATCGACTGTATTTATTATATTGCATTAAATATTAGTAGTAATATCATATTGTGTTACGATGTTAACTAAAACATTCACATAATTAATTTATTTTTTTTTCGTGTTACTTTTTCAAGTTTATAGTTTATATGGTTATTTTCTCATTTGTTTTAACCATCATCCTATATTTTTACTATAGAAAAGGTAATGCCTTGAGTCATGTCCTCTAATGAAATTAGATAGAATTTAGATTAGATATATCATAAATGGGAATAGATTTTGATTCTATTAAAAGATAAACAATAAAAAAAAATGGAAGACATTTAACTTATTGAGAAGAGAGGGTTTTTAAAAATCTATTGAAGATATAATTGGCAAAAGTAATTATTTTACTGGGACCAAAGTGTCATTCCTCAATAAAAGTATGGGAACATAACAATTCTTCGCTCCGAAGAAGAATTTATTGGTTTACACACCAATTGTGCTTTGCTTAGAATTTAGGCAAACACCTTACATGCAAAAGTGTCTAGCTTTACGGTTGTAGCTAGTAAATTTTCTATGTTTCTAATAATAAGAGATTTTATAGCTAGAAACACATCTGAAATATGAAAACCCGTAAATTTTCTGATTTAATTTTCTATTTTTTTATGGTGGGAGAAAATTTACAGTTGCCCAACTAGAGGATAAGCTAAAAGCATATCTGAAACATTAAGTCTCCGTTTGGTACAACTTTTAAAGTATAATTTATTTAAATAGAACTTTTATAAATAGAGTTTTTACTAAAAAAAAGTTTAGTTGTTTGGTTGTCAATAAAATTTTTTATTAAAATTTTATAAAATTACTTTAATAGGTAACTTTTTTAAAGTTATATTATGAAAAGAATAAATAAGATTGTCAAATAAATACATGATATTTTAGATATTTTGACATTTAAAAAAAATTAAACTATATTCCCAAAAGCCCAAAATTTAAGTTTTTGCTAGTAAAGGTATATTTAAGCTTCAAAAGCTCTATTAAAAAAACAACCAAACAACAACAAAAATTATAACAAAAACTTATCGAATTAAATAAGTACTTATAGTTATTAAATAAGGCTCCGTTTGGTACAACTTATTAAATAAAACTTATAACAGTAGAGCTTATAGCACTAGAGTTTATATCAATAGAGCTTTTGGACAAAAAGTCATTGGGTGTTTGGTTGTCAATAAAAAAAGTACTTTTGAACCATTAAATTGTGTGATATTTTTTATATTATATATTTTTAGAAAAGCTCTATAACCTCTACTCCGAAAAGCTTAAATTTTGGGCTTTTGCTAGTAGAGGTAAATTAGCTTAAAAAACTCTACTAAAAAAATAACCAAACACCATAAATTTTTTTAAAAAGTGCTTGTACGATTAAATAAGCACTTATGGATCTTAAATAAGCCATACCAAACAGGCACTAAGTCATACAAAAACATGCACTAAAACCCACTACCACTCTTATACTTTCTTCCATAAATGAGACAAATGCTTCTTATTCTCTAGATTTCTTTCCAAAGGCTGCCCTTGAGGTGATACCATACATTAATGAGTAAACTTTTCAATAAAGTTAATCGCAGATCCTCCCTTCGAAGAAATCCAATTAATGAGATTAGTAACCTCCTCTTCTCTTTTTGATCGGAAAGATTGCACACGTTTGGTGCTTAACAGCTCGGACACACTGATTCTTCCTAGTTGTTTCCAAGATTCACGATTTGCTGAAAAGATTATATCACCATAATTATAAGAAAGGATTTGTGTTGTTTGAATATGAAGTCTTGATGCAAAGAAAACATCATGGGTTCTCACAACTTCTTTAGCAACTTGTTGAGAAGATACAACAATGGTGTGAACTTGTCCGAGTTGTAGGAGCATAAGAGGTCCATATTTCTTGGCCAAGTCTCTTAGCTCGAGGTGCGGTAGAGAGCCAACGACCTGGTGCAAATTTCCTAGGACAGGTAGTTTCCATGGCCCTGGTGGAGGTAGATTTGGAGTTCTGTGATTGGTTTTGAATTTCTTCAATAATTTCAGCAAAGTGTAGGCAAACAGAAAAGAAGGGGCAAGGAGGGAGAATCCAAGTTCCATGTGTAAAGAAGAAGACATTGCGGGTAAGATTTTATGTTTAGCCAGTTAGTAGAATTGTATTTCATATCGGCTTGTGTTATGTTATATATTGTTTTTTTCTTGTAAAAAAAAAATCAGAATGTCCTTAAATAAAATCACGTATAGGAAATTAATAATTTTTTGAAAAAATAATGAAACTACTTTGCACAGCTGTCTATCCATGATTCATGAGTTGATCATAATTCGAACTATCTTGTCGTTAATTTGCTTTTTTACCCTAATTCGTGTTTGTGGTTAGCCAACGTGACCGGCTGGCCATGAATGACACATATATCGACTTGCACGTCTCCACACCTTTAATGCTCACAATTTGCGTACAACAAGAGGATTTTCCTATTTATAGGCGAGTAACCAACTTTCTAGTTGCTAATTGCATTAAGTACATACATTCATAGATCAACTTAGAATGGGGTTCATGAAACTGTTTTAAAATTATCGACAGTTTTCCAAATAAATGCATCTTCCGCATTAAACATTGATCATGGCACTTCTCTGTGTTTGGTCAGAAGAAATTAGAGGAGAGAAGATAAATAGAAAGGAGGGAGTCAGAGAAAAATAAGGAAAGTCAACAGGTCGTGCATCAGGAGTTACGGTACGTGTACAACACTCATCCATATAACGTAGCTATAGTACGGCATAGCACAATCACACTTCATGAAGGCACGAAGCATGTAACAGCACACATGTAGGGATGGCAATGGGGAGGAGAGGGGAGGGGACCAATCTCTCCATACTCATCTCCGATATTTTGTGTATGTCCATGTTCCCTCCCTGTCCCCGTCAGAATTGCTTGAGAGAATCTTCATTCCCTCCCCGAATAATAACAGGGGATCCCCGAGGGTCCCCGATCCCCGAATAATTAATAGTCTAATATATTTTTTATTTTTTATTTTAAATTAATCATATTAAAATAAAAAAAATTCAGATAAAAATAAGTTCAAAATATATCTTACATTAATATTGATCCATTTCAAAATCACATTCAAAATATAAATTATTAAAATAATTATATTTATCAATAACTCAATCTTCATAATCCTACAATAAAAAGAAAAAAAAAATTATTTTTATGACTATTGTAAATTATAATTAGGCAGCTCTCTCATGTATCATTGTGGTTTGGATTAAAAATTTAAGACTTTAATTAGTTAATTCAGTTTAAAAGTTTAATAATATAAATATTTTGATATTTATTATTTTTAACAATATTTATAATTTTGTTATTTATTTATTAGTAATTTTAAAAATAAAATTAAAAATTAAAATGAGGAAATGGGTAGGGGATGGGGATTCCACCTCATCCCCGTCCCCTCCCCGAATAAAAAATTGGATAAAAAATTTTTTCCGTCCCCTCCCCGAATAAAAAATTGGGTATAAAATTATCCTCGTACCCTCCCCGAATGGAAAAAACCCCGAGAGTACCCGTCTCCGTGGAAATTTTTGCCATCCCTACACACATGCAGGCTGAGTTGGACTTAAATTCTTTTGCACATGGGTTTTAAAGCAAAGCATAATTTGAGATGAAAGCACAACATAATTTGAGATGAGTTAAAGTAATGTGTATGAAAAAAGTTCGTAAAAAGTACGGTTCAAGTTTTGTGACTAAATTTTATTTGAATTATATACTACAACATATTATTTAAATAAATAAAGAAATTTGAATTGAGCAACATTAAATCTAATAACATGTCATTCTATTTTAGTTTAAAAGAATTTTTATGATTAAATTTAGTAATAATAATAAGAATAATAATAATAATAATAATAATAATAATAATAATAATAAAGAAGTCAAGACAAGCATTTTGACAAAGACAAAGTTTTATGATAATTTGTCAAAAAGCTTGACAAATAGGCAAAACATGTTGACATATTGGCCAAAGTTTAGGCACCGAAAACAACACACACCAATCATCTTGACGATTTGCCAGAGGTATGTGCAATAGTACAATTTTGCACTCCTATAAATAGAGAACCAATCTTCACTTGTATGCATCCCAATATTTAAGAGAACAATAATTCAATTGTAAAATTGTTAAGAGAGTGACAATTCAATTGTAAAATACTTAAGAGAGTGAGCAATTGAAAAGCGTGTAATTGAGAGGTTTTTCCTTTCAAGTGTGTGAGAATATTGTGTGTATTTAAGTTTTGGGAAGTGGGGTTTTCTTTACTTAAATATTGTACTCTAAAAATTGTTAATGATATAATTATTTTTTCTTTCTCCCATGGACGTAAACATATTGTCCAACCACATTAAATTTTGTATTTTTTATTTTTCTTATAATTATTTGGTGCACTTGATTATGACTTCTGCGCCCAACAAATAATAATATCAAAAAGTAATCTCATCATGAGAACCGCTTTAATGTTATCAGTTGTTAAGGGACATTGAACGTCTACATGTTCCTCAATATCTAAAAGAACATTTACAAGAGCTTGTGCTTCACCCATTGCCTTGAATGCTCTATTGTCATTGATGATGTTTCCAAATATCTTATCTGCTTTTTCATGCATCCTCTTAGTTTCAGACGTCATACCACTAAGCATCTCGAGCAATTTTACTGAAGGGAGCATATCGGCAAGACTGAAAACTCCTCCAAGCTCTATCATTTACTGAAAAACTTCTCCTCTGTCTTTGTGTCTGCCACCGAAGGCCGATCTTGCAGTAACGTCATTTGATAATGAAAATATCATTTTAGTAAAGCTGATCAGCAATCCTGCGCTTGAAGAAGAATTGATGGATCTAATGAGATTTGATGCCTCTTCTACTATTATTGTGCGGTATAATTGCACACGTTTCAGATTGAGCATGTCTAATGTGCAAATTCTTTGCAGTTGTCTCTAGTACTCTTTATATTCTGCGCAAGCGATATTAAAAGTCCAATACTAATTTCACGATCCAATTCAATTACATCTGTCCAAGCCTAAGTTCAAAGCCTAAATCTATGGAAGATTCAAAAATTGCGTAGAGAATGACAGATATTTCCAATTTAAAAATATTTAATGGAGATAAAAATATAAGTTTAGAAATTTCTTGGATATTTAGAGATATTTGTAAAATGTAGTGTCAAATTTTTTGCAATCTAATATTAACATAATTTGCATTGGTTCTAAGTTACTATAAATACCTCTAAGCTCTTTGTTATAGGCATCAAGTGAAAAATAAAGAATTAGAAGAGAAAATGAAGAGTGAGCCACCAGTGTTGTAATATTTCTCTTGTAAAATATCAATAAATTCCTTCGGTTTAGTAAAATTCTTCTGTTGTCTAAATATTTTTAGTTTTAAGCAGTTTAGTCCTCCTGAGCTTTCAACAAGCGATGTTTGTAAAGTTGAAGTCAATGTCCTTGCCGCTGTTAGATGGGGCCTTTGAGCAAAATTGAGATTATGATTTTCCTTACCTTCTTTGGCAGCTTCCACCGAGGAAGCAACAATACGTGATACTTCACCAAGTTTAAAGGTGCTTCAAGTAAGCAAGCAAGTGCATGTTTCCTAGGAGAGGTAGCTTCCATGGCCCTGTAGGTAGATTTAATATTGTTGAGTGATGATTGATTTTTGATTGCTTCCAGATTCTCAGGATCATGCAAATGAAAAGAAAGAAGCTCAGGAAAATTGAAAAGGGGTGAAATTGTATTCCATGTTGCATATGTAAGACTTATAGAGGTAGAGATAAAGCATGGCTTAACTGCGAATGCCTGAATTAAATCATCAAAATGTATGCAAGTTGATCGAGACTTATATTTTTTTTTTGACAAAGGTTGTCTAGCTTTAAAGCTTTACATCCTTTCACACTAGTTGTTAAAAACTTTAATAATATCTCATTTTCAAAGAAAAGTTCCATGAAGATCTGAGCTTTTACGAATTTCTAAAGTTCCTATGATACATGTCCATTATTGAGATTGAAATTTAGCTATTATTATATCATTTATTATTAATTATCACTTACATAAATTTTACTCAGTAAAAAATACATATCACTTGCAACTCGCAATTTCTCTACATACAATTTAATTGAGTGATTTCTTTAGTTAAATAGATAATAATTTCTCAACTTTATTCTTCGATTTTATTCTTCGACTAACTACAAGAGTTGGATGCCTACCTGCATAGCTCTTGAAAAGTACGTCGAAATTTGAGAGTATTGGATAATAAAAATAATAGAAATTTAAAAAAATAAATAAAATTGTAGTGCGTGTAAATTATCTCAACTCACTATAAAACATAGTTGAAACTATTTAACCAATTAAGAACCTATTGGAACAGCTTAGTTCAAGTCTCTTATAGTACTACCAGATTTATACCTTTATAAATATTGAAGGAAATCTACTCTTAAGTGAAAAGATTACTACCCGTATCCAATTTTAAAACTAGGAGGGAAGAAGAATCATAGCATATGTTAGGACTCCAACTTATGCCTTCAAAATTTTTTAAGGTTGTGGATTATTATGCGTTAGAAGCCTGCCTTAGTTACTACGACTAGAAATTTCTCAAGTTGTCCTTTGTGAGTATTCATAAGTGTGCTGCTGCATTGTTTATTTGTTTTTAAAATATTAAAAGCATAAACACGTTTTGAACTCCCCGGGAATAAATCCACGGCTACGTGGCTGGTGATATCATCGTCCATTCATGTAAGATACTCCTTAATTAGATATTGCAGATAGTTCTGTATTTATCATTAGAAATTCTTGAATGCTAGAAATTATACATTTATGTTAATAATATCAACTTTCCATGACATTTGAAACGGAAATGGAAATCCTTCGAGAAATGAACAGGAATGGGAGATCTTCAGACATTCCTCACCCCTGCTTGTACCCCAAACTTGAAGTTTATGCTAATGTCTATTGCGATGGATCTCTTTTATTAAAATCCGGATCAGATATACCGCTCAAGTAAACCCCAACAAATAAGGGAAAACTTGAAAACTAGCTGTTGAATTTAAGAGAAAACTTGAAAAAAGATCAGCCACGTTCTCGGAAGATTGGTATATATGATAATCCAGATTCGTCAATTTATTTTATGACACGTCTGGGTTACAATCACACGAAGCTTTCAAGAACTAACAACAATAATAATAATATGTTAAACAAATAGAAGTCCACACAGTTTAAACAGCAGATACATATCAACAATAAGCAAAAGGAGGCAAGCCTGACAATGCATATCTAGAAACTAGGAACACACACGAGACTATTATTTCAATTCTTCAGAAGGTGGACGATATGGGGTAGGCACTAAAAAAAGATCATTCTTCCTTCGTACTGATCCACCAAAATTCTCAGCCATGTCTAGATCATTGTTCTGTTCACCATTTGGGAGTTTCCAATTGAAATGGAATAGCAGTTGAGCGAGTGGAAGCTCAATATTAGCCATGCCAAAAAGCATTCCTGGACAAATCCTTCTTCCTGCTCCAAATGGGATATACTCAAAATAATTCCCCTTGTAATCAATTGAACTATCGAGAAATCGCTCTGGATAGAAGCTCTCAGCATCGTTCCAGTACCTGGGATCCCTAGCAATCGCCCACGCATTAACAATCACCTTAGATCCTTTAGATATATCATAGCCTAAAATCTTACACCTCTCTCCACATTCTCTTGGCAGTAGCAAGGGAAGAGGGGTGTGCAATCTAAGAGTTTCTTTGACAACTAATTTTAAGTATTGTAACTCATGAAGGCCTATTTCATCAACATTTCCATTTTTGTCAAAGGCTTGCCTCACCTCAGCTTGTGCCTTTTCCATTACTCTTGGATTTTTCATCATTTCTGCCATCGCCCATTCTATCACTGTGACTGATGAGTCAGTTCCAGCTATGAAAATATCCTGAAATAGGCAATTGTGCACCTTGGTGAACTAACCATACAGCTTAATTAATTCAATCTTACAATTAACAAAAAATAATACAAAGAAGACTAGGTTTCTGAATCGTATAATATAAGGTACCTTAATATTTCGGTAAATTTAAATCATGATAGATCTATGCACGGGGAAAAAGACTTACAGTGATTGCAGCTTTAATGTTTTCGGTTGTTAAGTTGAAACCAAGTTCTCCATTTTCTTGACACCTCAGCAGAACATGCACAAGATCATCTGCTTCACCTTCCACAGTTTTTCCTAGTGCCTTGCCTTCTTTATGCTCGTTGATGATGTTTCCAAGAATTTTATCTAGTTCTTGATGCAGTCTTTCTGATTCAGGCTTAATCCCAGTGAGCTTCGCAAGCAATTTAATCGAAGGGAATACATCAGCAAGAGTGAAACCTCCACTCAACTCGATAGCTTTGTGGAAAACTGTCATAAGTTCTTCTTGGTCCTGCCATCTCACACCAAAAGCTGCTCTTGTAGTGATGCCATTTATTAAGGAAAATATCATCTTTGAAAGGTTGACCGGCAATCCTAAGTTTGAAGAAATGGATGTAATGAGATTTGATGCCTCTTCTTTCCTGATTGATCGGAAAGATTGCACGCGTTTTGCACTAAACAGCTCCAATGTGCAAATTTTTCGCACTTGTCTCCAATAATCTCCATGTGGTGCAAATGCAATGTTAGTAAAATTATAGGTGAAAAAACTAGCAGCTAGGACAAAGGGCCTTGAAGCGAAACTCATGTCATGAGTTCTCATTACTTCTTTTGCAGCTTCTGGGGAGGAAATCACAATATGCGATACCTGGCCAAGTTGCAAGTGCATCAGTGGACCATATTTCATGGCCAAATCACCGAAGCAGTGATGGGGCAGAGGGCCAACAAACTGATGCAAATTTCCTATGACAGGCAACCTCCAAGGACCCGGGGGTAGATTTAATAAAGTTGAGTGATTGTTTTTTGATTTCTTCCAAATCATGAAAGCAAAAAGCAGGAAGCTTAAAATGATTGGAAAGGGGGGAAATTGGTGTTCCATGTGTAAGGGGAGAGGGTTCGCTTACTTAGGATTAGTTATGGAAAGCAGATCGATAGGAAATCCAATTTAAATAGGTGCAGGTTGGTGGAGCCTCCAGTAGTTTGTCTGCTTCCTATGGTTTTTCAATTGAAAAATAAAAAATAAAAAAAGAACATGTGCACAGCCGCCAGCGCCATAGCCAAAATGCTATTTCTTTAACAGATTATCCTCGATCACGATGTTCACACACGTGATTGACTATTTAGTTTCAAAAAATAATAATAATAAATACATCATCAGACACTGAATAATTCACAACCTCGTCCTATTAACTCACCATAGAAGAAACGTTTTTCTTTCAGTTATAATAATTACCCTTTTTTTTCTTCCCTCAAAATCAAAGGCTAATTTTAAGGAAATATTTTATGTTCCTTCAAAAACCAAAAAAAAAAAAAAAACTAATGTCTTATTTAACTTGTAAGTTTAACAAAACAAAAGTCCATTTTCCTTGTACGAATATCATGAGATCATGGTAGAGATGGTAATGGATCGGATCTAGCGCAAAATCCATCTGATTCAAATTCAATCCGATTGGATTTGGGTCAGTATAAAATAAATTTAGATTGGATTTGTATATCAATGTGTATATCTAAAACAGATTTAGAACATGTGTGGATCTATCTTAATCTCTATATTTAGATCCATATCTCCCTATCTTATAATTTAATTTAATTTTTTTTAAAATTTTAATAATTGTGTAATTATAAATGATAATAAATTACATTCATAGCATATTAGTGGTATTTACCATGTATTTAATTAAATATTTTAAAACTTAAATATTAATTTTATAAATTTAAATAATAATAATAAAACAAAAATATAAATAATAATAGGACAATTATCAATTTATTTTATTGTATTGACCAAAGAACTTTTAAGGAATATATTAATTTCTCCCCTACACTAGCACGTATTGTTTCAAAATTGACTTTCCAAATTCTCCTTCAGAAGACTAAAGAGGCATGTGAAAACAATTAAAGGAAGCCTTATATATATATTTTTTAAGTCGGCACTTGAAGTCAGTACCATGATTCATGAATTCATGTTACGTATTTCCCTTTATTATAAAAAAAGGAAGCCTTTCTTCATGAATAGATTTCATGATACCATTCATAAAGGGAATAATATTTTTTATAATAAGGAAGCCTTATATTGTTATATGACACATAATATATATATATATATATTAGGGCCTGTCTCTTATACACATCTTGCCCTAATATATATATATATATATTAGGGCCTGTCTCTTATACACATCTTGCCCTAATATATATATATATATATTAGGGCCTGTCTCTTATACACATCTTGCCCTAATATATATATATATATATTAGGGCCTGTCTCTTATACACATCTTGCCCTAATATATATATATATATATTAGGGCCTGTCTCTTATACACATCTTGCCCTAATATATATATATATATATTAGGGCCTGTCTCTTATACACATCTTGCCCTAATATATATATATATATATTAGGGCCTGTCTCTTATACACATCTTGCCCTAATATATATATATATATATTAGGGCCTGTCTCTTATACACATCTTGCCCTAATATATATATATATATATTAGGGCCTGTCTCTTATACACATCTTGCCCTAATATATATATATATATATTAGGGCCTGTCTCTTATACACATCTTGCCCTAATATATATATATATATATTAGGGCCTGTCTCTTATACACATCTTGCCCTAATATATATATATATATATTAGGGCCTGTCTCTTATACACATCTTGCCCTAATATATATATATATATATTAGGGCCTGTCTCTTATACACATCTTGCCCTAATATATATATATATATATTAGGGCCTGTCTCTTATACACATCTTGCCCTAATATATATATATATATATTAGGGCCTGTCTCTTATACACATCTTGCCCTAATATATATATATATATATTAGGGCCTGTCTCTTATACACATCTTGCCCTAATATATATATATATATATTAGGGCCTGTCTCTTATACACATCTTGCCCTAATATATATATATATATATTAGGGCCTGTCTCTTATACACATCTTGCCCTAATATATATATATATATATTAGGGCCTGTCTCTTATACACATCTTGCCCTAATATATATATATATATATTAGGGCCTGTCTCTTATACACATCTTGCCCTAATATATATATATATATATTAGGGCCTGTCTCTTATACACATCTTGCCCTAATATATATATATATATATTAGGGCCTGTCTCTTATACACATCTTGCCCTAATATATATATATATATATTAGGGCAAACCGAATTGAATCATGATACCATTCATACCAAGTGCCGCACTTTCAGTTTGCCCTAATGTCTTTCAATTATTCATACTTTAGGTCAACTCAACGTCAGCCTTACTCCAACAAAAAAAAAAATTCAAAGACAGCCTCTTTCTTTCTCTTCATTTTACTCTTACTTCTTTACTCTATTTGAATATTTGGATCAATCCTTTAATTGCCAAGTAAGTCTTTAAACTTTTTTTTTGTATTATTTTTTCATAATATTATTCATGTTATGTAATCACTAATCCGTGGTGGCTATCCACGTAATTTAATTAAATAATACTGAATTAGGTATATGGCAATCATCAAATTACGTATGAGTTTTCCATGTGGGTTAGCTTTTATTTGAATATATCTTAAATTCTAACAGTTGATTTCTTTAATAATGGATCCATGTGAATGAAGATTAAATGAGAAGAATTCAATTATTTATTTAATTTATGCTCCTAATTTTATATATTCATTTACAAATAATTATATTTATTTACTTGTCTAATATTGATGTGTAATATTAATTTTTGCAGTGACATAGACGCTTAATGTTTTTGGTTATTTCTTTAATTATGTGAAATATGGATTTCTGTCCTAATTTACCGTAGTCAAAAAATGATGATAATGATGGGTATGATGCTGTTGAAGTAATTGAACCATCAAATGGGATGGAGTTGAATTTGACCTCACCAATTCCTAGTGATGAAACTACTGTTGTTAGTAAAAAATTGAAGTCTGTTGTGTGGAATAATTTTACGAGGCAAAAGATTAATGGACAATTGATATCAATTTGTAACCGATGCAATGGAAAGTTAGTTGAACATTCTGGATTCAGGAAGCTTGTTGGTTCTTTACAATTCATGTTTAAGTTATGTTTAAGGTCATTTCTAAAAATACGTTAAAGAAAGATATATTTAAGCGATATGAAATATCTTTAAGCGAAATGAATATGAAAAGTCTAAAATAATGAAGTTGTTGGCGAGCAATTAAAGTAGAATTTATATTACTACTGATTTATGGACTTCTAATTAGAATATGGGTTACATGGTTGACACCACACATTTTATAGATAATTCCTGGAGGCTACAAAATCTCTTTATAAGGTACTTTCTATAGCATTTTTTTTTTATATCTTTGTCATTTCCTTTTCATTATGAATAATAAATACTCAATTCATATAATAATATTTTTGTTCTACTGTTTGTCATTTTTTTTTAGGTTTATATATGTGATGTGTCCACACACTGCTAAGGTACTTTTGATAATTTAATGGAGTGCTTATGAAATTGAAATATTGATGGAAAATTGTGCTCTTTAACAGTTGATAATGCTACTGCTAATGATGCTATGGTTGACATCCTCTTTGACAAACTTTCTAATTCATTGTTATTAAATGGGAGGTTGTTTCATATGCATTGTTGTGCACACATCTTGAATTTGATAGTGAAGGATGGGCTAGATGTCATTAGTGAAAGTATTGAGATAATTCGTAGTAGTATTTCTTATTGGAAAATGACACCCAAAAGGCATGAAAAAATTATGAAGGGTGTTCGTGAATTAAAAATTTCAAGCACCAAGCAATTGATTCTTGATTGCAAAACGAGGTGGAACTCTACCTATTATATGCTTGACACTGCTTTAGATTATAAAGACGTGTTCTCTCGTTTAAAACCACGAGAACTACAATATAAATCATTGCCTAGTGAAGAAAGATTGGGAGTTTGCAAAAGAAATTTGTTGTAGGCTTGAATTATTTGATGATGTTACAAAGTTGTTTTCTGGCACGAAATATCCTACAACGAATTTGTATTTTTATTATATTTGCGAGATTCGAATATCTATTTCTGAGTGGCTAGGTTCTAACAATGATAAAATAAGGATAATGGCAAATAAAATGTTCGAAAAATATGACAAATATTGGAGTGTGGTTAATGAGTTAATTGTAGTGGCAACTGTTTTGGACCTTATATATAAGATGAAACTAGTAGAATAATATTTTCCTATGCTTTATGGAGTTGATTGTGAACATAGAATTGGGAGTGTCCATAAATATTGTTATGATTTAGTGAAAGAATATCAGTTAAAGTCAAAATCATATGAACATGTTCATCAATCTAATGAGCCTTTAATTACTCAATCCCGAATGGAGACATTTCATTTAGAAAGGGAACAACAACGTCGAGCTAGTTTTGAGACATTTATTAGTCAAAGTACTAGTACTAACCATGTGAAGTCTGAGCTAGACTATTATTTGGAGGAATATGTCCTGCCTCAAACTAATACCTTTGACATATTGGGTTGGTGGAAGGCGAATGGATCTAAATATCTTATTTTGTGCAATGTTGCTAGAGATATTTTCACTATTCATGTATCCACAGTTGCATCTAAATTTGCATTTAGTACCAATGGTAGATTTGTGACACCACATCGCAATAGACTCCGTCCAAATACATTAGAAGCTTTAATGTGTTGTCAAGATTGGTTGTTGGCTGAAGATCCTGGTACGAATTTTTATAATTGAATTCTTTATTTTATATTAACTATTTTTTGTCTAACTAATTTAATTTTTGTGCTCAAAATCAAATTCATGTTCTTCAACACATATTAGATCGATATACTTAGAAGATGTGGACATGGATGAGGTACAATTAACTATATCATTCATATATTTAGTTAAATATAGTCATAATAAAAATAATAAAGTATTAAATATAAATTATATTTAACTTATATGACATTATCTAATGTTGTAGGAATGATAATGGTTGTGCTGTGATATCAAGATGATGGAGACAATAGAATATTATATTGATCTTGCTCTTGCATATTTTTATTTTCTTTCTTATTTACTTGTTTTGGTGTAAAAGCATAAACTACAATATTTATTAGACTTTTTAGACTAATTATATAATTTAATCGTTACCAATACATTTTAGTCTTTAATTTTCATTTTAAAAAATTATTACTCTTTTATTGTAAAGTTTTAGAATTCATGACAGATATAGAGCAGATTTGGATTTTAATTTTTTTTTTAGATTTGGAGCGGATATAGATATTTATTTCTTTTTTAGATCTGGATATGGAGTGAAAAACATGGGTCTATGATGGATCTGAAGCAAATACGAATCTCAATTTTTATTATGGATTTAGATTTGGAGTAAAGTAGATCCAATCCATATCTGCCACATTGACATCCCAAGTTTTTGGTCATGCATAGGGTGGTCCTTCATACTTAATTCTTTGACATAAATGAACAGATCATACATATAATATTTTTCCCAAAAAAGAAAATTAAAAAAAAAAACTCTTTTATATGAATATATCATTTTGTTATGAATTTCTAACAATAAAATTTTTAATTATTGTGATTATTATTATTAAAAATTAATTAATAATAATAATTGTTAATTATTATTAATCATTCAACTAAAAATTATTATTGATTATTGTTAATAGATTAATTAATTATAATACTGTTTATTCTTGTTACTAATAATAATAATATTTCATTTAAAAATTATAATTACATTTATAATTATAACAAAATTATAATTATAATTATAATTATAATCCATACGATAATTATATTTTTTAATTAAATGGAGGGTATTTTGAGAATTTAAAAATTATAGGGGGCGAACTAGTACTCTAAGGGTTTCAAGGAAATAAAACAGAGTACAAGAGGCTAACCAAAATTGTACAATTTAGAAAGTTTTATTATACTTATAAATAAAGTGTGAATAATATAGATTATAAAAGGCTCAAAGAAGTTTTACACAACAACTATAAGTTGTGTTAGCGGTATGGGGATTGCCACTTTCCCCCCTGCAGTAATTAACATATATTATTTATCCCCCTTTTATTTTTATAATAGTCAAAAACTCCCCTGACAACATAAGCTTACAATATTATCCTTATTTTTAATTACTCTTTTATTTACATTTATTATAAATTAAATAAATTACTTGAATAAAAACTAAATTAAAAAATTAAGTATTAAAAACAAGAAATATATGTTTTGATATGAGAAAAAAATTAATAATATTTTTTTGTAATTATTTATTTTGTGAACATTTTCTTATAATAAACATTTTGTAATATTTTAAATTTAAATTTAAAAAGTATAGGCAAAATATTTTATTATTTATCTTATAATAAATTTTTATTTGTCATTCAAATTTTCTTATTATAATTTTTTATCATTTTATAATAACTTTCTTATATATTTATTATAAGAAAATTTACACAAAATAAATAAGTACAAGAAAAAAAAATGTATTATTAATTTTTTTCTCATATCTAAATATATATTTCTTATTTTTAATGCTTAATTTTTTATTTAATTTCTATTTATGCTATTTATTTAATTTATAATAAATATTATAAATTTAGTTAAAAATAAGAATAATATTGTAAATTTATACTATCAAGAAAGTTTTTTACCATTATAAAACTAACATGAAAAAAAATAATATATGTTAATTACTGTTGGTGGGAAATTAGCAATCTCCCTTAGCTTAATCTTAGGCGGACCCATGAAATAAATATAGTTCACGTAACCTACAGCTGCTTTTGTCTTTTTTTTTTTAATTGTTACTGTAAACTATCGTTAAGCCCCTTATACTTTATATTATTTACAACTTGTAACTAAGTAGTATAAAACTTTATGTATTATAAACTTTCGTTCAACCCCCTTACACTCTATTTTATTTCATTAAAACCCTTAGAGTATCAAATCCATCCCCTAAAATTTTTAAATTTCCAAAATACCCTCCATTTAAATAAAATATAATAATTATTAAATGGATTATAATTATAATTTTTAAATGGATTATTATAATTATTATTAATAACAATAATAAAAAATATTATAATTAATTAATCTATTAACAATAATTAATTTTTAATTTTTAATAATAATAATAATCACAATAATTAAAATACAAAATTATTATTATAATAAAATTAATTAAGGATTTTATAAGAATTTACTATAATTTAACTCATTTCAATTTTGATTCTAAGACAAAGTAAACACATAAATGGTAATGCAGCTCATTTTAATTACGATTCTTGTTATTGAAATAAATAAACTATTCTGAATCTAATTCCTAATTTCAATTTTAGCTAATTTCGATTCTTATTAAGTGAATGCATTATAAAATTGTAAATATTTCATTTTTTTCTCATTTCTTTTTCCCCTCTCTCACTCTCTTTCTCTGTGATAAGTCTAATGGTGGCTTCAATTATCGATAAAGATTGCTGATGAAGATAAATAAATAGTGGAGAGGGATGGATTCAAAGGAAATTTACTTTTAATTTTGTTAATCATTTTATCATGAAAGTATTAATTATTATAAAGAAGATGAATGGTAATATCCTTGAAAAAAATTTTGATGATTAATATCCTTGAAGGCTACTATAAAATCATTTATTAATTTTTATCATAATTATTATTTTGTATTTTAATTATTGTGATTAGTATTATTATTCAAAAATTAATTATTAATAATAATTATCGTTAATTATTATTATTAAAAATTTAACTAAAAATTAGTATTAATTATTGTTAATAGATTAATTAATTATAATACTTTTTATTATTATTATTAATTATAATTAATTATAATTATAATCCATTTAATAATTATTATATTTTATTTAAATGGAGGGTATTTTGGGAATTTAAAAATTATAGGAGATGGATTTGATATTCTAAGAATTTCAATGAAATAAAATAGAGTGCAACAAGTTGAACAAAATTTTACAACGCATAATAAATTTTACAATGCATAATAAGTTTTATAATACTTATTAATAAATTGTAAATAATATAAAGTACAAGGGGCTTAACGACATTTTACAGTACAATTCAAAAAAGACAAAAGCATTTGCAAGTTACTTTAACTGTAAATTAGGGAGATCTGAGAGAGAATATATACATATTGTTCTTCTCTAGTGTCTATACTCTTTTTTTTTTTTATGCAGACACGATTTTATAGTGTCATTGTAAATACACTATCCTCAAGTGAGTGCACCCTCAATTTTTTAATGCGAACAAGTTAAACCTTGCGGCTTAAAATGACTGATTTTCAATGAATTATAAAGTCAAGAAAAAACAACACAATCTAATGCACAATAAGACAAAATACATTGCAGTAAAGTTTTTTTTTTTTTTCAGCTTGTTCCTTACTTTAATATATAATAAGGGATTCATTATTACAATTTTATACTATATAACTACACAATCATTATCTAATAAGAGGATCCCTTAAGTTATTAAAATAAAGGATTAACTAAAAGAAGAGTAAAATACACATCCGAAGGTAGCATATTCTATCTTATAATGTATTGGAGTGTGTGTTTTTATTTTTTTACTTTAGCTCTTACTTTGACAACTTAAAGAAATCCTGATTGAAAAATTATATTGTAACCATATAAATTTGGCCTAATGTAATAAAAGGTTAAGGTTAGGGAAAAAAGTTGGACTATTGACACTCATTCATTAATCTTATAAAAACCATGTTATATTACAATTATATTTAAGGACAAAAATAAATAGAATTAACCTCATTTATATTTTCTTTCTCTCTTCAATGTTAATTTGCTTGCACATTATAAATTTCTTTTATTATCAATAAAATAATCCGAATTGAAGAAGTAATCATCTAAGTCAAAATAAGATTCTTGTAATATACATAGCAACAAAATTAGGATACAACGTAGTGGGAAAATAAATTAAATAAATTTTATCTTGCTACAAATAATTTTTTAAGGATTCTCAAATTAATTTTTACAATCAAAGTTTGTATGTACGATAAAATTGTACCAGACCCATAAAATATTCAATATTTTCTAATGTTTTTCTTACTTTTTCTTTCAGATACTTTTCCTTAGAAATTAAATAACAAAGAAAGTTTGAAAAGAGGAATACAATTATTAAGACTGAAAGAGTAAGAAAGTTATTAGAAATGACAAGAATTATAACTTAAAAGAATGTTTATTTAGAAGAAAAAAAGATAGTTTTGACATTAAGTAGAATATAATTGAAAAAAAGGATTTTGAGAGGATTTTGTGGGAGTGCTAATAGTCTAACTTTGGAAGCGGTAATTGTTATTAATTTTATTTAACAATTAATGGACCTGAGCTGTCAGTTTATTTTTAAAAATTGTAAAATCATGCAGTTTCAAGAGGTGGGAAATTATAGGACCCTATTGGTTTATTTAAAATTTTAGTAGTTTTTTTTAATTTATTTCTTATTTGAATTAGGTTTCTTATTGCAATTATGATTTAGAGTTATAATTAGATGAGAATTAGGATTGTGTTGAGCTACTATAAAAAGGTAGTACTTCATATTATAATTTTGGGCAAGCAATAATAAATTAATTCTAATCCTCCTGCTAATCTGTTCTCTCTTTGATTAATCTCTCTCTCTCTCTCTCTCTGTCTGTCTGTGATGAATTTTTGTATTTTCTCCTCTGAATTCTTGAATTATTTCTCTCTTCACTACTAACTTCTCTAATCAAACCTATAACCCTAATAAAATTATTAAAAAAACATAGAAAATTAAATCAATCTGGAAAAAACAATACAAAAGCAAACAAAAAGGACAACTCTTTGATGAAACCCTCGTCGTGGCCATAAATTAATAAATAAAACCTCTTGGTTTCCATTAATAAAAAAATTGATAACTCTATAATTGGAGTGACAATATTTCTAACTTTTTTCTTCAAACATGAAACGTGAAAAACAGGATGAATATTGGACTCTATAGGCAGCTTTAACTTATAAGCAACCTTTCCAATCTTTTATATAACCTTATAAGGTCCATAGAATCTCGGAAACAACTTCCTATTGTTGTGCATTTGCAAGCTTTCTTAAATTATAAGGTTGCAACCGTAGAAATACCATATAACCCACCCCCAAATTATTTTTGGCATTTTTTAGGGTAAAATTGTAATTTTTATTTTGGGGTAAAATGGTCATTTGCTTAAGTTTCTGTTAGTTTTCGTAACGGATTCCAAACGGAAGTGAAAAAGTAAAACAAAATGTAACTTAAGGTGAATTTCAGTAAAAAAAAAAAAAAAGAATTGTGTATTTTTTAAAAAATTAAAAAAAATGGATGGATGGTGGATTTTTTTTCATTTTAATTATTCCTATACAAAGCTCAAAACTATGAATTTAGATATACTGAAACAAGACATATACAAGTACAACAATAAAAATTCCCAAAACTTTCAGAAGTCATTTGGGATATGTAATAGATTATAGATTTAAGGATTGTTGCAGTTTTTCAATTTTGAAAAACCATTACAATTAATATACAATGAGTTTTTAAATAATAAATATATGTACAGAAAGATAAAGATGCCTAATTTAATAAACTATAATGTTTCTTGCGTGAGACTTAATGAAATAGCAGTTGTATAGTATTTAATCCACATTATTCACAGTTTTAGGATAACGCAATAGCCTCACTTACTCTCAATAACAACATAAATCAACATAGGATCATGCTTTCACAATTTTTTTCCATACAACACCTATAAAATCATTCAACCAATCACACAAAGTCATAAATAAAATCAGAAGTTCAAAGGATTATAAATTCTTACCTATCTTTAAACTAAATCAAAACTCAAGAATATTTTTTAATGCAAAGCAAAAACACAATCAAAATCTTTTCTTCTTCTTATTCAAAAATATGAGCTTACTCATGTGTTTGCTACTGGATTCTTTTTTTTTTATTAGCCTCTACGCTTTAACATAAGAGGAGTTTTTTTTATAAGCCAAGTTTTTTAATACCCTTACCCATTAATGAATCTATTTCCTTTTTTAATAAGGTATTTAATAAATTGGTAAAAAAATTGCATATAAAATACATATAAAAAATAATATTAATAATAAAACAAAGTTCGGGTGTTATAGCTTGTGACCTAGCGAATGTTTATTTTATCGTGTTGGATTTTCTTTTATTTAAATCAGGACCAGATATAATACAGCTCAAAAATGAAAACAGAATTAACTGCCGATACTGCAATGTATGAACACTTGAAATAAGAGGTTATGGTCCAATATCCAATATGGATTTAATATTATAACATAACTGGAAATCGAAGGCACCCCTCCCTCCGACATTCTTCCGAACCGGTGTCCATGGCAGCACCCCATAATCAATTGGGTGATGTCATAATCCCAGACGGATACGGTACCTGCTCTGATACGAGATATAACAACCGATATGGGTAGAACACACCCTTAAAAACTGACTTCTAAAGGAAAGATTTCCCGTGAGCTCGTGTTCCCTTTATATTATTCTATACCTTGTTGCATATGAATTCTAACACATGATCAACTAAGTACTTTGAAGACTAACATGATCATGTTCCTCAATTTATATTATGACTTGCTTTACATCTATTTGTTCCATGTCGATTGATCATTTCTGGTTTCCAGCATTGTTGGCGTTAATTGCTTATTCTAGAGCTGTAAATACGCCATGTTGAATGTGTCCTGGAACAGGATTATGATGAAGTCGATGGAAGCAGGTTAAGTTAACTGATTATACAAACCCTGGTGAGTAAACAGCTTTGACGTTATCATTGTTTATCTTAAATTCAAGTTTGCTATTCTATTACCTGCAACTTTATGCTCTTTGATAAAGCTTCCAACCATCTGTCAATTTCAGGCCCCATTCACTGGTGATATGCAACAACTATTATATTGCTCACTTACCTACTTTTTCAAAAAATAAAAAAATTATTGAAGCAACACATCAGCCATACCGACAAAAACCACTGCCACCCACTACTGATAACTTTCCACCAGCTCCTCAAATGATTTTTCCCTTTGTCTACATTAATAACATATTTATTAGCGCTCAAATCTTAAAGCCCCAGCCTACAGTAAAGCCATTTATTCTCCAGTACTGTTTTTCTTCACTAATACTTGTCAGTCTCTCAATTAATCGCTAAATACCACTTTTAATAGCGTTTAATTCAGTACAAAGAAGACTACTTCAAGGAATTGCTGCCTCACGAGAACTCTTGGGTACTCCCTCTACACACACACACTTCACTAATACTTGTCAGTCTCTCAATTAATCGCTAAATACCACTTTTAATAGCGTTTAATTCAGTACAAAGAAGACTACTTCAAGGAATTGCTGCCTCACGAGAACTCTTGGGTACTCCCTCTACACACACACACTTCACTAATACTTGTCAGTCTCTCAATTAATCGCTAAATACCACTTTTAATAGCGTTTAATTCAGTACAAAGAAGACTACTTCAAGGAATTGCTGCCTCACGAGAACTCTTGGGTACTCCCTCTACACACACACACTTCACTAATACTTGTCAGTCTCTCAATTAATCGCTAAATACCACTTTTAATAGCGTTTAATTCAGTACAAAGAAGACTACTTCAAGGAATTGCTGCCTCACGAGAACTCTTGGGTACTCCCTCTACACACACACACTTCACTAATACTTGTCAGTCTCTCAATTAATCGCTAAATACCACTTTTAATAGCGTTTAATTCAGTACAAAGAAGACTACTTCAAGGAATTGCTGCCTCACGAGAACTCTTGGGTACTCCCTCTACACACACACACACACACACTTCCTCATCTATTGAATTTTCACTATGTGTAATATTTCTTATTCAATCACTAAGTATGAATTAGTAAATACATGAGTAACAAAAATCCAACGGACGAAAGTGTACTTTTAATCTAGTAATAAGTGTACAGCCGTATTATAGGCTGTGTGGTATGTAACTGGTGGTGGTGCCTCACCTTAGACATTCTCTTTAATCAATAACTACAATGAATTGTAAAGAAGCATTTGTTTCTGACTATTAACAAAGAGAATAGAACAGCTTACATATAACATTTTCACCCAAGCTTGAAACAAAAACATTATTCAGAAACACGAGTTATTCCCTCCCAGCAAAATTAGCGGTACTGGCATCACATAACATACCTACATGATGGGGAGAACAATTATTCAGAATTATACTGTAGTTTTTCCTTCTAGAGCTTATGCAACAGCTGGAGGATTATAAGGGTTGGGAATCAGGCACAGATTTTGCTTTCTTTTGACGGTCACACCAAATCCCTCTGTCATGTCTAAGTCCTCATTCTTCATTCCATTTGGTAGCTTCCAATCGAAATGGTACAAAAACATTGCAAGTGGAAGCTCAATGTTGGCATTGGCATATGTCATTCCAGGGCACATCCTCCTACCAGCACCAAATGGGAGAAATTCAAAATTAGCACCCTTAAAGTCTATAGGAGAACCAAGGAACCTCTCTGGAATAAAGCTCTCAGGTTCAGTCCAATATTTGGAATCTCTTGTCATCGCCCATACATTAACAAGTACTTGTGCTTTGGCTGGTATGTCGTATCCATTAATATTACACGTCTCTGCACATTCTCTTGGAAATAACATTGGAGCAGAAGGATGTATTCTCAGAGTCTCTTTTATAACTAGCTTCAAGTACTTCATTTCCTCAAGGGCCGCTTCATCGACTTTCCCTCTTCTATTAAAGACTTCCCTTACCTCATCTTGTGCCTTTTTCATTATTTTTGGATACTTCATCAGCAAGGACATAGCCCAATCTACAGTTGTTGCTGATGTCTCGGTGCCAGCACTAAAAACATCCTGAAAACGGATTTATGCATCCAACTTAAAAACATTATTCGAAGATGGAGTTTGGCACAATAATATTATACAAGCCTTGCGACTGGCATCTCTATGTATATGTATATGTATTCAACTCCAAGGATCTACTAATAGAAGTTTAAACCGAAAAAAAATAAATAAATAATAAAATACTAACCATGACAACAGCTTTGACGTTTTTGGTAGTTAGGGGAAATTCAAGATTACCATCCTCTTGAGCTTTCAACAGAACATCAACAAGATCTTCAACTTCTTCCTTTTTACCGCTCTTTGATCTCATTGCCCTGCGCTTCTTGTGATCCTCGACAATTTTTGAAAGAATTTTGTCTGTTTTATTATGCATCCTCTGCATTTTAGCCTTGACTCCAGTGAGTGCTAGAAGAAACTTGATGGAAGGATACAGATCAGCAATACTTGAACCAGCAAACATTTCGGTGGCTTCACTCACAACCGCTTGGAATGCTTCAATGTCTTCATTTTTCTTACCAAAAGCTGCCCTTGAAGTAATACTACACATCAACAAAAATACTTTCTCCGTAAGATTAACAACTGATCCTGCCTTTGAACCAATCCAATCAACAAGATTTGTCACCTCTCCTTCCCTTATTGATCTGAATGATTGGACCCGCTTCACCCCTAAAAGCTCCGTGACACAAATTTTTTTCAATGTTCTCCAGTAAGGACCATATGGTGCAAAAGCAATATCAGAAAAATCATAAGACAGTATTTGGGCAGCAGGAACATGAGGCCTTGATGCAAAGACAAGATCATGAGTTGTCGTAATTTCTTTTGCGTAATCTGGAGAAGATACAACGATGGTGCAAACTTCTCCAAGTCGTAGGTGCATGAGAGGTCCGTATTGCTTAGCCAAGTCTGCTAATCCACGATGAGGGAACTCATAGCGAGCAAGCTGATGCAAGTTTCCAATGATTGGTAATTTCCATGGCCCTGGTGGTAAATTTAGTTTCTCGTTTCTTCTGAATAGCTTCAGAATTATAAAAACAGAGAGAACAGATATGATAAGGATTGAGAAAGAGAGCTCCATGACCCAAAATAGGGTAAAGAATCGCAATGAAGGTTAAGAGTGTTACTTGCCTGTCCTTGTATTTATATCAACTGCAATCAACTTCTTAGCACTAATTCTTGTCAAGTGTCCACTACTTAAAAGTATTTGTTTCTTTATTGTTGTATTTCATTGACCACCTGTTATTAATTTTATTAGTATCTAAAAGTAGTGTCGAACTATTTGTTGGGATATATATATTTGTGGGAAATGGCAAATGTAGGGAATTGTAATAATGATGATGGAATTTCATTATAATAAATTAATGTGTGTATAATTTTATCGGCACAAAAAAAAAATTAATACTAATAGATAAATTGTGAAAAAATAAATTGTATTTAAAGACACGTTACAAAAGTTATTTTATTTAAGATATTATTTGTTTCACTAATTTAGTAATGCACGTGTGTTAAGAAAAATCCCCCTAAAATACAATAAAGTACTTATTTATTTGCTTGTATTGCATGTTCACGAAAATAAACCTGAACACTCTTAAACATTACAAGCCTGTCAATAATTAATATATTATTTTTACAGTAAATAATATATCGGATATTAAAATACATAAAAAAAACTAATTGTTATATGACGAAATCGTTTTAGGGAAGAGGGCTAAGAAAAAAGTGGTGTAGGATTGTTATTTTTTATGGCTCAATTGAATCAAGATTTTATTTGAACTCATGGTCCAAATTAAACCATCATCATTCGAATTAAATGCTACTACAAAATGGTAGCATTCTTAAGTAAAAAAAATATACTTCTCTTATAAGATACAATTAATAAGACATGTCTTTATAAGTCATTTTATTTTGAAATTATTCCAACACAATTATGGTTGCCTCCCCAAGAAATCAAATCACTCTCCCTCATCCTCATTTGCTTGACGAAAGACAATAACTTCCCCCTTGAAAGTTTCCACCATTCTCACACCACACCCCCCCCCNAACTTAATTATGTTTCACAACAACAACTGCTTTATATAAAAATTTAATATCAAACATGCCCAAGTCATCAATTAGCAATATCCAGGTCCCTACAATATGATTTCTATAATTCTATATAATTATTTATCTGATCCTAACCGAAGATTAGGATTTGCCCGTTATTGTCGACGTCACCGAAATGGCCGTTGCATATAATTACATAACAAGAACGCTCGAATGATCTTTAACACCAAGGCACACGTGATATATATATATATTCCTTTTGAAGAGGCACACTGGTAAGACTTAAAACTGAATATATTTATGTAGTACATCATTGACCACCGAAAAGTGGGGATGGGCCTTGGGCATGGGCCTCTCGGATTGTCCGCAGCCCATTAACAGGACCCTTCTGCTTCCCAAGGCTGTTGCCGACCCCTTCTTCCTCTTACAACTGTATGGTAGGGGTATTTTAAATTAAAATGATTTGAAAATTGTAAATGATGTACGTATTAAATCGGGCTCATTCCTATTCCAGTACACATAAAATTAGTCACACATATTTTTTCTCTCTCAATCTAACAAGTAGGACTCTCTCTCTCTCACACGCTTCAATCTATACAATCGGTTTGCAAACTTAAAACATTAATTTTTTTCATTTTCTTTCTTTTTCTCATATTGATTATTTTGATTTTTGGGAAGCTATTATTATTTAGTTCTATAGAGAAAGGAAGTTTAAAGAAAAAAAAGAGAGAGAGATATATATATATATATATAAATAACTGTCAATAAGCAAGACAGTTTTAAGGAGAGAAGAATGTTTGGTTGGGCTTCTCTACTAGTCGAAAGAGTTTTTTTTTTTTTAACCCAAAAGCTCTTTTGAACAAATATTGAGTTGTAGCAGAGCTTTGGAATTTAAAAAAACTCAAAATTAAGGTTTTTCCAAATAGAGTTTTTGGAGTTTTTTAACACACTTGGAATTTAGAAAATACCCTAGCAATATTTCACTAATTTCAAAAAGATCTAATGCATATATAAAACCGTACACAATAAAGATTTCTCCACTTACCACCATTTTTTGCCAAGTAGCAGCAAGCCAGCAAGTATGGTTTTTCTCATGCTTTCTTTTATTAAATGCATTGTTTATTCTCTTCAACAACTTTTCAACTACTTTTTCTCTTTATTAATTTATTTTATTATTATTTAATGTATTCACATGATCATGTGGTCCACACAAATCATTATACGTATTATGTGAGTCATTCATTTTATTTATTTTATTTGTTTGCTAGATATTCATTCCATTGTACATGTTTAATATGTTCATATGCTAGATGTTTATCTTATTTATTTTATATATTTTTTATTATAATAATATTGTGATTTGTCTAAATTTATGATTTAAAAGTAAGTTCATTTAGTTTTTTTTTTTTGATAATTTGACTCTTCAAAAGCACTTTTAATATTGTGAAATTGTGTAATGACTCAAAAGAGTTTTTTTAATTGACAATCAAACACCCAATAATTTTTTATCAAAAGCTCTACTTGTAGAAGGTTTACTTCTAAAAGCTCTACTTAAGAAGTTATACCAAACGGACCTGAAAAATTTTGAGAAATTAAAAGATTTACAAATGAAAAGTCTGTTTTGTTTATATATATAGATACATACATATACATATACATATTTGGTATTGAGTGGTGTATAATCGAATAAGGTATTTGCTGTCACATGTTTTGGCTGTATAATGTACCTTTCGAAAGCCTGATTGCATAAATTTGTGTTACATATGCATTTACTTGGAAGCATTGTGCTTCTGAATTTTCTGTATATGTTAGTATTACCTTCTCATGTTAGCATTATTGAGCATGTTAAAAAGCAAAAGATTAACAATAACCATCTGCGGAGGCCAATTGGGGCCATCTATTGAAGTTGAGAAAGTGGATGAACAGAAGCTTCTAAATGGAACAGAGGAACCGAAAGGCAAGAAGCATGAAGATGGCAACACTCAGGTCGCCAAGGAAAATGGGTGCCAATGGCTTTTCATGCTGCAAGGATGAAAGTTAGATGTTACTGAAGAAAAGAAACCAAGGGTCTAGGGGGATTGTCATACTGGCTAGGATCATTTGAGCAGAGGCATGTCCTTATTGTATAAGCAGAGGCATGTCAGAAAGAAACACAAGGTTGTTCCTCATGTTGTGATGATAATGAGTGATGGATTACCTCTCTTGGCAGCAAGCACCAGAATTGTATTGCATATTGTGTGCTGCCACACATTACAACGGAAAACACCACCATCATCCGTAGCTCCACAATCACAATCAATAAATCCATCGCTCATTATCGATCCCAATCCCGGCTTAGTAGCTCAATTTACAAATCGCATTTCCGCTTAACCAAATGCAGTAAACATAAACTTTCGTATACGATTTGGAGATGATTGCTGCGTTCAAAATTTTCAAAATACATGCTATTCGTAGACGTCAATGCCGCCTCTACAGCTTTCTTGAGATCCAGCCAAATGTGTAGGAGTAGAACTACTCAATGGAAGTAAGACCAGCTCCCCAGATGTCGACTTGGCCTCCACCTCATAAACACACGGCAATTTCACTAAATGGCCGTTTCTTCACAGATTGCTTGCTGTCAAGAATTATCCGTATTGCCCCTGCCACTGATTCAAATTTCCAGATAATTCAAAAGCACATTCTTGTGTAAACAAACCAACCAGGTCACTGCAAATGTCAGACTTTGAGTTGGTTGGCTTTGAGCATGTCAGTAGAGTATCATCATAGCCACAAACTTGAGATTCAAGACCTTTTCATTCCATATTCTGCCCTGATCCTGATCCCGATCCCGATCCGTGTAACAAAAATCTTGAATAACCTTATCAAGTGTTATTTTGCTTTGAAATTCAATCACTTCCTCCTATTCGCCCTCTCCTGGACATTGTAGCTTCATTGAATGATTTTATAACCACAATTTACCAATCCATGGGCGCCCGTGCCAATAGTATCACTCTTTCTCCAAAACATTACGAGGGAAGCGACGAGAACAGCGGTCGAATTGAAATGGGCTACTGCTGGACTGGGGATTCATTCGGTTTCACTTTCACACTTCCAATTTTGCAGCCCGTTTCTTTTTTCTTTTCTAATTTTAATTAAATTTAACAAATGAAAAATAAAATAAATAAATAAACTAATAAAGTAATTGGACTGAATCATTTTATCCCAATTAAAATATCCCTGCCAAGAGTCACCGGCTCGTTTGCCATTGGCTCGGTGCCCAATAAATAATATGAGGTTTTCAATTTTTTATGCCCCTCCCACTACCGTTGCCTGATTGCCTGCTGCTACTGCCAGTCATAAAACAGTCTTAAATTGCTTTCAATGCCAATTTCGGTGAAAATCCAACAAGTAGATTGAGAAAATCATTCCATTCTGATCGTCAAATCAAGTATGACATACTGGAAATATGAAACAGAGGATTATTAAACTAACCCGGGGTTGATAACATAATATTTACTGCCAAAAGTAATAGACTTGGCAACATCTTATGACCACACACCGAAAAAGAAGATCAAAAACTACAACATAACATCAACAATGTTGCAAATCTAGCAACATACAATAATCTTAATAAACGACCTGTTTGCTAATGGGGAGAACTTCAGTTCTCACTCACAACTCAAGCAAAATCCACACTAACGAAGATGGAAACAAATTAGCCCTCTAGATAACATAATCAGACCATTCATGTATATGTGATGTATGGTCCATTGTGAAGCTAGGGATTTTATCAAGCCTGAATGGATTTTCCTTTCCCCCAATCAGCCTAGCCGGGTTACCAACAGCAGTTGTTCTTGGTGGAACATCCTTTAAAACTACAGAACCAGCACCAATTTTAGCCCCATCACCGATCTTAATGTTCCCCAAAATGCAAGTGCCTGCACCAACCAACACCCCGTTCCCAATTTTCGGATGCCTGTCACCAGACATTTTCCCTGTGCCCCCTAATGTAACATTGTGCAAAATTGACACGTTATCTCCGATCACCGCCGTCTCTCCGACGACAACTCCGGTGGCGTGATCAAAAAGTAACCCACGTCCGATCTTGGCTCCAGGATGAATATCAACGGAGAAAACCTCGGACACCCTGTTTTGTATTAACAGAGCCAAAACTTGTCTCCCTTGTAACCACAGCCGATGTGCTATCCTATGTGCCTGGCAAGCTAAAAACCCTTTGAAATTTAAAAGACAATGCACATAACTTATGCACGCAGGGTCTCTTTCTTTAACGGCTATCAAATCAGCCTTCACGGCTTTGATAATTTCTTGATCCTCTACAATCACCCCCATGAAAAGTTCAAACAACGTACCGCTTTGAAGGCTCAAACTGCTTAATTTAATTGAAAGATGATTTGCCAGAGCGCTTTCAATGGACTTGTGCGACAAGATTGAAGCGAAATAGTAGCTTGACAAGACAGGTTCTTCCTCAACGTCCGATCTTGCTTCGTCTTGCATTTTGAGCCATAGATCAACATCAGCATCATCGCCGTCATCAATATTTGAACGCGTGTGTATGGCTTGTTCCTGGTTTCTATTGAAGGGCACGCAAGAAACACGATCGGAAAAACTGGGCCGGCAGTGTTTTGCGTACCTGTATGCATGATCATCATTTTGAGACCTGCTTGGATCCTGGGAAATTTGAGAAGTATCAATACAAGTAGCCATAACGGCTGTGGAATTTTTTTCGCAGTGGTGTTTGGATAGAGAGAAAATTGGTGATGTTCGTGAAGAAGCTTGTGAGGAGAGGAGATGTTTGTGGGGAGAAAAAAAAGGAGCATTATTAATATATAGGGAAGGAAAAAGAGGCCGAGCAACGACCAGAACTTTCATGGGAAAATATGACTTTCTCGGGCAAGCGTGCATTATTTTATTACAAATGGAAAGAGAAATAATAAGAAAATGGAGATATTGTGTGGATGGATATTCTTCTGAGATGCGTTAGTCTGAAGTAAGTTTTATAAATCAAATACATAATATTTAAAGAGTTCAAGTCAACTTTTTCCAAGTCTTTTGTGTACCATCACTCCTTTTTTTTTTTCTGATTTTTCAAGTAAATAAGTGACAAAAACGATCGTAGAAGTGGGTCCAATTACGAAACTTTAGGCAAAAATTAATAAATTTAGGACTGTAATTTTTTTTTACAGTATTAATAATGTATTAATTATAAATCATTAGATCTAATTAATGGTATATAATATTTATATTAAAAAATAATTTAAAAATAATAGTAACAGTTCAAGTGGGTGGATAATTTTTGTAAAATAATTATGATCACCCTTAGAGTTTGAAATAATTTTATTTAAATAGTATATTTTATTTAAAATTACTTTTCACCCCTCTTTTAAATTTATAATATGATAATCTCTTTTAAATAAATCTTCCAAAATCGGTTACCATTAAGTATAAAATATAATATCAAGTAGTTTATTTAACACAAAATCTTGTAATAATTTGTATTGTATGAATTTAATTATAAACTATTAATACCTAAACAATAATGATAATAGAAGCATTGCAATAAACTATATGAGTCACAACAAATGAGAAATATTTTATTCACCAATTATTATTGAAATATATATATAAATAATTGAAATATATATATATATATAACTATAGAGTGAGAAATATTTTGATTTAAATTTTTATCAAAAAATTAAACTATTTATTTCATGCAATTCAATGGTGGAGGATATAACATTATGAAAGGTTGTTTTGACTTTAAATATCAACCATTAGACTATGAGATATTAGTGGCTCAAATATTGTGCCAAAATTTTAAATTAAAGTATCCCAAACCATATCTTTATAATGGAAATATTAAAACATATAATGATTTTTTTCCTCATTTTGTCTATTAAATATTATTTGATGTAATATTTTATTTATTGTCACTATTAATTATCATAATAAAAGTAATGACTCTCCGTAACATAAAAATTTTATAATTACTATAAATGAATAACAATAAAATAATATTTCATGATTCATAAACTAAAGTTAATTAGGAATATGTGTTAGATTTAACTTTTATGAAATTAACAAAGTGACATTTGAAAATAAAATGAAAACATGCTTGTGAAAGTTAAATTTTATAAGGCTGAGATAATTTCCTACCATGTCAATAAAAATCTAAAAATATAAATGATTTTCTTTCACTTTTTTCCCACGTAAATATTATTGGAGGCAATATTTTATTTATTGTCACTATTAATTATCATAACAAAAATAATGATTCTTAATAACATAAAATTTTATAATTACAATCAAAGGATATCAATAAAATAATCTTTCACGATTCATAAACTAAAACTCATTAGGAATATATATTAGATTTAATTTTTATGAAATTAACAAAGTGATATTTGAAAATAAAATGAAAATATATAGGCTTATTAAACTTAAAATTCCTACCATGTAAGGATATTAATTGTAAGATAAATATAAAGTTCAGAGAATAAGTATGTTAAATGGGTGTTAAAAATAATACATACTTCATGATCAATTATACAATGCCCCTTAATATTATATAAAATAATGAGTATTTTAATATACGATATTAAATTTTATTAAAACATGTGTGATCAAGTAATTTTTATGTTACAAGCAATCTCAACAATGAGTTTATTGATGTAATTATGACATTTATTTAAGTACATATACTTAGTTGTGTTATTTATTACTATTATATGATATATAAATTTTACAATTACAACTTATTTATTTGATTTGTGTTAAATAACCTACCATTATATTTTATACTTAATGACAATAAATTTTGGAAAATTTATTTAAAAAAGATTATCACAATTCAAATTTAAAGGAGAATTGAAAATAATTTTAAATAAAATATGATATTTAAGTGAAATTATTTCAAACTCTAAGAATTGTCATAGTTATTTTACAAAATTCTCCACCCCTTGCACGTTTGTTAACCATTTACCATTATTATTATTTTTACTACAAATAGTGTGTATCATTAATTAAATTCAATAATACACAATTAAAAATATTATTGATGCTGTAAAAAAATTACAGCATCGTAGATAAACTCATAAATTTATCATTTACACTGTGCACAAACGGTGGAGTATTTTACCCTTACGTTGTCGTCCTTCGCGAAATATAATTTTGGCCGACGTAGTTGAATTCCAATGGAACAACACCTTTGTTGCAATACGAAACAATAAGAAATCAAGGATAAACAAATAAATGGTTGTTTTATTGGATAAGTAATTATATACTAATCCGTAATTTAGAAAGGTCGCTGTCACCATATAATCATTTAAAAGCACATAATAACACTTACATCTAAATTGTGATTGCATGATAATCTCAATGGTGTTTTTATCAAGAATTTCTCTTAGTCGGCATTTTGAATGATGTTTTTTTTTATTATTAAAGATGGGAATTGAAAGGTCTTTAAAAATATATATACATATGATGGAAACTAAATGCAAGTGGGATGGACAAGATAGCATATTTATTTTTGTGGTCCCTAAAGGTTTTCTCATGTAGCCAAAAATTTTCTCGTCATGGGCCCTCAATTTTCCAAATTGGAGGCGAAATTCGTTCATATTATTGATTTCTTTTTTTTTAATTTACCATATTATTGATTGATTTTAATTATGTTGAGAGATAAATATTTGTAGTGACTTGACTTCAATGCGGAGAGAGTAAACACCTTTATCCCATGTTATAACACATATATAATTGTAATAATTTGATTCAAAGCTATTTTGATTTGTTCAAGTTATTGTTTTAAGGAAAATTATTAGTCATATATTCTTAAATGACACTCGTATTAAACATGTTATAATACTTTTCACGTATATCACTCGTATACCCTCAGTTGACAAAACGCTTCTGTTGTCCATTAATCCGTTAACTGCCATTAGAAAGTTAACATAATTGTGACAAATTGATTATTTCGTCCTTAAAACTTAAAATGAGGTAAAAAAAATTTACCTAAAAAATTAACATAAATTTTCAGTACACACTTTTTTTAATCTTGTTATTAACAATATATTTTTTTATTAAAAAATATGAATTATTAATGGTACATATTATTAACAATTATCCATAAAAAATATTCATATTATACCATAAAAAATTATTAACAACATATTATTTACAATTATACATATTATACCATAAAAATTTTTAATTGGAGCTTGAAGGAGTAAAATTTTCAAAATTTTAGGTTAAATTTTGAAGGGGTAGACTCGATTGTAAATTAGCTCTTTTTTTAGCAATTATTAACAATTATCCGATAAATGGGATGGCATGTCATTTTTATCAATATATATCATATGACATGTCATATTTTACTAGGTAAATGAGATAACATGTTATTTTTTTAATCAAAGTTTCTTCAATCTTAAAAGACTGGATTACCCTTATGATGTTAGCGTTTGCAAACGGTAGTTAACGGATTGTTGGATGGCATAAGTGTTTTGTCAACTTAGGTTATACGAATGATATACGTGAAAAGTGTTGTAACACATTTGATACGGGTATTATTTAAAAATATATGACTAATAATTTTTCTTATTTTAATGATTGATGTAGGTCCGATATGATATCTATTTTTTAGTAATGCGATCGTATCATTATTAATCTCATCAAAGATTCTGTAACAAAATTCTGTACTTGGGTGAAAAACTAATATCAATGATTGAAAAGTTATTATTTTCTATAAATTACAAGGCTAATGCTAAGGGGATCCAATTTACAATACTATAATTTTAAGTATCCATAATTGTACCTTAAACAAATCCATAATTGATGCCGTTTTTTATTTGACTTACGTAAATAAAACGCAAAATTTATGTACACTCCGGGGTTCATGTGTGGTTGAAGTAGGCTGACTATAATAATATCATTGCTATTAAATTATCATCAAATCCTGCTGAAATTGAGGAAGAGTTTGAATCCTTTAACTTCTTATGTTCAATTAATTTTATAAACCAATCATGCGATTGATATTATAAATAAATAATGTGACTTTTTATCAAGTGCGGCAGGGTACAAGTTACTAGTTTCGCCCTGCAAGTAACATTAACAGTGACATTGCCTTGACGTCAGCCATGACGCGTCGCTACAGCACCGCTCCATTGAATTTAGCCATCACAGATTCACAATGGTTAGAAAGTTGACGGCGGCCTGTAGTAACCATCACTTCAGCGTACCGGATTCCTTTTTGACCGTCTGATGTAAGTGATTACATCTTCCAATAGTTTCAGTCAAATTTTTGGCCGTTTAATTTATTGAGGAAATTATTAAATTTTTCTCTTACGATATGAAGCGAAGCTCACCATGATTTTGAAATTTGAAAGTAATGTGATTAACGTATAGTTGGTTCAATTGAACCTTAAGGATAAAAGAAAAACTGTTTTACTTTCTCTTCTTTCTTAAGTTAGATGAATATTGACTCATGAACCAATGCAGAAAAAAGTCTAAGAATTTTACATTATCTAATCCGAAATGGAGAATTAAGGTTAATAATAATAATAATAATAATTTATAGTAGTTAAGGATAAACTCGTTAATGTGCAAATGTTTCATTAGTTCCAACAACATCATTTATTTTGACTTTTTAGGACACTCGAGTTTTTTTATAGAAAATATGGAAAATTGATCGGCTGGTATTGCTGTAATTCACACAAAGCTAGCTAGACCAATTTAATTATTACTGTGTGGACCCTCCAGTCATTGCCACTTGAAAGGGGGTTTTTTTTTTTTTTTTTTAAATGAAAACTATTGCTCATTTACAAATTCTTAGGCCCGTTTACTGAGACCCGTTTACAAATTCTTAGGCCTTAGCTTCCGTTAAAAATTGCGTCAAGCTATTATGTATGTATATAAATATCCGGGGAAAATATGGCATGAATGAAGAATCACAAGAATAGGAAAATTTGTAACCTTAACTGTTCGATTTGTAATCTTCAGTGTTTAAGGTTTCAAATTGATCAGTAAATAAACTCGGAAAGGGGTTAGGTTCAGTAGTTACAGCACATTCTCTATTATTTTTTTCATTGGGTATTTGGGTTCACTGTAATCGAAAATTATTGGAAGGACCTACAAGGTGCGTTGTATGGTGTACCAGATTCTTGACAGAACCTTTTAGCTAGTCAAAAGCTAAACAAAGATCTTTCTAATCATGAAGCCGCCCTTCTGATATGAAAGGGGAGGAAGCGAAGTCGCCTAATAAGAAAATTAGATTTTGAAGACGCTCACTAAAATGTCAGGCAAGAATATGTTCCTTCAACTAATGATTCGATGCATTTTATTTCGTGCATGCTTTTTTGTTGATTTCAAGCGCAGACTCATGAAAGAGAGTCACTTCATTGGATCACAAAATTTATCACTTTATCAGCACTTTTTAATTGGAGCAACCTCTCTTCTTCCTCCACTTCTCACCACTTGTGCTTTGTTTTTTAATTTGGAAAAATATGACCATTGATAGTGGACACCAACAGAGATAGCTCAAGCTATATGGACTATGGTGACCCGCAGGCTTGTGCAGCTGAAAACTAAAAATGCTAATCCAATTCATTTGTGCTTTCCATGACATTTCCCTCTGGGACCGTGTTATCACAGGAGAAGAACCAGCTAAACATTTGCTTCCAAGGGAGATTTTTAGCTGGGTAAATTTCGGATTATCTTCTTAGGAATTAATTATTTTTAAATTATTCCTTTATTTTTGAAAACTTTAAATTAGTCCCAAAATCTATTAAATTTAATTGTTGGCTGACTAATTAAAATACAATAATACCCCTTCTAATGAATATGTTAACTTAGTTTGTTACATATATTATTAGAGACATATATCCTTGTTTTTCCAGTGCAATATAACGAAAAAAATAGCATATATCATCCATTTTTTTCTAAAATAACAGATTGATAACTATGTCTAGGGATAACTTGAGATATTAGCAAATGTGGAGGTAATTTAAAGATAATCAATTCATGAAGAATATAATCTAAAATTTACCCTTTTCAGATTAACGAGCAAGCAAGAACACAGAATTTTTCTGTATATCGTACAGATGGAATTTACACCGAGTGAGTGGAAAAGATTTGCGGTCCTTTTATATGCAGCAGAATCAAGCAATAACAGAGTTCCTTCATCCTGAAATCTGCATATCGTTCTGAAAGGGGATTCGAATTATGTCACACTTTGCTTAGTACAAGAGAAAAGTAGGCATAAAACAATGAATAAAAAAGCTCCTCAGAACCATTTCAGTTGGTGGTCATAGCCCTGCCATGCAAATATGAACATTATCAATTGATTCAAAATAGTTTAAGATACTTCAGGATTTCAACCTATATTTTGGTACACACCCAAAACAAAATTTGATCGAAACTTGAAGAAAATTGTAATAATGGTACAGTAATTCTACATCAAAGCTTGACCTCTACATCTACGCCGGCAGGAAGGTCCAGTTGCATCAAGGAATCTATCGTCTGGGCAGTTGGGTATAAAATGTCAATGAGGCGTTGGTGAGTTCGGATCTCAAAATGGAACCTGGCATCCTTGTGCACATGTGGGGATTTGAGAACACAGTAGATCCGCTTCTTGGTCGGTAATGGCACAGGGCCCATGGTCTTTGCATTGGTAGTTCTTGCAGCATCCATTATCTGCTTGCAAGAGTCCTCGATCAAGGGCACCCAGTAAGACCTAAGCTTGATTCTGATTTTCTGCTTTGGTGCCATCTGAAAACAGAAATATTTTGAGTAAGTATAAACATCTACAAAAACAATTTTAAAGAGAAGCATCTGCTTGGTTCTGGATAAGAATTAAGAATTATCCAGCCACTAGGCTGTGCATTTGTATCAATTTTAACATCCTCAAAAAGAAAATGTACAAGTAAAGGCAATTAAGAACTTTGGTCAACACCCAGTTACGAATTTTGCCACAGTAGGTGTCAGATGAGAGAATTTATTAACACCTTCACCAAATCATCCTCCATTAAATTGTTAAAAGTTGAAAATATTTAGGCCTAATGAAACTCTGAGATCCATTCATTACTGAGAAGATTCCATTCAGAAAAAGTGATCAAGAATATTTGTTGACAGCAATCATGTTAGAACAGAGCTCAATCATAAACAAACTAGTGGCACCCTACATTCAACATTAGGAGAAAGAGGATACCCATTTGGATCATTGTTTTAATTTACAGACTTCATGGTCTCTCATTTAATGCCCATGGACCATATCCAGTCAAGTGAGCATCTTTAGATTTTGAAAGAATATGTAAGGAAGCTGAGCAAACTACAAATATATTAGAAGCAGATTGCATGATCATTGACTAGTAACAGACAAATACAGACTTCAAGAAGCACATTTTCTACTGTATCACAACAAGATCAAAATAAGTTGTTATGAAAGGATTAAACATACACAATCCTCAAACATGGATAGTAAACAATGCATCCCACTATCATGAAAATTCAATTAAGTTAAACAATCACAGTGGAGGGGAAAACCTAGCACATGTATGGGGCTCATCAGAACAAATTCATTGAACCTTACCAATTCATCTCTCTGGTTTAGAATAACATGAGTATCAAACTTTTACCCATTTAGAAAATTTAGAAATATACCTGGTCTGCACCTGAGCTGACACTGAGAGTCTCGGGAACTTCAGCCTGTGGCACAAAAAATCAATGTTTTAGTTATCTCTCCATATGATTATCAATATAGTGTAAATGAAAATTCAATTTCAAACCAGAGAAACGATCAACCCAGTAAGTATAACAGACATATTGGACTCAACTGATGAGGAGACAATCTATTCATGATCTTTTGCCGCATTAGGTTAGCTATAAAGCAAAAGCATTACTGCAACCATATAACTAATCTCTTTCAAACAGTGAGCATAACGCAAGTAACCAAATTAAAAGCGCTTCCCCCATTTTCTCTGTAACTAAAAATCGTACTAACAAACCAGACTACAAAAACTCAAAACTCCGTGAGACAAACAATTACATTAAGCCCAAAGGAAGGATTAAACAAAGTCAAATATCTTTCATTTCTAACATTTCCCGGCAACCAAACTAAATATGACTGATATAGACAAGAGGAAACTTAACCACTAAACCAAATGATTAAATTATCCTCAACAGCCAACAAAAGAACAAGAAATCAAAACTTTCTCACTTTCCCACATTTTCTCAACAACCAAACGGACCAGTAAGGACAAACCTCAACAGCAGAACTTTCTGACCCAGCTAGGGTTTCAGGAGCGGAAAAAACCCTAGTATTTGTCGTTGAAAGAGGTTCGAGTTTTAGCGTATTACCGGCATAATTTTTCGAGGGAAAAGATACGGAAAAAACAGGGCATTTTGAATTTGAGGAGATGGGTACGGTTAAGGAAGGGGAAATTGCTGCAGATAATGAAAAAGTTGCCATTTTTTTAGTTGGATTTTTTTTCCTTCCCTTTCGTTGTGAAGACTGAAGAAGAGGAAGAAATTCGTACAATGTTCACTCTACTTGCTTTGCTCTCTGTACAGATTTGCAGAATTATCCAAGATTTTTTTTTTTAATTTTCTATTTTGTTATCCGTGATAAATCGCCAACTGTTTTAGGCCGAAGTGAAAACCCCTTATGAAGATCTTCGCTTCGGCCCTTTAAAGATTTGTTTGGGTTGGGCTTCTCCTTCCAAACTCCTTTCTGAATTAGCCACTTGGCCCACTTCCATAAATATATATTTTGTTAAATAATAATTCAATTCTTTCCTTTTTAGAAAAAAACAAATTATTAGTATTGATTAATAAATAAATCAGAAGAAGCTCTTTAGGGCCCGCAACTTAGCCTTACTTTGTGGAGACTAGCCTCCATCTATTAAAGTTGAAGTGCAGTCTAAAAAATTTGATCAAATAAAGAAAAAGGGGATTGTTAATTTCTCCCTACTAAAATTAATGTATACCATGAGCTCTACAATTTTCATAATAGCCAATAATTTATCTAACAACATAATTTTATAGTATTACCCTTGTGTTTCAAATATACTTTTATTCATATTTATCCTAAATTAATCAATGAAAATTAAAATAATAATTTTAAGTACTATGAATGAAAAAAATATATTTTTCTATGTGAATAAGAAATTAATAATATGATATTTTTCTTATATGTTTCTTTATTTTAAATATTTTTCTTATAATAAATATATATTTTATATTTCTAAGATAAATTATCAAATAAATGACCTATTTATCCTCTTTTCCTTAAAATTTTTTTTACTAAGTAGATTTTTTGATATTATGAAAACTATAGGGGATTAATGGTACATATTGATTTCAATAGAGGTGAATTTGACAATCTCCCTAAAAAAATAACATTCTCTCAAACACACATAGGAAACTCAAATCTCAATCCTAACTCCTAAACAAAGATATTAAGAGACGTCTTTTGTTTAACCGTGATTTCCATAATAGTTTACTTATTGAACAAACAATTATAGCACATTTATTTATACCTCTTTAAAATAAGTTGCACTCAAATTCAAATATACATCAAATTCTTTTCAATCGAAAATTTTTCATCTCAATTTTAGAAAATTGTAAAGACTAATTGATCTAATCTTCAGAGTACATTATAACCTTTATAAATTAATAACTTCTATTATGTAATAATTTTTTTTGGGGTCCCAACTTGGGCTAATAGGCTAAGGCCCCATTTAGTATTGAGGTGTTGTAATTTTTAAATTACAGTTGTCATGAAAAAAAAAAGTTGTGATTACAAAATAAAAGTTAATAATATATAGTAAATACAAATTTTAAATGAAAATTTTAATAAAAATAGAAAAGATATATGAAGTTTTTCATTATATAAGTATAAAATCAAATCAATTTAGCTTATAAATTTAGGCCGAAGTGAAAACCCCTTATGAAGATCTTCGCTTCGGCCCTTTAAAGATTTGTTTGGGTTGGGCTTCTCCTTCCAAACTCCTTTCTGAATTAGCCACTTGGCCCACTTCCATAAATATATATTTTGTTAAATAATAATTCAATTCTTTCCTTTTTAGAAAAAAACAAATTATTAGTATTGATTAATAAATAAATCAGAAGAAGCTCTTTAGGGCCCGCAACTTAGCCTTACTTTGTGGAGACTAGCCTCCATCTATTAAAGTTGAAGTGCAGTCTAAAAAATTTGATCAAATAAAGAAAAAGGGGATTGTTAATTTCTCCCTACTAAAATTAATGTATACCATGAGCTCTACAATTTTCATAATAGCCAATAATTTATCTAACAACATAATTTTATAGTATTACCCTTGTGTTTCAAATATACTTTTATTCATATTTATCCTAAATTAATCAATGAAAATTAAAATAATAATTTTAAGTACTATGAATGAAAAAAATATATTTTTCTATGTGAATAAGAAATTAATAATATGATATTTTTCTTATATGTTTCTTTATTTTAAATATTTTTCTTATAATAAATATATATTTTATATTTCTAAGATAAATTATCAAATAAATGACCTATTTATCCTCTTTTCCTTAAAATTTTTTTTACTAAGTAGATTTTTTGATATTATGAAAACTATAGGGGATTAATGGTACATATTGATTTCAATAGAGGTGAATTTGACAATCTCCCTAAAAAAATAACATTCTCTCAAACACACATAGGAAACTCAAATCTCAATCCTAACTCCTAAACAAAGATATTAAGAGACGTCTTTTGTTTAACCGTGATTTCCATAATAGTTTACTTATTGAACAAACAATTATAGCACATTTATTTATACCTCTTTAAAATAAGTTGCACTCAAATTCAAATATACATCAAATTCTTTTCAATCGAAAATTTTTCATCTCAATTTTAGAAAATTGTAAAGACTAATTGATCTAATCTTCAGAGTACATTATAACCTTTATAAATTAATAACTTCTATTATGTAATAATTTTTTTTGGGGTCCCAACTTGGGCTAATAGGCTAAGGCCCCATTTAGTATTGAGGTGTTGTAATTTTTAAATTACAGTTGTCATGAAAAAAAAAAGTTGTGATTACAAAATAAAAGTTAATAATATATAGTAAATACAAATTTTAAATGAAAATTTTAATAAAAATAGAAAAGATATATGAAGTTTTTCATTATATAAGTATAAAATCAAATCAATTTAGCTTATAAGCTCTAGTAGCTAATGTTTATCAAACACATTAATACTGTAATTTTTAAGCTATAATTGTTCAATCTCAACCTCAAATAAAGCCTAAATTAATAAGATAATATTCTTTCTGAAAAACCTTATATAACTCTATGATCCCACTCTTATTATAAATTACTATTTACTTAAAAAATCATAACTATAATTATTATAATATTTTATTAAATAAATTATGACTTTACTGTTACTTATTTTTTCTTGAAATTTAAATATAGTTAGTTCTTATCTGGCATCTCTAATTTTATTTTTTATTGCTTCTACAAGTTTCTAGGGTTGAATTCTCAAATTGCAAGAAATTTAAAAATTTGTTTGCTTAATTTACTATATAGTTATGGGATTAATTCATTTTTAATTTATTAGATCAGTAAAATACAACAAATTTTTAGTTGATCAACTTAATATCAATTAAATATTATATACACTCTAATAAATTTATAATTACTAATTTATCTATTAATTAATACTTTTTTAAATTAGTAAATTTTATATGTTCCCGATATTATTAATTTATAGAAAATTTTACTTGTAATAGAAACAAAAGAATTACTTCTTCCTTTGTCTATAAAGTTTTGTATAATATTTTGCTTACCTTAGTTATCACATTACACCCGCATACATCCCAAGTAGATATAATTTTAATTCAAAGGTTCTAATATTATGAGTTTGTTGAAAATATGAAATCAAACAAATTTTCATATTTTTATTTGGAGTAATAATATGTTTACTTCCTTTTCAAATAATATATAAATATACTTAGTTGGGATATTTAGTTTAAACATATAAATCTAATTCATTGCCAATAATGAACCTTATCTAAGGATGGATGACAGAAAAATAAGGGGAAAAATAAATGAAACAAGGACCTAACTTTGTTATTCTAATTACTTGATTCATTCTCTGTTTGATTGACTAAACATTCATAGAAAGAGTGTTCAATTAATGTATTACACCAAATTCAAAACTCGAAGTGTTTTTGGTACTTTTTTCAGTTTCATCAGCTAAAATAACAAGGAAGCATAACCGCCATTTTGCTTTAAAAGTGTTTCTTTAATTAACAACTACTTGCGAACAAACCACCTTCATCTCCTCCATGATCAAAAACTCCCCATAATTGTGTGACCTTCCTTTTCTTTTAAGCTTCATTTATTATTCTCATTTAAGCACAGAAGTTTCATGACTAATTAAACTCTTTCAATCCTTTTGAACCTTAAACTCTACGTTATCTTAATTTCCTCAATCTTTGTACAAACCACTTCTTCTTGAACTAGTATTACTAATTTGACACAATATCTATATATGCTTTCTTTTTCGCTCAAGCAAACGTTTTTAATAAATTAAACCAGGTCTCTTCTTCTTACATTACATTGCATGCGCTCCTCAATTTATTACACTCACCTCACTTTCACACTCTTTCATCTTCCATCAGAACTTCAAACTCTCAAAACCAAAAAAAATCCCACGTACAAAACATGAAAAATCTAGCAGTTTGCTTGGCTTTTTAGGCCGGCAAAAGCACTTTTGGCACTCACAAGTTAAGGTTACATTATGGGCAGAAGTGCTTTTCTTGTAGCTTTTGCGGGCTTTCTCCTCATTGTTCAGGTGAGTTTATCACAGCATGAAGCAGCTTACAGTTACAGAAGAAGCTTTATAACTTGGGATGATCTGAAAGTGGATTGGCAAAAAGCTTGGCTTGATACAAGAGAGAGTGTCAATAGGACAAGGCTTATAATTGTCGACAAGAATGGTGGTGGCCATTCAAGTACAGTTCAAGGAGCAGTGGATTTGGTTCCGGAAAATAATTCTGAAAGAGTTAAAATCTACATTCTCCCTGGAGTCTACAGGTGTCTTTTCAATTTTAACATGACCTGAAAATTTGGCCTTTTTTTTTGGGTTAGTGGGAAATTAATAGCAATGACATGGGTACTTGAGCGGTTACATCGGGGAATTGTAACTGGCTAAATTTGATCAGCTTATGTTGTAATGTTATTATTTGAAATTATGCAGGGAAAAAGTGACAGTGCCGCTGAACAAACCTTATATCTCGTTCATTGGACACGAGCAACGAGCCTCTGAAACAGTAATCTCTTGGCACAATAAAGCATCTGATAAAGATAGCAATGGGATAGAACTTGGAACTTATAAATCAGCATCCGTTAGCGTATTTGCTGATTTCTTCTGTGCAACTGGGATTACTTTTGCGGTAGTTTCTTCAAAATGTCTTTATCAGCTTTATAATTCAAAACGTAATTTTTGTCAATGCATAATTGATACATAATTTGATGGGGGGAATGGTTACAGAATACAGTAATTGCAGTACCTGGAGGAATTGGGATGCAAGCTGTAGCATTAAGGCTTGCCGGTGACAAAGCTATGTTATATAAGGTTAAAGTGTTGGGAACTCAGGACACACTCCTGGATGACACCGGATCACATTACTTTTATCAATGTCACATACAAGGAAGTATAGACTTCATATTTGGCAGAGCAAGATCACTTTATCAGGTTTTTTCCTTTTCTTTTCTTTTTTTCTTTTTTCAATCCGTTTATGCCAAAAATTGGAAGCTTTGTTTACGATTTCTAGTACTTGGAAGTAATTTGCATGTGAAACAGGATTGTGTGCTTCAGTCAATTGCTGAAAAATCAGGAGCAATAGCGGCTCACCACAGAGACATTCCAGATGACAGTTCCGGGTTTTCGTTTGTAAATTGTGTCATCAATGGAACTGGGAAAATTTATTTAGGGAGAGCCTGGGGAAATTATTCAAGAATAATATACTCATATTCTTATCTCGAGGATATCATATATCCCACAGGATGGAGCGACTGGAACATGCCTTACAGAGACAGGTATAAATTTCACTACAAAAGCTGATAGACAAATTTTCATCTTTTTTTTTTTTTTTCATTTTTGTTGAATACTAAACACAAATTTAAATCTTGTGTTTGCAGGACTGTGGTGTTTGGTGAATACCAGTGCAGTGGAAAAGGAGCTGATAGAAGCAATCGGCCACCATGGTTGAAGAGTTTGAGCTATGAGGAAGTACAGCCATTTCTGAATGTGACATTCATTGATGGGAAGGAATGGCTTAGACTATAATAGCTCTCCTGGCTGAAGCCCTCAATTTGTTAATTCTTTTTACATCTTCATTCTTTACTATACATATCCTCCTCAATGCAGGGGAGCTTGTTGGGGATACATCAGATCATAGGGCCAAACACAGACAACTTTGTGCAGTTTCTTTCTCTCAGCAGCACCCCTACCCATTTAATTATTCCTTCCCCTTTCTTTCATTTCTTTTTCTTGTTCGTAAACAATCTGCACGGTGGGTGTTAGATGAAATGCAACAGTACATGTTATCGTCACTTTGATAGTGTTTTGACCTTGAGTAGATTGTTACATATGCACACTTGCTGCCTGAGATGAGAGGTCTTTCATGAAGAGCCGTACTTAACAAAGGACAGAGAAACGAGAAAACGTGAATTCTTCCATTATAAGAATACGAACTTGACGTTACAAAGTACAAGTAAGAAGCATTTGTGCAAGTCACTGATGCACTTGTCACTCCAACAGAGCTTCTTAACAAAGAAAAATAAATGCCACCCCCAATTCTAATACAATCAGCTAAAATATAAATCCTAAACATCTAGCCTCATTACTGTACACCTACCAAGGCCAACAAGTCAAAACAAAAACATAATGACTTTCAATATTGCCAGAGCCACTATTTACAAACACCATGACCACCGAGATCGAACCCCCACCAAATCAGACAAACAATACTACCACCTATCATCATCAACCAAGGCATTTCAAACTTCTGTAAAAGTTTCATGCAGTCACTTCCATGAGTACTTCTGTAGGTCTAGAGTCATTATGCCCAGAAGTTTCAAAAACTTCTGCATCTACCTTGCCACCATTATCATCATCATCATCTTCATGTTCATCATTACCTCGGGCATCACGTACTTCATGACCACTGGCATTGACATGATCAACACCTTGGCCACTACCTTGTTCTAATGATGGAGCTTTCTCCTCGTTGACACAGTCCAAGTCTTCTGGAAGCGTATCAGAACAGGTTAAAGAAGCTAAGTTCAGTTTTCCCTCTTCGACAGTATCAAGCTTTGTAGTAATAGGAACTTCAATACACGCATCTAAGCCATCAGACTTGACATCATTGGCAATAGTTGAGGACAATGAAATTTTATTTTCCGGACTAATAGTATCAGATATGACTGAGAGTATGTCAGGTTTGTCCTCAATATCAACCCATTGATCCCCAACCCAATCTCTGGAAATTCTTAGATCCTTTTTGTTTACATTCAAGAATAGGCTTTCCCCTAACACCAACAAGATGATCATGTTAGCAAAATGGGAAAGGTGGAACATAAAAATGAAAAGGAATAATTGAAAGAAAAGGGACAACAGATTTAATGGTAGACTCTTAAAATAAGCATAAAAGTAGTGTAAGCATACCAGAAAGATAAACTTGCAGATTGTCGGTGGTAGAACTATCAACTCCAATTACAACCCCTTCCCACCAGCCATCACTCCACCATGCATCAACTGCTGTCCCAATACCAAGGGAGAGATCTTCTCGATTGTCAGGAGGGGTTGGTCGTATTGTTGGGCGGCCAGAGCACCTCATGCCAAGTTTATCAGGTTTAGCCACTTTGTAGACTGGAATCCATTCCTACGAATTGAAGAAATAAATTACTTTTTAGAAAAGATTGTGAATTAAAAGGAGCAATAAAACATACGAAGGCACATAGGAATATACATGTTCATGTTAGAGCTAAATTTGTCACATTGCAATCTGTAGCCATTGAACACAACTCTTCCACTAAAGATAGAAAAGGTAAAACCACCAAAGGGAAGAAGAGTGTGGGAATAGATTTCAAACTAACACAAAAGAAAAATATTTTAGCAAAATTGATCCCAATATTTGTAAATCTGTCTTGCAGCTCAAACATTTGCAAAATATGACCATGGGCTTAATTTCTATAAAGTGTAGAACGCCATTTCCAACCATGGATTGAAATCATTCGTTCCGCATTACATTTCCAATATACATCTGCCAGTACCTATTTTTCCATGAAAAGATCAACTTAGCCTATAGTCTGTTCTGAAATGCCAAAGCATACCTCAAGATTGCCATATCCATCTTCATCCTGCACATCATCATAACGGACTTTCATCTGCTTTCGAGACACCTGCAGGACTATACACCTGAACCAGCAGCCTCGGATTCCACTATCTTGGCAGAGCAACTCTATCTTTGCGTTGACCTTATACATTGCACTATACCAAGACAGGAACTCAATATGCTTGAGGGAAAGCAAGCTCATGCCTGACAAACCACATTTCAACTTCTTGTAAGAAGGTTTGTAAGTCATCAGCTGTGAACCTCTACCAATTCCAACTGTTGAATTATCTGTCAGAAACCTTTGACTCCCTTTAGCACGTCTAGTTCTCTTGATTCCCAGCTTTACATTCTCACCTGCTGTTGTTTCATCCCCAACCCCAGTTATAAGATGACCAGAAGAATTGGTCTCTTGTAAGGTATTGGAATTTAAGAGAGAGAGAATTGGTTGATCATGATAGCCATGTAGTTTACTCAAATCAAAGGGCTTCAATCTGTTGCTTCTAAACTGCCTAGTGCACAAATGTACTCTAGCTAATAAAGCATTTGGAAATGCGGCCAAACATTTCACAAAATGTTCACGAGTTAAGACTGAGGCAGAACCATCTACACACTCTGCACTAATAACCTGTGAATGAGGTGTGATGAAAACCTCTTTTGGATGAGGATTACGTAGAGAGACAATGCCCTTCACTTCCTGGTTGTGGTGGAACCACCTGACTTTGACCTTTTTCTGTCCCCTCTTATCCTCATACATATCTTCCAAATAGGCAACATAGTGATTCTCCCCCTTAGCCATGACAAAGACAAACGATTGAATCTGACCATCAGAAGAAGAAAGAATGTCAGGGTAATAAATGATAAACAATCAATATGTAACATTAGACAAGAAACTTGTTGCCATTATATGTTAAAATGCAAGTGAGATTTATAACATAATGTAAAACTAAGCCAAATAGGGAAATAATTATTGGAAAATCTCTGCATCGAACCCTTCGGTTCATGTCACAAATGCAACAATTATGAAATCATCTCAAGTCTGCTAGGGATACCAAGTCAATATTCAAAAAACTGAAACTTTTTGAATTTCTATAAACATGGGATGAATTTTAAGAGAGGAGACCACATCTCACACTTTGTACATATAAAGTTTCAAATAACTTTGCCTTCCCTTTTGATTCATTCGCAGATACTTACTGATATTGTAGTCCCATTCCTGCAGAATGCAGGGAAATGTTTGAGCTGTTTACCACATGTCCATGCAACACCTGACCATACAATGTCCGAACTCTGTCCATTTATATTCCTGGAAAGATGACCCTGCTAAGAAGGTGTCAGCTAAAACTTCGAAGTATTAATTATCAATCAACCAAAGACCAGCAAAAGTGATATACCATCTCATCTGGTACTTGAACCTTCCGAGCACTGACTCCATTCATTGGACATTCCAGAGATCCTGAAGCTTGCGCTAAATCATGTTTGGGAGATTCTGAATAGCAAAGGCATCAAAGCATAAGATTCTAAATAAATATAGCAGCAATGGTCGCAAGAATATACAACACCATGAAGAAAATCCATTGATATTATATGATCATAAGAAGTTATTGCTGATACGGAGGACCAGCAAAGATGCCAAGTTAGAGCATCCAGCTCTGGTGATGCTGTCGAATTCAAAATGTGGCTCTTATTAGTAAAAATTTGACATAAAAAACAAACGATCAACATGAAAATGAGAAAAACATAGGGTATAATCTTTGGCCTTTACATATTATTCAAACTTCAGAGACAATCCTCGCATAGATGTTCGGTATTTAACATGAAAATGAGAAAAAGCATTAGGCATATGTTCGGTATTTAAAGACACAATGTGCAATGGAACAAATACGGAGGAATTCAAAAATCTGATAAAAGGGCTGATACATACTGGACCAGTCTCCCTGATGCTGCTGCTTAGATAGCATAGATGTTAACCAATCAACAACTTCTCTCCGTGACCTCCATTTATAACCGGCATGCATGGAATTTTCAGCACCATAAACTCGCACAAACTCCTCAGCTACAACATAGAACATGTGCCTAACGCTTCTCTCAGTGCCCACAACAGCCAATACGGATTCTCCAGCAGAATCCTTAAAAAAGTAGTGAACTACACGATTGCCACGCTCCTGTGAAATAAATTCCTCTTTCCACTCTACAAAACAATGACCACTTCCAGACATTTTGATACCAAGAGGGGCCGCACACAGTACCTTTAATCTAATTTTAATTACAAAGCTCCAGATATTCAAAGACCAAAATCTACAAAAGCCATAAACTTAAAATACCCAAAATACAATTAGAAACCCTAATTACATCCCATATAAGCCCTCCAATTAGCTACATATGCTCTAGAAAATCAAATACAACAAAAATAGTTAGCTCCAAAACCAACTCTCTATCACGAATAAAGAAAAACCTCACCATCTAATCGAAGGACAAAGAAAGAAAGAAAATTTTTAACCCTAGTTATTGATAAACCTTAAAACCACCATGAATTAAGAAGTCAAACTTAAAGAAGCCTAACAAAGAGAAACTGTGAGGTAGAAATAACTGACCAGAAAGCAGAAAAATCTATGGTTTGAAGATCTGAAAGCAGATCAGAAACCAAGTCAAGAAAACTAAGGTCCAAGTTTGAAAGCCTTGAGAAGCACCAGGTTAAGGCTTTGACTGAGTTAACTAAGAGAATCATGAAGAATATTAAATGGGCATCTTATTTTTTGCCCAAAAACAAAACATTGAATATCACAAAATGAATCTTTACAAGCACTTTCGACAGAACTAGAGCTGTTGGTGATGGGGTTGAAGGGTTTAAGAGAGTGGTAAAAGAAAGAACTTTTGCCTGTACGATGAAGTGAAACATGAAAATGAAAAAGAGGCAAAGGAAAATGAGCTGTGCGAGAAAGAAAGTGAGGAAAAAGTAGCCATTTCCGGTGAGAAATTTGAAGAGTTGCAGAGGTTTGGCATGGAAATGATGAATAAGAAAGAGAGGGAGAGAGAGGCTGAGAAAAAGGTGAGCAAGAATTTTATTGTTGTAATAATTATAATAAGAGTATTAATTATATTTGTAAAATATAATAATCTAATGCCCACCTACCTGGAAAAACCATTTTGGGCCGAGCCCATTTCTGTCATTTGGGTTTAAGGATTTTCGGTTCATTGGGTCCTCACACTCAGCCACGAAGACGGCAGTGAACAGTGATGATTGACTTTTTTGCCCCAAAAAAAATTACATTAATTTTATTTTTTAAATATCTATTTGTTTACTTACGTGGTAAATAAAAAAGTGAAAAAATATATTATTCTCCAAAAGACTTTTCAAATAGGAATAAATTAATATTATTTTAATCAAATAAATATATTTTTCAAATGATAATTAAATAACTTCTCTCTCTCTAATAAAAAGTAATAAAATATAAATTGAAGAGAGAGAAAACAACTCTCTAATTTTGAAGAGAGAGAATCATTTTTTATTTAAAGAATCTCAATTAAAGTATTTTTTTTGAGTTTTAAATGCTGCTGTTAGAGCATCACCAAAAGGCTCTTCAAATAAAATTTTATTATTTATTTGAAGAGCCACATCAATATTTAAGGCTCCAAAAAACACTTTAATTAAGATTCTTTAAATAAGAAATGATCCTCCCTCTTCAAAATTGGAGAGTTGATTTCTCCTTCTTCAATTTATATTTTACTACCTTTTATTAGAGAAAGAGAGAGAAGTGTTTTAATTGTCATTGATTTTTCTTTTTAAAAAATAATTATTTAAATAAAATAATATTAACTTATTTTTATTTAAAGAGTCTTTTAGAAAATAATATATTTTTTCACCCTTTTATTTGCCACATAGGTAAGTAAGTAGATATTTGAAAAATAAAATTTATAGAGACATTTGGAGATACTCTAACTCTTCTTCAATTAAGTAATAAAATTTTATTTGAAAAGTTTTTTAGAAATGCTCTTGCAATGCTTGATGACTTTGGCTGAATTGAATCAATTACGATCAAATTAGGTCAATGAAGCTTAAACAATTGAATTGAGATCTGAAAAAACGAGTGTTTTAGCCTTGGTAGGGAGAGGCATCTCAATTCTGTATTCCTTCTTTTATTGTCATTATTATTATTAGGGTCCCTCTATAATGCTGTAATTTTTTTTTACAATATTAATATTATTTTAATTGTGTACCATTGGATTACATCTAATGGTATATAGTATTTTTGCTAAAAAAAATAAAAACAATAGTAAACAGTTTGTTAACGTTTTAAGGGGTGGAGAAATTTTTGTAAAATCACATTGGCCACCCTTAGAGTTTGAAGCAATTTCACTTAAATAACATATTTTATTTAAAATTACTTTTCAATTCTCCTTTAAATTTGTATTGTGATAATCTTTTCTAAATAAATATTCCAAAATCTATTATCATTAAGTATAAAATAAATATGAAGTAGGTTATTTAACACAAATCAAATAAATAAATTATAATTACAAAATTTATATATGATATTGTTAGCCTATATGGCTATAAATATTGATTTTGATGATAACAAACCACATGTATTTATTAAGTAAAGATTTATGAATTGTGCTTTTATAATAAGAAAATGATGTTATGGAAATAAAGCATTTTGGACTAAAAATGAAAATAATTTTAAAATCTTTGATAGTATTTTAAATTTCAGATTTGGACCTATTTGAAACTATTTATATATTTTTAGGTCATTCTGTAATTTCACAAAGTTTGGGCGAAGTCATAATTTCAAAAATTTTGGGGTTAACGAAGAATTATTTAGAATTTCTGAAATTGGGCTTAGTTGCAAAGTTTCATAACGTTTTGGGTCATACTACAGTTTTATAAAGTTTTGGGGTCAAATTGAAAATATTAGAAAATTTTCACTGTAGCAGGTTACTGTAGCAAGCGGCTTACCGGATTCAGAAAACCGGAAATCCGGATTCGGTGCAGTAAGCGTCCAGAACGAAAACGGCTTACCGAATTCCTGAATCCGGCAAACCGGTTAGGCAAAATTTTGAATTTTGCCTTAACGGTAACATAAATTCGGCTTACCGGATTCCATAAAACGGCAAACCGGATAGCCCAGAATGTGAGTAACGGCTAGTTTTCGAGCTCAAGCTATAAGAACTCAAATCCAACTCATTTTGAAGCTCTCCAACAAGCAAAAACAAAAAGCACACGTGATATCTTGAGCCTTCAACTTGCAAAACACAAATTATTGAATCATTCATTGTTCTTCATCTTTGAATATCTACTCATTGAGTGAGTTTCATTGTAACTTTCATTTCTTCAATTCATTTGTAAGAATTTGAGTGTGTGAGATACTTGAGTGAAGAGATTGAGAGATAATCTCTTTGTTGTAAAGGTTTATTGACACCTCGAAGTCAATTGTAATTGTTGAAGCCTTGAAAAGGCTTGGATAGTGAAATCATCGAGCTTGGATCGCTTGGAGGCGTGGACGTAGGCGGGGATTGTCGAACCACGTAAAAATTCGTGTGTTTGTTTCTCTTCTCCCTTACTCTTTAATTATTGTACTGTTATTGAACTTATTGTTTTCAATTATTGTTAAGACATTAGATTGCTTGTTGTGTGGATTTGTTAGGATAAATTTTAAAATTCCAATTCACCCCCCCTCTTGGGTTGCACACTTATATTTCAGATATAATAATAATAAATAATACAAATAAGTACATATATTTAAGTAAATGTCATAGTTATATTAATAAACTCATTGGTGAGATTGATTGTAACTTAAAAACTACTTAATCACTCATGTTTTAATAAAATTTAAAATCGCATATTAAAATGTTCATTATTTTATATAATACTAAGACTATTGTATAATTGATCATAAAATATATATTATTTTTGTTTATCTTATAAATAATATTCTTACATGATAGAAATTTTTAGTTTTACAAGCCTATATATTTTCATTTTATTTTTAAATATCACTTTGTTAATTTCATAAAAGTTAAATCTAATATATATTCCTAATTAACTTTACTTTATGAATCATGAAATATTATTTTATTGACATCCTTTGATTGAAATTATAAAATTTTATGTTACTGAGAGCCATTACTTTTATTACGGTAATTACTAGTGACAATGAATAAAATATTGCCTCCAATAATATTTACGTGGAAAAAAGGAAAAAATCATGAAAGATTATTTTTATATTTTTATTTACATGGTAGAAAATTATTCAAGCCTTATAAAATTTAACTTTCACAAGCTTGTTTTCATTTTATTTTCAAATGTCACTTTGTTAATTTCATAAAAGTTTAATCTAACACATATTCCTAATGAGTTTTAGTTTATGAATAATGAAAGATTGTTTTATTGACATCATTTGATTGTAATTATAAAATTTTTATGTTACTAATAGTCATTACTTTTATTATGATAAGTAATAGTGACAATAAATAAAATATTGCATCTAATAATATTTAATGACAAAATGAGAAAAAAATTCATTGCATGTTTTAATATTTCCATTATGAAGACATGGTTTGGGATACTTGAACTTAAATTTTTGACACAATATTTTAGCTATTAATATCTTATAATGTAATGGTTAATATTAAAAGCCAAAGCAACATTTCATATTGTCATATCAAAGCATCATTTCATATTGGCATATCATCCACCATTGAATTGCATGAAATTAAGAGTTTAATTTTTTGTTAAAAAATTAAATCAAAATATTTCTCACTATATATTTATATAGCCATATATTTTTTTTTCATTAGTGAATAAAATATTTCTCATTTGTTGTGATTCATAGTATTACTAATAAAACATATATAAAATATTTTATTACAATGCCTTCTATTATCATTATTGTTTAGGTATTAATGGTTTGTAATTAAATTCACACAATACAAATTATTATAAGACTTTATGTAATAACTTTATATAAAGTATTATTGAAATACCATTACTTGTTAATTACATTTATTTTAATGCTATTAAATATATTTCTAATACTAAATGTAAAAGTAAAAAACAATGTAAAATTGTAAAGTAAGAGGATTAATATATAATAATTTTAATTCCAAAATTATTTGTATTTCTTTCATTTTTAATGATTTAAAATATTTATTGATTGATTAGATAAAAAATAATTTAAAATATGAAGAAATATCACAACTTGCATATTATTTGTTACATAATTACTTATCCATTAAAATTAAATTAAGGGTGAAGATTCTAATATTAAATCCAATGATCCCATTATTGATTCTGGGATTTTTATCCATTATAATATAAATTTTCTTTTATCAATTAATTAAAAAAAATCTATATTTACTTGCAGCATGAAGATTACTTGTTATGATTTAAATAGCTAATTTTTTATTCACTATATCAAATGAATACTAAACATGAAAACTCTTAACATCTAAGAGTCCACAACAATCCTATTATCAATGTTGTAAAAACTCATACAATATTATAGAGAAATCCTAAACAAAAAGCTGAGAGAATAGGTATGTTAAACGAGTGTTAAAAATAATATATACTTCATAATCAATTATACAACGGTCCTTAAAATTATATAAAATAATGAATATTTTGATATAAGATATTAAATTTTATTAAAATATGTGTGATTAAGTCTTTTTTAGGTTACAAGTAATCTCACCTTATTGATGTACTTATGACATTTACTTAAATATATGTATTTAGTTGTATTATTTACTAGTGTTATATTATATATAATTAATTTTACAATTGCAACTTATTTATTTGATTTGTGTTAAATAACCTACTTCATATTATATTTTATACTTAATGATAATAGATTTTGAAAGATTTATTTAAAAAAATTATCACAATACAAATTTAAAGGAGAGTAGAAAAGTAATTTTAAATAAAATATGATATTTAAGTGAAATTAGTTCAAACTCTAAGGGTGATCACAGTTATTTTACAAAATTTCTCCACCCCTTGAACGGTTAACAATCTATTTATTATTATTTTTAATTTTTTTCTTTAGTACAAATATTGTATACCATTAAATTTGATCCAATAATATACAATTAAAACATTATTGATGCTCTAAAAAAATTACAACATCATATTTTTTCTCTCATTTGTCATGTGCCTACGGTTGAAGCAAAACTTTTGTTATAGTATCACACATGTTTTTGGGTTGACGCAAATGTCTTCTTCCTTTTCCCAATACATGCATTTTCTGAGCCCAAAAGAAACACTTTTTATTCTGATGATTTAATTTCTTCAAATATCAGCCATCCGTTCAATGCTGCCTGTTGCCTCCTTTTTAAGTATCTGCCACCTATAATTCCCTTCAACCACTTGTTCTTAAGGAGCCACACGAACGGCAAGGTTTCTCTTAAAATCTGATCATCCAACACATCACAATGTCCCACAAAATTAAAGTTGTGTGTGAAATAACGCATCTCATAGCATGTGATGATCCGTTGGTCCCCATACTGCTGATAGAGCCACCGCTTGTGATTACTCTACGGACAACTTATAATGCTTTTATTGTGCAAGTCTATATGCGTTTAAAATAAATCCCAATGTGTCAACTTACAAATAAAAGAAAGCCCCTAGGGCTTCCTTTCCCAAATGCGTACCTTATTCTGCTACTGCAACAGCATCGACTTACCATAAGTTTGTCAACAATGGTTTAAAATCCAGAAAAGAAACCAGCGATAATAAACAAAATGGATAAGTTTAGGTACCAAAATGTATCACAGAAAGTCAGCACAAAAGCCAATCCAGCGAAATCAGATTATTAAATCTCAGAATCATTTTTTCTTAAGATGTGGACAGAACGAAACCGGCACAGCCAGAAATTCCTAAGCAGTTAGAAATGTCATGTAACTTTGAAGCAAATGAGTACATTGGCCATGTAGGTTGCATCTCTCAAGAGCCAAACACAGGGTGCCGGAGTTGACATTGGATGGCCTAGTGAATATCACCATTGCTATGCTATTTGCTCACACGATAGCATTTATCCAACTTCACACAGTTTTCCAATGTCCAGAACTTACAGGTCCATACTCTGTCGTTGGTGCTAGCATCTCCTTGGTGTGGTACAGATCTCACAGGATGGAATTAATGACTGCAGATCAGCATCATTGAACACTCATATGATGGCAACAAGATTTAAAAAGAAAAAAGAAAAAGAGGAACAGCTAGGGAGGGACTTGTAAAGGATGCAGTTAAAAAATTAGAAATGTTTGAAATTCAATGAATTTTTACTTCACAAAGGATTATGGAATAGATAGTCAATTCCATTGCGACAAAGACATTAGTTTCTACTGTCATGATTGCCAGCAAATTAGAAAGCAATCCAGGGGTTGATGTACTAGAGAGATTCTCTATACAGGATATTATATGAAGCCTAAAAGCTAAACTGGCATCCATTTCGAGAGAGTTGTTAGAAGCGGAACAGAGCACAGGAAGCTAAAATTTAACTTTAAACATATGCATTATGTATCTGAATGCAGAAATAACAACAAAATATGTTTAAATATACTATTATCATAATTCAACACACTTACATGATTCAAGAAAGTGCAAGCTTTACACTCCCACATTGCAGGTTCTTCTGGATTATGAGTTGCACCAGAATTATGCATGGATGCAGAAGATAAATCACCGGATGACTCCACAGAACCAGAACCTGTACGACGGTTAGATTGAGAAACTGGAGAGGGGGAGATGATTTACAGCTTTTATGAGCTCTGGCATTATGATTTAGCATTGGCTTAGATGTTGAAGTACCTGCTTCCAGATCAACAGAATTGGATTCCGAACTAATATTGGATGCACGATTTCTTTTTCGAGATATCGTATCCAATGCATTTGTAATTGGACCACAAATAATCTTCGAGTGTCCTATATTTTGACCCATGTTTACGAGGTCCTTCGAGGTATCAGAGCTACTTTCTCCAATCTCTGAAGTCTGCGAGGCACACCAGAGATCATATTGTAGCCTCTTTTCTACTGCCACTGCAGCAGCTTGTACTGGACTGAGATCATACATAACGAACCTGTCACCCCCAAGAAGCTTAGGTCCAGACGGTAGAAGAGAGTTTGAATGAGCTCTCTTTTCTGCAGCAGCTAGTGCAGTTTGGGGAAGAGATGAAAGAGGGGGCTGAGGAGAAACCCCACCCAAAACCCTCCCAGGACGATCGAAACTCCCTACACCAGTTATTCCTTTGGATCGCAGCTCGTCACATTCCTACATGTACCCCAAAATTAGTAAGTTTGTGACAGACAACTCTTCAAACCAAACCAATTCTTTAGCTTGATTGGTTATACTTACGTATCTAAATTCAAGGTAAACATCACATAAAATATAGGCAACTTTTCCAACTTAAAATTAAAATCTTGAGACAACACCAGCCGAAATAAAAATATATATCTTGAGAACCTTTTTGAACTCTATAAATGTTGCTAAACATTTGATGAACAATTTGAAACAAGCTACCGTTAATCAAGTAAATATGGAACCAAAGCACATAAAGAAGCAACGCCAAAACAACTAGGAACAAAAAAAAAAAGACCTCTCTAAGTTCTTCCCAAAGCTTGTAGAACTTGGCATCGTGAGGAGCTTTATCATTATGGCAAAGCTCGTGAAGCATTGTGTCAAGAACTTCATGAAATGGAAGGAATTCCTGGTCCCTATTTAGCTTCCGAAGCTGCAATTTTATATGTACCCCAGCTCCCAAATTCGAGCCCAGAGCATTTTTTGAACTGCAACAAGATCGTTAATTAACTACTTCACCAACCCTAATTAAATTGAAAAAAAAAATAGATAGAAAAGTTAAAAAAAAAAAATTAACTGCATTTCGGAAAGGAGTTTAACTTTCCACTTGTGATTACGCATAATGGGCTGCACGTGTTTGGCAATTCTGTCTAACATCCTCTTTGCTTCTCCTTCTCCCTATCTTCTCAACGCTTTTGTTTCCCATACTCTGAAACTACCTCCTGTATTCATTTTTCTTTCTTTTCTTTTCGCTTTTCACAGTGAAAAAGAGAAGCCCTAATCAAAATATTTTATGATTTTTATAAGCGTTCGATTTTGCAAGTTCGGGTTCTTTTATAGTAACTGAATCCTATCCGATTGCTTTCATTTTTTGGGTTAATCAAGTGCAAGAATGGCGGGATTTTGAATGTCGCACGTGCGAAGCCCAATAGCAATGTGAAAACTAAATACAGGAGCGTCCGCAAAGCTTTCCAATGTACAGGTCGTTGCTGCTATCATCTCCTCGGTTTGTGCTAGGATTGACTGTTAGCAGCAGCAAGTTCTAGGAATTAAGTTTCCACTTTAGAGGGTGGAGTCCTCCAGAAATAAAAAGGTAAAGAGTAGAGATTAGAGAAATTAGAGAAATAGAGGATTTGTATTTTGGATTCAGGGAACTCCTCTTTTTCTTGTTCATTCATTTTCTTAAATACTCCTCCAAGAGAGCTACAGACAAAACATATTCACAGCACAAACTTTACAGCACAATATTCTCTCTAACAAATTTGACAGCACAACAAAATATAATTGCAATAATAGTAAATAACAAATTCAGCATAATATCTTGAAGAGTATCTAAGTGCTGTAATCGGTTGCACCATCATTCCCGCACAAAATCTTGAAGCTTGATTGTCTCTTAGGTCTAGCTTGAGCAAACGGCTGTGCAGTGGTTGTATCATTACCATCCTCATAGAAATGAGCCTTGTCCTCAAGGCTAATCTGAGGAAAAGTGGCGTGGAAAGGTTCTCAATTCTCCCATGTAACTTCATCGGGTGTCGTGTTAGACCACTGCACTAAGACTTGCTTGACCTTTTGCTTATTTGTCTTGATAGTTCGCTGGTCCAAAATGCATAGAGGTATGGAATAAGGTTCTGCAGTTGGGGGTAGGTGGGCGGGAATAACTTCAGCAGGGTTTGGACATAACTTGAGGATTGAAATGTGGAATACGGGATGGATACGAGATTCGGGTGGTAACAACAAGCGATATGCAACCTTTCCAACTCTTGCCGCTATTTGGTAAGGACCATAATACTTCTTGGCAAGCTTGTTACTTAGACGGTGAGCAAGAGAAGACTGTCGATAACGTTGAAGCTTAACATAAACCCAGTTACCAACCTCAAACTCTTTATCGCGACGATGACGATTTGCTTGGGTGCACATTCTTTCCTGTGCTCTCTGAAGGTTTAGTTTGACAGTAGCCAATAGAGCTTCTCTATCCAATAATGCAGAGTTTAAAGAATCAATAGGGGTGTCTTCGCCGGAGTATCCTACAAGAGGTGGTGGGGGCCTGCCATAGACAACTTGAAATGGTGAAAATCTTGTAGAGCTGTGTGTACTGGTATTGTACCAATATTCGGCCCATGGTAAAGCTGCAGACCATCTAATTGGATAGTCTCCAGTAAATGCTCGCAAGTATGTCTCGAGACAACGGTTGACCACTTTCGTTTGCCCGTCAGTTTGCGGGTGATAAGCAGTGCTAGGCCATAACTCCATTCCCTACAATTTAAATAGTTCTCGCCAAAATTCACTAATGAATAGAGGATCACAATCAGTAACAATGGATCTAGGGAATCCATGAAGTCGAACGTACTTGCGAACAAAATATTCAGCCAATTTCGGTGCAGTAACTCCCTCCGGCAAGGCACAAAAATGACTATACTTGGACAGTCTATCAACAATTACCCAAATAATTGTCTTACAGTTTATTGTGGTAAAGAAGTAATGAAATCCATTGAAATGTCTTCCCAGACTCTAGATGGTATGGGCAGCGGTTGTAAAAGCCCCTTGGAACAGAAGTTTGCTGGTTTGGTTTGCTGACAATTGAACATTCTCGGACATGTTGCTGTACCTCTCAGCGCATTTGCGGCCAATAAAAATTGGTTGATAATCGAGCGTAAGTCTTTTGTTCCCTAGAATGCCCGCCAATCACCGAGCCATGGAATAGGTTTAGAAGGCGTTTTCTGAGCTTCATACTATTAGGAACAAAAATTCTACCTTAATGGTAAAGTAAGTCTTGTTGAATAGAAAAATTATTATCTGTGCAAACCCTTTTCTCAATTGACTGCAAAATTTGTTGGGCCGTGTCATCCAAAGCAAGGGCATCTCGAATTTCAGTTAGGAAAGTGCTAGTAGTGACTGAAATTGACATTAGATTACCTTGTGCTTCGCTTGTCCATCGTGAAAGAGAATCGAGTCCACTATTTTCCACTCCAGCCTTATGCTCAATTGTAAATTCAAACCCTAACAACTTTGTCAACCAAGTTTGCTGCTCTGGTGTCTGTATCGTTTGTGTAAGGAGTTGCTTAAGGCTTTTATGATCAGTGAATATGGTGAAAGGTCGGCCCAAGAGATATGGTCGCCATCGTCGAACTGCTGCTGTGATTGCATACATCTCACGACTATACGCAGATGCAGATTGAAGTCTTGGTGGCAACTTCTTACTGAAATAAGCAATTGGATGTTGATTTTGGGAGAGAATCGCACCCACAGCGAGACCATAGGCATCCGTTTCCACTACAAAGACTTTGAAAAAATCTGGTAAAGCTAAGATAAGAACTTCAGTCAGAGCACGTTTGAGACGCTCAAAAGCTAAGTCAGCTGCTTCACCCCAGTCAAATCCGTCATTCTTAAGCAAATCAGTTAATGGGCTTGTAATTTGGGCATATCCCTTTACAAAACGTCGGTAATATCCTGTGAGTCCCGGGAAACCCCTCATAGCAGCAATTGTTTTTGGTTTAGGCCAATTTAAGACAGCTTCAATTTTGGTGGGATCAACACTCACTCCTTGGGCTGAAACAAAATGGCCGAGATACTCTAATTTAGCTTGGCCGAAACTATACTTGGACAACTTAGCGTACAATTGGTTTTGATGGAGCAGCTGGAGAACAATTTTGAGATGGTAAAGGTGTTCCTCATGGGATCGGCTGTAAACAAGAATGTCGTCAAAAAAACTAGAATGAACTTACAAAGATAAGGTTTGAAAATAGAGTTCATTATGGCTTGAAATGTGGAGGGGGCGGCATTACAAGAAACTCGTAATGACCTTAATGTATTCGAAATGCGGTTTTTGGAATGTCGGGTGGGTGGATCCGAATTTGGAAATACCCACTCCGTAAATCAATCTTTGAAAAGATGATGGCCCCATGTAATTCATCTAGTAATTCATCCACTGTAGGTATCGGAAATCGATCCTTGATAGTGATGGCATTTAGGGCTCTATAATCGACACAAAATCGCCATATCCCATCTTTTTTGCTAACCAAGAGGACGGGTGAGGAGAATGGGCTGGTGGAAGGTTGTATAATTTGATCTTGAAGCATTTCTTGAACTTGCCTCTCGATTTTATTTTTTTGGTAATGAGGGTAGAGGTATGGTTTAACATTCACATGAGTAGATTGTGGGAGAAGAGTGATTTTGTGGTTGAGGGGTCTATTAGGTGGAAGGCCTTTTGGGATGCTAAATACAACTGGATATTGGTTTAGTAGTGTTAGGAAATCTTGGAGAATGGTGGAATCCATGGTTGGTGAATATTATAGGTTGAAGGTGGATTGTCTGGTTCGAGTTCTAAACGGAAGTACTGAGCTATTGAGGTAGTCTGTTGTAGTCTTTTTAGTTGGTGGAAAGATATAGGAATGGGGTGGGGCAGAATGTTTTGAGCCTTTCAAGTTTAATAGGCTGCCATTTATATGTAAATTCCATAGTTAGGGCTTTGTGATCAGTGATAATTTTCCCCAACTTCTCCAGCCATTATACCCCTAAAACAGCATCAGCTCCACAAAAATCTAGTATATGAAAGTCAGCTTCAAATTCAACACCATGCATCTCAATTTTAACTTTCGAATAGTGACCTTCACTATGAATCCGTTCCCCATTGCCGACAGCTACAAAAAATGTCATTGTCTTCTCAATAGCCAAATGAATAAAGTGAGCCAACCGCGGGTGGAGGTAATTATGTGTACTCCCAGTGTCAATTAATACTGATAAAGGTTGATTGTTAATTTTAGCACTGAGTCTGAAGGTTTGGGGACCAGTTGTTCCAATCAAAGCATGAAAAGAAATTTCGGGGCTTGGATTCGTTGTTTCTTCGTTAGGCACCATATCCTCCAACAATATTTCTTCTTTTTGAAAACTTTTTTATGGTTCCTCTGTCAACAATAACAGAAAAGGGCGAGTGCGACAACGATGACCGGGCTTGAATCGTTCATCGCAATTGAAGCACAACCCTTGGGCACAACAGGTTTGCATTTCGGCGATCGTGAGACGACGAATAGGAAGGGTTGTCTTTGGTGGGTTTGATGGATTTGGTGGTGGGAGGGGTAAAAGTGGGGGCCGTGGGTCTGGCCGTATATTTGTTTCGTTGCGTGTAGGTATGGGTATTGGTGTATTGGTTGATTTCCATGAAATGGATTTTTGGTTATAGGACAGCAATTTATCTTCAATCAATTTGGCTAAAGCAATTGCATCAGGAAGGTTAGAAGGTTTGTGAATAGCTAACTCATTTTGAATGGTTGGTTTTAAACCTAAGATGAAGCAATCTAAAATGGCATCTGGGTGAAGGTTGGTGACTCTGTTACAATTGTTTTCAAAAGCTGATTGGTAAGCCTCTACAGAGATTGTTTGGGTAAGTTTGAATAAAGTGGCTCTGTGATTAATATAGGAGGAAGGGCCACACCTGCTTTCAATAGCTCGGGTGAGAGCTGCCCAAGAAGATAATTGTTGATTCTTGTGCATCCATTGGAACCAAGAGAGTGCTTGGCCAGTCATATAGAAACTGGCGATGTCAATCCGCTGCTCCTCTGGGGTTTCATAGAAAGAAAAGTATTTTTCAGCTTGAAATATCCAATCTAAAGGGTTAGATCCATCAAATGTTGATAGATCACATCGTATAGATCTTGTGCTTTGTGTGGGTTGTAGTTGAGCTTGTATAGGTGGTGTGTTTTGCGGCGTAGGTGGTGCAGAGGCTGGTGGGTTTGTGGAGGACCCAATCTGAGAGGGTGCCATCATGGTAACTCTGGCAGCAAGCTCTGCTATAGAGTTTTGTAGTGCTTGTTGTGCACCTTGTAGGTTTTGTTGTGAACTTTGGTTAATTTGCTGATGTTGTATTATGATTTGGCGTAGGTCTTCAAGGGATTTTTGGGTCGATTCTTTGAGTTGTGTGACCTGTTCTTCAAGGGCTCGATATCGTGTTTGCATACCCTCGTTTGCCATCTCTCAATAAAAGCACCAAATGCTAGGATTGACTGTTAGCAGCAGCAAGTTCTGGGAATTAAGTTTCCACTTTAGAGGGTAAAGTCCTCCAGAAATAGAAGGGTAAAGAGTAGAGACTAGAGAAATTAGAGAAATAGAGGATTTGTATTTTGGATTCAGGGAACCCCCATTTTTCTTGTTCATTCATTTCCTTAAATACTCCTCCAAGAGAGCTACAGACAAAACATATTCACAGCACAAACTTTACAGCACAATATTCTCTCTAACAAACTTGACAGCACATCAAAACATAATTGCAATAATAGTAAATAACAAATTCAGCATAATATCTTGAAGAGTATCTAAGTACTGTAATCAGTTGCACCATCATTCCCGCACAAAATCTTGAAGCTTGAAGGGAACTTTGGGTTGTCTCTTAGGCCTAGCTTGAGCAACCGGCTGTGCAGTGGTTGTATCAGTTTGCATAAGTTTGCATTTACACCACTACAAATCTTCGAGTTTCCTGCATTTCTTACGAGCGATTACTGGCATTATGGCAAAGCTAATGTGTTATCAAAGGCGAGAAACTCACCACGCCCATTTGTAGGCCAAAGCTGCAAAATCAGATGCAAGTGCAATGCGAATTTCTTTTTTATTTTTTATTATTCAGTTGTTTCATCGTCAATGCAATTACAATACTAATTTACTGAATTTCGGATAATGGGTTGCACTTGTTTGGAAATCAAATCTAAAAAAAAAAAATCTTTGCTCTCCTTCCTCCCTGTCTTTCCTGTGCTAGCTTCTATTTCCCATGCTATGAACTTATCATCATCTTCTTCTGTGTTCGTTTTTCGCTTTTCACGGAGTAAAAAAAATAAAATGAAACCCTAATTAGATTTGATTTGATTGGATTAAGAAATAAGAATGAACCCGGAAAGTCAGAAGATGCTGTTTTTTTTTTTTGAGTGGAACTATCGGCGTTCCTTCAAATGACTCTTAAAATCTTTTTAATTAGTTTACGATTTTAACATTTATTAAAATTACATAATAAGATAATTTTTAATTAAACACCCACTCAAAAATTAAATAATTTTTTCTTAAAAAATCTAACATTTTAGAAACTAGAAAGGTTGACTTTTCCTCTAGTTTTCAAGTGAAAAATTTATCACTAATAACTATAATAGAGAGAATGAAAATCTATTATTTTTTTATTTTAAATGAAATAAATCCCGTTGCGTTATGTCCGTTGCTAGGATAGTAATAGCCACCATGCTCAGGAGGCCCTTCGCCGTGCTAAGTTCAAGTTTCATGTTCGTCAAAAGATTATTGTCAGCAGGAAATGGGGATTTACCAAGTTCAGCCGTGCTGATTATCTAAGGTGGAAGTCATAGAACAGGATTGTCCCAGATGGTGTGAATGCCAAGCTCTTCGGATGTCATGGTCCTTTGGCTGATCGTCAACCTGGAAGAGCTTTCCTGGAAGCAACAATCTAAGATATTTGCTGCCTCAAAATAACAGAGTCATGTCTAGTTTATTATTTTCCATTTCGTACCTTTTCTCGGTTGAACTGGATTTCTCAAGTTGAAGTGACATGTTTCTTTGGTTTAACTATGTGATCCTTGCAGTTGTCTTAGTGAATTTGCAATTTGCACTCTTAAAAAAAAAATAAATCTCATTATTGAAATAGAGTTTAATAATAAAAATTAAAGAATGAGGTTTACACAATAAATTTTAATTAAGGATATTTTTATCATTGATGCAGGTGTTAAAAGAATTTTATAATTTTTAAAAATATTTTAATGGGGTTGATTAAGAAAATGGGTGTTAAGAAATATTTAGAGGGTGCTAATAGTCCCACTCTTTTTTTTTTGTGTTTTTGACTTTTTGATTTATCAAGTTCGAAAATGACGGGATTTTGAACGGGACGCGTGCGAAGCCCAATACCAGTCACATTCCAAATGTAAATTTGGGCCTAAACTACTAAATTAAAGTTTTCCGTTGATGACCAATGAACTTTTGGTCCAATGAGAGAATCTTTGCATTTGTAATATTGAGTGTAAATGTTTGAGTTTCCATAAAATTATTTATGGGTGTTATTTATAATTTTTCCTCAATTATTAAATAATTGAGTAGAGACAGCCTATTCCTCACGAAATGTGAGTGACGTAGACAGTTTTCGAATATTTGATAGGGTTTAAAGAATCTGGACAATATTTCAGAGGAGTACATGCCACAAAAAATGTTTCAATTATAAAATCTGTTTGTAAATATTAATTGTAATACCTAATGTAATATCAATAAAGTCTTGTATAACAATATTTAAAAAAATAAAAGCTTCCCGTTGATGTGGTAGATATGTAAATCTAATAAAACTCAATTATAAAATTTGTTTGTAAATATTAATTGTAATATCTAATGTAATATCAATAAAGTCTTGTATAACAATATTTAAAAAAAATAAAAGCTTCCCGTTGATGTGGTAGATATGTAAATCTAATAAACGAAAAGAAATATGTTATTGGTTAGTGATGTGTGGGGAATGAGGACACATTTTGTCATTTTCAATATCATAAATAATCATAATTTTATGTTATGGTAAAGTGACATAAATTTTGCGTTTTTATTTTTGTGGCAAACGACTAGTTCCCATTTAAATAAGTGTGGTCTTAAAAGCATTACATTCTATTGTTATGTCACATGGTCAATAGAACTAATTCCCATCAACATACATAGCATTCCTTTCCTAGTCTCCTTGAACACAACTTCAGCAAAACCAAACAAAGCCCCTAGGAAAGTTCAAGTAAACACCCAATCCAGGGCGGCCGTCTGTCCTTTGTAAGAGAGTTAAACTCGTACGTGAAATCAACAGTCACTCTTTTCTTCCTCTCTTTAATTGTTTATTAATAAACAATATTTCTCCAAAAAAAATAAAAGAAAAAAAAAACTTTTCTTCTTCTTTCACGAGAAATTAAAGGGAAAATAAAAAGGGTCAGTAGAAAATTTCAACTGGGTTGTGTTTATTTTATTTTCTTGAAACAAAGAAGAGCAAATCAAATCTGGGTATCGGGTTTCTGTTAGTAGGGTATAAAGATGGCGGGAATAGCAATAATATTAGATCTATGGAGGAAAAATCCAAGCTTTTGTTCGCCGCATACTGCTCTTCACTCTTCTGGGCTCCTCTCTGCCACCGCCGCCGCCGCATCTGCCGCTGCCGCTGCCCCTTTTGCCTCTCGGTTCTTGTTTGGGTACTCTATTCTCAATTGCTCGCTTGATGTATATATTGCTATTAAACAATGAATATGTTACGAGTATTTTTAGTATGTGTATTTATGTTTGAGTCTTTTTATTTTGACCGCTTTGCTTTGGTTGATTGTTAAAGTGCTGCTTTTTAGCTGTTAATATTATTTGTACATTTTGGTTCGTTTACATGCCAATAGTTCAGCCATTTTTGCTTGATGAAGGTATTTGGTTGGGAGATAGGTTTCAATGGCCAAATAAGCACAATCTTTGGATTCTAATTGTTATATGTTTAGCTAGCTGAAAGTCTAATTCTCTTGAAGCCACTAACCAGACCGTGGCTTGGTGCTTTGATGAGATGTTTGAAATATGCTATTTTTTGCCTTTTATTTAACGTTTATAATAGTATCTTTAAAAGTGAATCTGCCTTCGGCTTACTGTTCGTATATGTTGACTCTCTTCCTATTCATGCTACAGTTCTCCCAAGATTCCGGTTGCTTACTGTGATGCTGGTGCAGCAATAACCGAAGATTACATTCCAAATTTTGGGAAAGTACCTGGAATTATTTTTCAGCATGATATTAAATACACTACCAAAGAGTACAACATCGAATTAAAGCCTCTTTTTTCAGCTTTTGAGTTGAGAGCACTTGCTATGACCTCGTTGAGGTCATTTCTGATGTTCTATTTGCCTCTTCTGGAGCCTGATATGAGCACAGAAGAGGATGATGATGACTTCCCACAGGACTCTCCAGAACAACGACGTTTAGATCTTGTTGTTCCCTTCAAAAAATCAGTGAAGCAAATTGTTCGTGAGGTAAATTTATTCAATTTTTGATATCTGTGGTCTAGCCAATTTGCATTTTTCCATAAATTCCCAGCAATTAGTCTGTTAACTCCATTATCTATTAACAGTATCCCTTTAGAATTGGGGATTATAATTTTCATTTCTTATAACTCAAAAACACTATGATAATTTTTCTTTTCTTGGCTCAAGAAAAGACAAATTAGTTTATACAGTTTGCAAAAATTAGCATATAATGTCAATAAGCTGCAAATGAAGTTTTCAGACTGCTGAAACTTCAGTTCTTTTAGCAGTTGATAATGTTGCTTATTCATCCTGAGATAGTTAATTAATTTTTTTTTACCATCTCAGACAACTGTTGTAACTACCAGACGGATGCTGGAAAGACTTGCCGTCCATTATGTTTCGCAGCGGAGGGCATGGAAACTTCTCAAAGGTACTCTCTATCGATAATTAGGCGATTGACAGCAGATAGCAATGTGTATCAATACTAGAGAATAAAATTTAAAAATTTTATTTATTTTAAAAAAAAATGATGAGTATTAATTTTGAATTACTTATCACACTGATGGACTTTATCAATGTGTGCAGATGTTCCCAAGTCGGCAACGCGGAAGGCTCAGAGAGGATTGCCAACTACGGTTTATTTCTTCAGAGTTAGCAGAACTACACTCAGAGGTCAAAAGCCTTTACATATACTTCCTCTGTGTCTGTTGTATTTGATTGCTCAAACTTTTGTCCTCATTATTCTCTAACTATCCTTGTATGCTAAGCCAGGGCACTTTCTAGGAGTTGCAGCATCATGGATTGTCCAAATTGGAATTGAGATTTACCGGTACTTCAATCGCATTATGAACTCTAAAGAAGAAGACAGTGATGGCGTCAATAAAGCAAAAGAAGCTAAAGTTCTTGGGAAGAAGGTTACTGGTATTACTATCAGGTGTGGTGCTTCACTAGTTTTTGCATCTATTGGAGCAGGGATTGGTGCCACCACTGTTCGCCCTTCAATTGGTCAATGGATAGGTAAGCATATCATCAGTATTTCAATTATCAAGCTATCTTTTGTGGGAAATAAATCCAAATTTATTGGCACTAACTTGTTTACTTTCTACAGGCTGTGCTGTTGGTGATCTGGCTGGGCCAATTGTTGTATCATTTTGCCTCGACAGAGCTCTTCATCTGGACCTTTAAAGCACTGATGATGAGTTGAAGTAGACACTCTTCCTCCTGCATCAAATTGAACTAGTGTATATGTAATTGGGGAATTTTAAGCAGGTGTTGGAGCAGAAGTTGTTCTGGGGAGGCCATTCATCAAAATTTTTGTTTTGGGTGGTCATTGCCATTTTCTCTGTTTTCTGATGAACTTCGGAAATAATCAACTTTAATTTTTTCCCCCTTTTGTTTTCTTTTGTCTTCTTTTGTCATAAGCTGTGAACATGTGTTGTACCGGTAACTTCCACATGGCACTGTGATTGTGTGCCAGTGGTCTCCGATGAAAATGAAAGCATCGTCTTGGACTAAGATAATGTAACTTATGAAGGGACTCGGACCCCCTTCTTTTGTCATTATCCGGACCAGCCGTTAGATTCGAATGTTCATTAAGTATGTTTTAATAATTTGTTATAATTTAACTTATTTCAATTCTGATTTCAAGATAAAGTAAACATATTAATAACAATCTAGCTCATTCTAATTTCGATTCTTACTGTTTAAGTAAATAATTTATTTTGATTTTCATTCCCTCTTTATATTCCAGCTTATTCCGATTTATGCCTATTCTGATTTCAGTTTAGTAAACGCAGCATAAGAGTTTATACTCGTATTCCTACTTACGTCGGTGAATTTTCTGAATTAGGAATATTTTCATAATTCTAGGTAACCGTAACTAGAGCAGTGATGCCGTATCGAACCTTTTGTAGTTTGTAGTATTGCTCCAGATTAGCGACAGCAGCAGTTCCACAGCTGAGAGATGAACAAAGAGTGAACTTTTGAACTTTTGTTTTCTGTTCTTTTTATTTATTTTTCCCTCCTCCATTTATATTTGCTGCCCCATTTACTTGATTTATGATCACTCTCCAAAGCTAAATGGAAGCTTTTTCATTTAGCCAAATAAGGTTATTGGTCGATCAAGAAAGTGAACCCATGGATGCTGCTGGGTATATGGCCGTTCCAGCGTTATTCAACCACCTAATTTCAAAAAATATATGTATATTAATTCAACCCACGTCTATGATTAAATGCGTAGAACAAATCATGAACGATTTTTCAGCTATCGTAAATTCGAAGAGATGTAGTTTGTATCCTTAAATTTTTCTTCCATTAAACTTACGGATACAGTGTTTGTAATCCCATTGCTTGTTTTTCACGGCTGCAGCAGTATACCGAAATTGTTGGCTTTGGCAACATAAACTTGTATGTAATGTACATTTTATTGTTCCTTACAAATTAATTGCTGCTAAAATAGTTGTTTCAGCTAATACATTTATTGTTATAATAGATAAAACATTTTCTTGTTCATTAAAACAAATTCACTGCAACTCAAACAGTTCTGGCGTCATGATCTGCATCCCCGTTTGCCTCTGGGGCTAGTGCCCACTCAACAGCTCCTTTTCATCAAACGGCAACTTCGCATGGGTACAGTGCCCATGGGGCATTGTAGATGCAGCCAGTAATAATTATTTATTTTTTTTGGGTCTTGTTTTGTGTAAAATGTTTTGATGAAAGGATAAAAAGTCTAATGCTTTAGGTCCTCTTTAGTAGTGATGTTCAGTAATTGTAATTTTTAAATTAAAAGTTATATTATTATATTGTTTGATAAACAGTTATTATTATATCTTCGAATATAAGATAATTTAATCTTTTGTATTAGATGATAAATTTTTTTATAATATCTTCATTATTTTTTATAATTATTATTTAAAAATCATATTTTACTATGTGTTATTTATTTTATAATTACCACCTTTTTAATAGTAATTATGATTTAAATGCTACATTACCTTAGTAACAAACATGGCATTAACCTTTTGACACAAAATTGAAAATTTGCTTTCACACTGGTACATTTCTGTTCTTACTTGAAAGTCTATCCTAAGGAGCATCAACAATGTGGTAGTCTTGGTAATAATTTAGAGCTAAAAGCAAAGTGCACCAGAGACCAGACAGAAGTAAACAAGAACCCGACAGGCACCCACTTCAGCATTTCAAGTGTCCCAAATCATCACAACGGCGATTACTCCAACACCCAGCACTACAGCTAAGAACTTATAGTTGGGTGTGTCCACTGAAACTGTCTTCTGGGGTGTGTAACCTTTAGATAGCAGATGGTTTATAGATACGTAAATGAACACGCCGCATGCTAAACCCATTGATATGGCAAAAATCCAGTCCGCCACAGGACCTTGAGTTGTGGCATCAATTATAATACCTATTGCCACACCAACTGGACTAGAAATTGCAAATGCGAATGCATAGGCTACACATGACAAGAAGGGGCGATCTGGGATCATTCGAAGAAGAGCTATTCCCATTGCAATGGCTGCAAATATCTTGTGCAAACAAATTGTCCACAAAGCTTTCCACGCATCAGCTTGTGTTTCTGCCACTCCAATTGCAATGCCCTCAAAGACTGAATGGAAACACAAGGCGGCAATTAATAAGATGCTATCCCCAAGCGAACTGGCAGCTGTAAGCGAAAATTTTGAAGAATGCCCATCTGTACCATTTTGGCCCTGTGATGCAAACAAAACCAACGGTCGATCACAATGTCAGAAACAGTAATTCACTCATTTAGAATGAAGATATCCTACCTGAGAAACTGATTGTGAAGTAGCAGAATGGTGACTGCTTTTCCCCCGCTCCAGACCCCCTGCGATGAAGAAAAAAAGTGTTCAAAATTTTATAAGCTTGAATCTTTCCTGGCCTATTTGGAGGATAAACAAGAGAACATGCTTTGTTTTATTCCTCTTCATGACTTTTTCCAAGCAGATTCATTAGGATGCAATTCAATTGTCTCGAATTTAAAACAAAGCCAGATATACCCTCTGCGTGCGTGCTTGTCACCAACAAATAAAATCAAAACTTCCAAGACAAATAACTGCCTTGCCTATGTAAGAAATTTTAGCATAACCCTTTTTCCACAAAACCAGCTAAGCCTGGCAACTATAATAAGCTTGGTTCTTTAGCCAATAATTCATCTTCTTCTGGCCTAAATCATTAAAATTTCTCTCTGGTTTACTCTGCAGCTTATCAACAATCTATGGATTTTCTAATTAATGAACAGAGCTACAAATCTCGTTCCAGCCAGAAACATAGTACATAGATAACCCCATATCAATTTCTTCTTTTCCATTTTCATTCTCCCACCAACCAAACAATCACAACACAATACACAAGGATGAACTAAAAAATCTTTAAAAAAAAAAGAAAAAAAAAAGGAGTCACCTTGACGCTCAAGATCAGCATTAGAAGCATCCCTCTTCTTGTCAAGCACAAAAGAAATCGCACAATCAGCCAACATAGTAAACAAATAGCCAGCACAAGCTAACATAAAGGCAAAGGGATACTCTTTACTGGTCAAGTCCCCAAAAGTCTCATTAGCGTCACTTAGAAAATGCATCAAAGCAGTCCCCAGAAACACTCCCCCAGCAAACTGAGTCCCCAGCACAAGAAACCCCTCGTTCCACTTCAAAAAATAAGGTGACACCCCACCAACGAACGTGCCCACAAAGATTATCATCAAACACCATATCTTAACCAATATTAACGGCTTTGAACGGAGGTTGTGAGGCTCAGTTTCAGTACCGTTATCCTCGTCCTCCTCGTCGTCGTGGCCGCTGTGAGCGGTGGTCAGCAGAATCAGAGAGAGAAAGATGGCTAATGCTAATAGAAAACGAGACATGGTTAATTTGGTTTCCGTTGGATTTCAGACAAATAATTATATTACATTAATACATGCATGTCTGTGAGCGTTATACCTATAAGGTTTGGTTGTTTGTTCTGTTTGTTTGCTTGCAGTACAAAAGATGAGAGGAAGTACTAAGATTAAGATTTTAAGAAGGGAGTTGTTAGTACAAGAAGAGAAAATGCAAATTATTGGCTAAAGATTCAGCGAGTCAAAATTACATGGAAAAACTTGTTACCGAAACAAGATTTTTCATGCTTGATAGTTAATAGGTTGTCCCAATCGAAACTACGTGTTAAGTGAGATATTTTATCCTCCACATGTTTTTGTTTGTTTGATTCCATGGAAGATTCAACCATTCACACATGAATCTTCAATGGCAATTGCATCGCTAATCCTTACAAGCACCGACAGACATATCTTGTAGTTCTGCAGAGACTGACGGTCTGGATTAAAAGTAAATTATCAAATTAACGACCTTTCGTAGTCTCAGGTCTACTTGGATGCGGATATGATAGCGACAGCATTCGTTAGACAAAATTCCAACGTGGGATCCAGCGGCTGGAACTCGGAATCTCGTCACCGTAGCAGCGAAGCTATGGCAGGCCAAAGCAGCGCACTTTCATAACTTATACTCCAAGTCGCCAAGGACTCAGAAAGCGATGGGCGGCCAACCTCTGTGTACCAGAAACAGAAACATCAAAACATAGAGGATTACAGCCGAACCCAATCACATGCAATGCCTGTCATCAAATTTTAGAAACCAAGGTCTGCCAAAATGGGGATGTACAGGAAGTTCTTGGTACTTAAAAAAACAACGGTGATCAACCCAAAATTCTGACTTACTCACTCGAGGAATAAGATGATGAAAAGGGTAGTACACGACATGAGCCGAAAGAATTACAGATTTTGATCAGGGTTTTAAATGAATGTGTGAAAAATGAATTCGTGAAAAATGAATTCCATTAATCCATATAGTTCAGTTTTGCAGAAGATGGCATTGGCTTGCAAGTACAAAAGGCCTCGTCGAATTCCACAACAATGTCTTTCACGACAATCTGTTTCTCCTTCCAAAAAAAAACTATTTCAATCCCACAACTATCTGCTCTGCTTTTTCACATGCGTGCTCAACGTCTCCAGAAGCTTTTATTATGCTGCCTTTGCTCTTGCATTCGCCTGCATCATTGTTGAAGCAAATTAAAATTTCATACCTATAAACTTATTTTACTGGACTTAAAAGTCGTTTGTCTAAGTACGGTTGAACTGACAACTTTATCCCCAATATTGAGAGAGAGAGAGAGAGACCAAAAAATAAAACATCATTAGACAGTATCCAACCCCAAAATTTTAGATCTATGTCGACAATTGCTAACAAAAGATACTCGTGTTTGGTCCAGTATTTTAGAACTGTTGGGGTAACTTTGACAACTTATTGAAAAGCAAGGGTTTCAAAATGTCATTATTCCCATTTGAAATAAATACATATGGGAAGAATTGATCTTCATACCCTCTAGTGAGATTCAATCACCCACAAAATCAGGTACACACTTTACCTTTGATAGTCTTTAGAGCGCTCAAGGAACTCTTTTGCAATATCTTTTTTTTCATATGATGCTAGTACCGCTCTGATATCAGCTGGACTATTGCGGGCAACGTCTGCAAACCAGGAATAACAAATGTACCAGAAGTTTAGACAATAGAAACAACCTGATGAAACATAACTATTGTTGAAATATGCTGAGCTAGTTGATGAGTACAAGATACTTACATTCAAGGAATGGAATAAGATCCAGCAGTGCTGTATCATCAGGCTCAAGCTTATACGGCTTTATCGGAACACAGTTTTCCGGCTGAAGACTCGACTCAAATGCATGGCCACTCACATATAAAATTTTAGCGGGGTCTCTATTCAACTTAGAAAGATCCTGCCAACCAGAACATGTTAACAGCATTGTCCATTACACAGAAGTAGTAGGTCTAAACATGGCATTTAGAACAACTGCACCAAAAGAAATTGGTGTTTGAAAGAACCCACACAAAAGCAGTTGTATATCAGAAGGTGAAATGATATGACGGAAGTAATGGATTCCATACCCTATAATGCTTGCCATCCTGATACTTGGTAGCGCCCCTTGATAGCCTGTACCGTATACAATGGTTCGTATCCAACCGCTCACAAACAGGATCAACATACTGCACAAGGAAAAGAGTTAATGAGATAGATAAAACAAATCATTTACAGGGAGTAACCATAAGGGTTAAAAATCAAATTACCATATTAAGCTGGTCAGAGTAAACAACAATTTCGTAGAACTTTGCCATATGCTCCAAGAAAGCATCAACTCCAGGTCGTTTGAAGGTACGCCAGCCTCTATCACGCTATAAACACCAAAAAAGAAAACATGACAACCACAAAGCACTTACAAATCCTTCATGCACAGCAAGCATAAATAAATGAGAGTCTATTTATGCAACACGGCCAGAGAGAGGTCAGCATACAACTTGAACTTTCAATTGACGAGTGAACCAATCAAGAAGATTTAGAACTAGTTTAGTTCAATTGCAGTTTTTTTTTCTTTTTTTTTGGTTGGGG
>MKYO02029066.1:725870-755186 GCA_002013955.2 Citrus medica
GGGGGGGGGGAGGGGGTTTGCAGGGGGAAACTGACATCAGGTTACCGAACCAACCTATAAAGAATTTTGAAAACCTATATATAATTTAACTATCAGTGTGGAAGGCGCAAGCCAGTACATCTACCATATGTTATGTATATCATGTTGGATTTTTCAATCCAAAAAGAGTATGAAATAACTCATAAAAAAATCATGCCAAATAATATTATGCATTCTAGAATCTAGAGCCTCCAACATGAAAGCTTAAAGAGAGTGAAAAACAAAGCAATTTTTTCAAATGTAATATTTACCTTCCAATCAGAGTAAAGCAATGTTTCGTTCAGATCTAGAACAAGTGTGAAAACATGTTGCTCTGCAGGATGCAAATCTGGAAGAAGCTTATCAGAGGTTGGTTCAGTAAACCCCTATGACAAATCAAGAACTTTCAATCAAAATAATGACCATAAAACCAAAACAGAGGGAAATACAGACAAATAAGATGATAACAGAGAAAACATAACACTCACTCTAACTTGTTCTTCAATAAGCCTCCTTAGATCCAAGTAAATTTCAACTGCTTTGGCAGGAACTGAAACATCAAAGACAAACATCTATAAGAATCTTTTTGAAAATTTCAGTGGGGATGAGAATCCTCGCCCACTAAACACCAGCCCTTTGGTAAACATCAATAAGGAAAGATAGATGGTCTCTGATATCTAAAATATAAGAGCATTTGCAAACATTACAATTAATAAGGTATGTAGCAATAGCAGACACCATTAACAAGCCCATGTCAGCCCAACAAAAACAGAAGGCAAAACTTTCCTTGAAAATAATAGTTGCATCCAACAATACCAAAATCACTACAACTACAGACCAAAGCTTAGATAAAAAAGCGCATGTTTATAAGCTTTTGTTGAAAATATAGTCCAGGAAACCTACCTGTCATTGCAGCTGAGTAAAGCAAACCCTGATATTTCTGCACAAACGTATTAACATTAGAGTGTTATTCCCTGACATCTCACTTTCAAAATGTGAACAAGCAAAGCTTCCAATCGCACTTACCTCAGAAGCAGATGGGTCGTCCCCAGCAGTATAATTCACTGATTCTCTTAGTGACCTTGTCTTCTCCTCTATCTCATCAGTGCTGTATGCTGCAGATAAACATAGAAAATAAAAATTATTACCTTTCCCCGTATTGAATAAGAAATTAAAAAGAGCAAAACTTAAAGAAGCCCAATAACCATGTCACCCTTAGATGAGTTACATGTAAGAAGCTAGCCATTTAGCATCGAAAAAATAGCAATAGCACTTTCAGAAATGCTAAATTATCAGTAATAGTCCACAACTCAGAAATAGTAATAAAAATTGAATCTATTCAGTTATCAAGATTAACATTTTTGCTTTAATCGATGCAAATTTGTGATATAAGTCCGCTAAATGAAAATTCAAATACTCAATGTAGTTTCCTGGCGTCAATGAACATACATGAAAGTAAAACAAAAATTGATTTTCGAATCACCAAAATTGCAACCATAAAGGACACCAATAAATAAAACATCCCAAAATGAAGTCCTTTCGAAGAAAACCAAATCAAGGCAAAATCTTGTCACCAAGAACATTAAAAACGCAAAATAATATAACAGCCCGCATATCAAGAAAAACATTGTAAGCCCAGATTCCAAAAATAAAATAAAAAGGAAAAAAAATAACTTCACCATAAGTAAGATAACCAGCGCCAGCAGTAACGCCGGTCAGGGTGGCAACAATTCCATACGTGAGAAACCTCCACGACGACTTCCGCACTTCATTTGGCCCGGCTGCCTCCCCCGCTGCCTCAACCTCCGGCGGCGCCGAGATGTCGCCGACGATCGATTGAGAAGCAATGATCGGCTCCTTCTTCGGAGTACCAGAAACGGTGTCGGAGCTAAAACCTCTTCTGTATTTACTGCAATTACGATTACTTATTTTCGATAAAATTTGAAATATTCGAGGCCGGACAACATTTGAAGACATTTTCTTTTACATTCGGGAAGGAAAAAATATTTGGCTTTTTTTTTTTGGGGTTTCTTTATTTTATGGGGTTTTTATTTTTTGGGGTTTTAGAGGTGTTGGGGGGGCCGTCGTAGGGTTTTGAGTTGGCTGTTAAGTACTGATTACGATCGATCGAGAAAGATGGGAGGTGTTTGGGAGTCGGTTTAACGAGAACTTCTTAAATAAAAATAAAATAAATTTTTAAAAAAGCATTGGGGTGAGAGAGGCTCGAACTCTCGACCTCAGGATCACTCAGAAGCTATGAGACCTACGCGCTAGCCAACTGCGCCACCACCCCAATTGTGTTGATCTTTCCTTATATTAATTGATATTTTTCTTCTAGTTAACCTAATCACATTCAACGCTTTTTGCAAAGGTCCACTACTAGTCGTAGAGAATAAGTTAGTGTTTATTTTTTGGAGCGAGAGTGTGGAATGTGGATTCTTTCCACTTCAATGTTTATTTACCTTAAAAAATGGGGAGTGGGAGTGGGAGTGGAAATCCCGGATTTCCACTCCCATGGAGGGAGGAGGGAGGAGGGAGTGGGAATCCACTCCCCCATCTTCCCATTTTATCCTTATAAAAATAATAAATAAATAATATTTAATAAAATAAATAATATCATATTTAATAAAAAATAATAATTATATCATATTTATTTTATTAAATTTAATAAAATAAAAATAAATTAATATTATATTTAAATTAATAATATTAAACATTAATTTTAATAAATATTAATTAATTAATTAATAATAATAAATATTTTATTCTAAAAAATATTAATTTTGTACTATATTATCAATAATAATATTTCATTTGTGTTGCTATTATTAATAATTTTTATTCACATAATTTAAATTAAAATTAATAAAAAATTATGATTTACATAATTAAGAATATTAGTAATTATTATTAATTTATAAATATAATAAAGTATTTATTTTATTTTTTAAATATATTTTTTATTAATTTTTTAATTACAAATTGTAATTCTGTACATAAGGATAAAATTGTAATTTAAAATAATTTACTCTAAATCCAAGACAAAGTAAACAAATAATTAGGATTCTGATTGACAATCCATACTTTTATTTAGTCTAAGTAAACACCCTACTCCCACTCCTACTTCACACTCCTAATCCAACGATTCCCACTCCTCAGGATTTTCACTCTAATCCAAAAAGTAAACGCAGCATAAGATCCGTGCTGCCCCAAACGGCTCCTAAAGGGTAAAATGGGCTTAGACTTGGATTGAAAACAATTTGCTTTGCTTGTGCCAGCTTCCAGTATGTATTTTTACCCTTGATCTTCTTGCATTTTGAAATAAAAACGTTGAAATGATTTTTCCGCTAGCTTTAAACAAATAAAAATACAAATTGATCTTTCATATCAGCAATCCTAGCTTTTCCAGGTGAAATTGCCCAAATTTTAGCATGATTGGGTAAAATTTGAACAGTTTTATTTGGGCAAACTAAATCTTTAAAGGAAGAGGAGAGAATAGCACATGTTGAAAAGATAATGATGTAAGTTGATTCGACCATAGAAAGTCTTTTTTTTTAATACTTATTACACATCAAATTATTGTATTACACATATATTTACAACTGCTATTAGAGCATATATTATACTGATATTTACCATCAGATATATAACTTGAGATTTACATTATTATATTAATTTTATGAAGTACATGCTTAGGCATATGACCTTTACAGACGAGAGATGTCTCTGCTCCACTCACATTTCACAAGAAAGAAAGACTTACAAATGAACTTGATACAATTTTTTGTTTAATTGAAAGAAATTGAGCTTATGGAGAGTCAAACCACTTTTACAGGTGAAATAGTCCTTCTCAATTTTGAGAGTAGTGGTTCACTACTGGGCTAAAGCCCAAGTGGCCACAAAAAGTCTATTAAAGTGATACAAGAAGCAATCTTGCAATTGAATCTCATTAAGAATTGGATTGATTATATAAATCACGTTACTGTTTTTTATTATAAGATTAAAAAAGGTTCGCTTATAATTTTGTAAATTTTTTTTAACTTTGAACAAATTCACGTGAAAATTAATTATAAATTTTAAAATTAATTTCATAACCATGGTTTTAAATATTCAATCTGTTTATATATTTTTTTATACTTATTATGTTTATTGCATCAAGTTTAATATGAATGTAATGTATATTACTTTTTTATTTTATTTGAATTATGTATTAGTATGAAATTTTATCATACATTATATAACAAATTTATTGAGTTCTTTTTTCACTTAGTATAATTGTACATGTTTTAAAAAGAAAAAAAAAACATATCTAAACATCATTAAATATACTCCAAAAAAAAGTAATTTAAACTTATGTTTATTTTAGTCATTATATAATAGAACAATACATTTGTAATAAAATTTACCAAACACATGTGCAATACTTTTTCAAACTCATAGCAACTGCAACAACATAGTTTACCAAACATTAAACTATTTTTTTAATCAACTACTTATTACATCCACACAGCGAAAGCAGCTTATTTAATCAGCAATCGCAATCCCAAACTGGCCCATAGATGGTTCAATGGTACATCACACGTAGCTCACGTGAATTGTGATGAGAAATTGTTTTGAATACAGTAATATCTTCATCCTGTTTCTCCAATCTTTTTCATACGAAATTAATGAACATATGAAGATATTTTTGCAGACATTTATTTTGGTCCTTGTTTGCGTTCGCTTTAAACAACATTAAATGATTCATTTCCTTAGAATGAGCACCACCAACTTAAATTTAACAACCGCAGTGGGAAATCACTAGAAAAATGTTTGAAAAATACACATTCATTTATTTAAGCGCTTTCAATCTAAGCTAGCTTTAATTAGCTGGTGACTTCAAAAGATCAAAGCGACTGACAACTACTAGAATATGGTAGCTGCCCCATGAATTTTCTGGAAACCAAAGATATTTTGACAACAACTTCATTTAGAAATCATGTAGCTTTCTAGATATAAATTCATCACCTAGCTAACGAACTATCTTCCTATATATATGCACACACACACACAAGGGCAGCTTTTTCTTTGCTCTGAGTTCTTGAGTCTTGTTGGCTCCGGATGATGGCTTTCAAATGGGTTCTTTCATTCACTCATGTTCTTGGCCACACCGAAAATCTCAAAGTTCTCAACAAGGACACCGAGCTGAAAGCAGCTAATAAATACCGGGTGAAAATGATGAAGCAAGAGGAGTATCCAAATGGATTTGAAATGCCACTTCATTATCCGAGGTACAAGAAGTCAGATTATGAGAAGATGGAAGAATGGAAGCTGGACTTGCTTTTGAAACAATACGGCCTAAGTTTCCAGGGAACCCTTGATGAGAAAAGGGCTTTCGCTATGGGAGCTTTCTTGTGGCCTGATCAATTTTGATTTTAATTTGGCAGCCCTTATCTCTACTTGTATTATTTCATGTAGATTCATATGATTTAAGTCTTTCTATTGATCGTATTTCACCTCATATCTGCTGTATGCCTTGCAAGTAACCAAAAATAGTTAATATTATTCTTTTTTCGGTTTTTTTTGTGTGTCAATTTAGAGTATAAAATGAATTCATTATCTTCTTCATATTATTATCATTATTTTGGTAATTATGACTTTTTGCTTGCCAATTAACTAATGAGTGATTGACTAATTTGTATTAAGTTGGAATTGAGAGACAAAAAATAAAATAAAATAAATCTTTAGGCTTAAACAATTCATTACAATTGTTTATTACACGTAGCTTATATATTCAGACCATAGATGACATGTTTACTATTTCGTACTTTACAGTAAAAATAGTACGACACTGATAAATTCATTGACAAACTTATATTTACATGTTGTTTATAGTTTCAGCACATGGATGGCATGTTATAAGCTTTTGGAAGCCATTGATCTTGTAAATTCAGGTTGGGCTATGTAAGCCATGAATTTGAGTAGTCCAAACAAATTATAGTTTCTACTAAGTAAATTGAATGCAAACTCCAAATTTTGAAGACGAATTTGGGATTTTTTGTGGGTATTTTCAAGGCTCTCTTTCTGTTCTTAAAAGAATGGTGTGATGGTGAGGATGGACTTGTGGTAGTGGTTATGGTGATGTTGAAGAGAGAGAGAGAATGATATTTTTATTCTCTTTTATAGATAAATGAATAAAGCAAATTTATTAAAATTGTAAGGCAAAAGAACATACTTTTAACACTAAGGTTCCTTCTTCTATGCCGAACAAGATCAAAAGGTGGGGTTCATAGACAGAATCATTCAAATTAGAAAGTAAAAGTAAAAATAAAGTAGAGGGTCAAAATCATAATAAAAGAAAATTTCAGAGGGTAGACACGTAGCCTTCCCTTCGCATCAACGAAAAATTGAGAATTATTCCAGGTGATTAATAAGAAAATGTACATATTTTTCATCAGGCTACGATGCAACCGTGCCACAGTTCCATCTAGTCGTTGAATGTACTTAGATTAGTGGAGTCCACTGGCATCCAACGGCTAAATACAACTGTGGTACAGTGCCACAGTTACACCTAAAGTTTTCCCCACATTTTTTACGCAAAAATATATTTACTTGTATCTTATTTTCAAACTTGTGGAATAATTAAGGGCTAACAATTATATACAGAATAATTGAGAGATACGTTGGACATGTGCGTGGTGAAGAGAATAGTTCTCGTGTTGGCTTTTGCTTGTAAGAATATTTATAATGTCTAAGAATACTTTTTTTTTTTGGCCCAATTTTATTCGATTTTTGCTTGTCTGTATACATGGATTAGCTTTTAAGGAAAGAATCTTGAGACAGTCTATTCATAGTAGAATTAGAGCACTTCAATTGGGTGGAGCAAAATGCTTCAACTAAAGAATGTTTTGGAGAAAATTAACAATGAAGTTGAAACTCAATATATCCATGATCAAAATCTAGAAGTTTGGGGAGATTCTTTTTCACAAAAGAAGATTTTGATGTGCCAAAAAAAGAGATGGGAAATATAGAATTTGGATTTCTCTAAGAAATTAATTAAAAGATAAATTTATCTTTACAAAAAGTTTGAAATAATTAAAGCAGGTGCACTAAAGAATATTGCTACAAAGCTTTCTTAGAATCTTTTCTTACAATCTTCGAAGATTAAGTCTAATATTAACAAGACAATAAAAGCAAAATCATTCTAGTTTAACTTTTGATTGAATATTTCTTATCTTTTAATTTGTTATTGCTTATATCTAAGAGAATGAATTGCTTAAATTTTCTTATTAAAAATAAACCCCCACCTAAGCATTTTTGTTGTTCCTCAATAATTATTCAATAATTACTACAATTACCTAATACTTGAAATTGCTTGAAGAGAAAACAAGAATAATTTAGATCAAGGCATCAAATACACGAGATTAAAAGTCTTAAGTACCAATGCACCAAATCCAAATTTCCCCAGTTACCAAATCAAACTATGGCAACCATTCCTTTTTTCTTTAGAGTCCAACTGAAACCCCCAAAAGTAGAAGGAATCATCCATTACCCAAAAAAGAAAAAAGAAAAAAAAAAAAGAAGGCTACAGAGTCTTGTACATTTGGAACATTCACAAAATCATTGGGGATTTTTGTACTAATCCAAATACCAAGACGTACATGAGATGAGATGACTTTTGAAAATGCTTTCTCTTTTAATCGTATAGCTAGGGTTTTGGGTGCCGGGGTGATAATTAAATACCACCCTCTCAATCATGTAAGCCAAAAACTATTGGTCAAGCACTCATCAAATTGGTAAATATGAAGATAACTCTTACCTAATTTTAATGGGTTTTGGACACCTAGACTCGATTTGTCCCACAAGTCTCAAGGGTAGGTGGGGTTACTTGAAATTCCATTAAAAGATAATATTTAAGGTATGTACATCTCCTACGGACACATGTTGAGGAGGAGACTTTCAGTACAGACAAGATAAGTTGAATTTTATTTTTTTAAAAAAATTAACCACTTACAAATTAGAAGGAACCAGTTTATGAATGTTTTACTTTAAAAAAAATTAACCACTTACAAATTAGAAGGAACCAGTTTATGAATGTTTTATCGCATGCAAAAAGTAGTGAGGGTATTTTTGTAAACTTGATCCAAACTCTCTATCAAATTTCCCTATATAAGCACCTTCATGGTTTCTTCATTCACACACTCGAACCAACCAACCCAGCTTATTAATTCATAAAACAATTCAACTCCTTTCCCACATTTCCCCTTGTTCATCCAAAGAGCCCAAAATAGAAAGATAGAAAGAAAGAAAGAAAGAAACCATGGATACTCAAAATCAAGGGGAGCAATATCACCAAAAACAAGAGAGCTTGAGTCAGTTCATAAACTCCCAGTTTGTGAGAAAAGCTGTTACCAAATTAATAGTATCAGTTTCAGTATTTTCCCTTTTCTTTTCTCGCACAACCTTGATCTCTTTTCTCCATTATTTCAACTTCTACTTCTCAACTTTACCCTTCAAATTGTTCAGCCACACTTTGGACAAAAACTTCACATTCCTTCTTTGTAATGGCCTCTTAGTTTTTTTGGCAAAGTACTCTGGCTTATTATCTGTATCATCATCACCATCACCATCAAATAATAACAAGTCTAATCTTACGGTTGATCATCATGAGTCTTTCAAGAACTATGAAGATGATCCGCAGCCCCAAATGACCATCATCGAAACAACAACAGATGAAGTTCCAATGACGTTGGAACTAGAAGCTGAGCTGGAAAGTACTCAAACGCAGCAAAAACAAAATGCGGAGGAGAAAGAAAGTGAAAACACAGAAAGTGAAGCAGCGATAACAAAGACAGAAACAGAGGAAACACGTGAAGAGCAAGAAAAAGAAGAAGCAGAAGAAGAAAGTGCTCTTCTTGAAGAAGATGGAGAAGAAGAAGCAGAAGCAGAGAGCAGCTTTTTTATTGATGAAGTTGAAGAAGGAGAAGGAGAAGGAGAAGAAGGAAATGGGAAGTTGAGTGATGAGGAATTGAACAAAAAATTTGAAGATTTTATTAGAAAGATGAAAGAAGAATTAAGGATTGAGGCTAGACAGCAATTAATCATGGTTTAAGGAATACACATATCATTTTCTAATTAATATTGATATATATAAATATATAATTAAGCAATTAGTGAATCATTAATGCCTTTTCAGCTGTACATAGAGCTACTACAACTTTTTTTTTTTTTAAATTCTTGCTTTATTCTCTCTTTCTTTTTAGCCTTTTGTTTTTATGTCTAATAATATATGTTTGTTTATTGTTTATCTCCTTTCAAATTTTATATTATGTTGCCATCTTTGGTACTTAAATTAGATTCCAATCCTCATAGTCGAAACAGCCAAAATGATCATTAATTAATTCAATTAACTGCATGAATATACGCAGGCGTGCTGATGGCTATAGCTGATATCACTAATCAAACCAAAAGGCACTTCCCATGTTCAACCTTTGCTTATTAAATTATGATCAAAGTAATTTTATCAAATTTGGTTCATAATATTTTCTTTCCTGGGAGGTGTTCAAAAGGAATCAGAATGGCTAGCAGTAATTAATTAATTTTCCCAGATAAAATTTTACGTTAAGCTACTGTAAATTTTTTTTATAAAAAAAAATTAGAGAATACAAAATGAGCAGGCTGAACCCAGACCGTGATTTCGACACCCAAAATCTACTGATTAGAGGTCAACCAATGAAATGTCTCATACTGATCCCACAATAATAATGAGAAATAGTGTACCATATAACATAATAATGCCATGTGTATAGTCTTTGGTTCCCTTCGTTTATTTCAATTAGTTGCCGGTTAATTTTTCTGATTGCTTTCGTATTAAGTGGCAGGAGCGCCAAGGCTCTTCTATCATTCAAGAAAATTTAAGTAATTACTTGTTATCTTCGTATTGGACACAAATGTTCATCCGAAAATGATAGTCAATTTAATTAATTAATTAATCAATTAATCAATCAAACATTTTTGCGGTGGATAAATGCAGAGGTTATTAGGATGTCAATGAGGTGGGGTGGGGGTGGAGAAGCCCATTAATTCTCCATCCTATTAAAAACTTTTACTTTCCTTCTCTACCTCATTCTCTAAAAAAAATTATTGGGGTCATGTGAAAAATGATTTTTTCATCTCCACATTATTTTTTATTTTTTTATTTATAATAGATATAGATACATAATTTTAGTAAATTAAAAATTAAAGACTTAAAATAAAATTATCACCATATTATAAAAATATTTAAATTATTTTTAAAAAAACTCTAAAAGCTTAAAATAATATCTTAAAATGATATCAAAACTAAAAGAATATTTGAAGAGAGCAACACCATAAAAAAGAAAAAATATAACAATATTTTAGAGTCAAAAAAGAATTATATTGTACGGTTTTCTTTTAGTTATATCGTGTTTATATTACATAAAAATAAAAAGAAAATTTATTAATTGACATTATATTTGATAAAACAAAAATTATTAAATAAGAATAAAAAAATATATTTATATATAATGGGGGTGGGGTGGGGAATACAAAATTAAATTTCACCCCGTTAAAAATTTAGAGATTATTTTTTCTTAATTTTCTAAAAATTATTTAAAATTTTATCCATTTAGGATAGGGCTCCATTAGGACCCCAAACCCGTGAAAGATTTTGCCATCTCTAGAGATTATTTAATCAAATACGAAATTAACGGGGGGCTTTGCTCGTGTCATATTTAGATATTAAGCAATATCATTAACAAGTCTCCACTTTACAATTTTTTTAGGATGATCATTTTCAGTGCTTCGTAAAGATTTTCCCCTTGACTTGGGAATTTTGTTTTGGATGAGCGACAAATTAAAATGAAGTGGAGGCAAAACTTATCAAATAAGTCTAATGATTAAAATTCAGAACACAAATGATGAAAAGTAATGACTCAGGGGATTTGGTCGGCTACGCTTGTTGTCTAAACCACGGCAATTTTAAGGTTTCAAATAATTGTGTTAGGTCAAGCTTAAGTTGGTGATTGTCATAGTGATGATCATCTTTAGTAAATTCAATGATGCATTCATAATGTCATAAAACTCAATTACTGTAAGATACAAGAGTCATATTCTCTTGTACGGGTGTACAAATCAAAGTGAAACCAGCTGTATTTTGATATATATTATATAATTTTTTATATATCATGAGGCTCGAAGACCATGTGGGGGAAAAAAAAAAGATAAGATAAGGTCTAAAATTTTATTTAAATTAAACTGACCAAACATAATCAATTCAAATTTAACTCAAATTAGTTCGGTTCAGCTTATTCAATTTTCTTTATGTTTTTAATTGTTTTAGTTCATTGTTTCCAAAAACAGAAGAAAACTAGAAATTTAACCTGTTGGTTTCATCATTTTAAAATTGAATCTACACCGATTAAAAAAAAAAACTAAATTCTTGAATCGAAAAATTGAACCAAAAATAATATCTTAAAATGATATCAAAACTAAAAGAATATTTGAAGAGAGCAACACCATAAAAAAGAAAAAATATAACAATATTTTAGAGTCAAAAAAGAATTATATTGTACGGTTTTCTTTTAGTTATATCGTGTTTATATTACATAAAAATAAAAAGAAAATTTATTAATTGACATTATATTTGATAAAACAAAAATTATTAAATAAGAATAAAAAAATATATTTATATATAATGGGGGTGGGGTGGGGAATACAAAATTAAATTTCACCCCGTTAAAAATTTAGAGATTATTTTTTCTTAATTTTCTAAAAATTATTTAAAATTTTATCCATTTAGGATAGGGCTCCATTAGGACCCCAAACCCGTGAAAGATTTTGCCATCTCTAGAGATTATTTAATCAAATACGAAATTAACGGGGGGCTTTGCTCGTGTCATATTTAGATATTAAGCAATATCATTAACAAGTCTCCACTTTACAATTTTTTTAGGATGATCATTTTCAGTGCTTCGTAAAGATTTTCCCCTTGACTTGGGAATTTTGTTTTGGATGAGCGACAAATTAAAATGAAGTGGAGGCAAAACTTATCAAATAAGTCTAATGATTAAAATTCAGAACACAAATGATGAAAAGTAATGACTCAGGGGATTTGGTCGGCTACGCTTGTTGTCTAAACCACGGCAATTTTAAGGTTTCAAATAATTGTGTTAGGTCAAGCTTAAGTTGGTGATTGTCATAGTGATGATCATCTTTAGTAAATTCAATGATGCATTCATAATGTCATAAAACTCAATTACTGTAAGATACAAGAGTCATATTCTCTTGTACGGGTGTACAAATCAAAGTGAAACCAGCTGTATTTTGATATATATTATATAATTTTTTATATATCATGAGGCTCGAAGACCATGTGGGGGAAAAAAAAAAGATAAGATAAGGTCTAAAATTTTATTTAAATTAAACTGACCAAACATAATCAATTCAAATTTAACTCAAATTAGTTCGGTTCAGCTTATTCAATTTTCTTTATGTTTTTAATTGTTTTAGTTCATTGTTTCCAAAAACAGAAGAAAACTAGAAATTTAACCTGTTGGTTTCATCATTTTAAAATTGAATCTACACCGATTAAAAAAAAAAACTAAATTCTTGAATCGAAAAATTGAACCAAACCGAATGCCTACATTCAATTCACCAAATTGCATAACTTTGACAAAGAAATTGAACATATGAGATTAGTGATAGGGTAAAATTTACAAAACTTAATAAGTGATGTTATGCTTACAAAATTGATTAACATGTGAAATATGTGGATCTATTTTGATAAAATATTTTAATTGACTAACATGTGAAATATATGGATCTATTCTGACTAAATATTTTAAATTGCGTTACAATAGAATTATCTGTATATGACTGTCTGATCTCAAAAATAAATAAATTAATTAGTGCCTCTTGCGATATCAAAACCCTAATTACACCTAGTCATCATCTACAACCAATCATATTAAATTTCATCTCACTTTCAAGATATCATTACTTTAAACTGTTTAAGAATGTGATTCACGGCCATATTTAAGAGATAGATATCATTTAACAGAAAATGCAAACAAGAGATATATATATACATATACATATATATATATATGTGTGTGTATGCATGTATGTACTAATGAGGCTTTACACGTGCAGCTAGTCCTTTGAATTTGAACGCCACTCGGCTACCAGTACTTGCACGGCCACGTATTGTGGGGAACAAACCAAATTAGGATGTGACGCTATTTCTTTTCTTCTCCCAAAATTTGCAAATAAATTTCTGCTAAGAACAAGCCCTTTTATTTTTATTTTTATTTTCAATGAGATATTATAAGAAACAGATAAAAAGGAAAATATGCTTATGATTTGCTGGGGAAGCATATTTAAAAGCTTTGACAGTGCCACAAGTACTTTCAAAATGGACCAACTCATACTTAAGTCATATTAATCTGTTCACTCAAGCAAAACACTGTAAGTTTAATGGTCCGGCTGGCTAATAATGTGGTTACAGAAAAAAAAAAAAAAGACATTTAAAATATGCTCTTCTGGCCGAAAAAGATTGAAACTGCCATCTACTGATACAGGTGGCAGAATGATCCCACCCCACGAGCTCTTTACACTTATGTGGTCATAATCTGAAGAGCTTTCGTTTTCAATTTCTTCATCCTTGTAGTTGGATTTACATCAGAGCATGTTGTTAGTCCAAGATTGGGTCCTCTTTCTTCAAAGTGAAATCAATTTCGCATTGAATGAAGCAGTATTGTCTGGTTCACTCAAATTTGGCACATCGATCAGCAGTGAGTATCCAGAAGCACCCAACGCCCCCACTCTATGCGAAAATAGGCATAGGTATAGCATTTTTAAAAATGACCAAAAATTTTCCTATCTTCAAGCCTAAAAATATTTCAGGCTGCCAAAATCTGCAATCCCGGGGCCCCGGATCAGGCGTGCACGTATCAGATGAATCTGGGGCGGCTGTCAAATCAGTCATCTGAATTGATGAGTGATCAGGGAACTGAAACTATTTCAGTATTTTGATTGAATGCAAAGTGAATAATGAGGGATACACATAAGAGTGCAATCAAAGACTTAAGGTTTGTCCAATTCCGGAAATAATGCAGTGTAATCAAAGACTTAAGGTTTGTCCAATTCCTGAAATAATGCAGTGTAACAATACAAATTCAATCAATTATGAGGTGTGGGGTATGTGAGAAAGGAATAGATTGGCCCAAGAGGGAAACCTAAACATATCATTTCGAGTGCCAATAATTTACCAAAAAATCTGTAAAAGAAACAAAAAAGGGCAATAACTTTTATGTATCCTGACCAGAATGATGCATATCATGCATTGATTTGGAGATACGAGTCCCAATAATTCTGAATAGAACCTCCCAACACCCGTCATTGAAGAGCTGTTTTAACTGTTCCAAGGTCATGCAATTTTCACAGGATATGATCCACAAGTGAATATGGTGACGAGATATATCCTCGCATTTCTTCCCAGAACGTGTACCACAAAATGCAATCGGGCTACATCAATTCAAGACTTTCTGTTCAATTATTGACATCGACAAATCAATTAAGTCTAGTTTTCTCCTCAAAGCATGAATTAATGAAATTTGAACTGATCAAAGTACAAGAAATTGATGGCAGCATAGCATGATGCCAAATTCATGATGTGATTTTGCATCTGCTTCGAAGCAAGATAGAAAAATTCATTCTGCATACAAGCGTTAATGCATATATCAAGGAACTGTGGCCTCATCAGTCCGGTCCCCTAAAATTTATCGTATTTGCTTGTAGATCTTTCGGTCAATAAGAATCCAAAAAACAGCAACAATCTGTTTCGTTCATTTTCATAGAAGATGAAAAAGGCCCAAGAAAAAGAAAAGAGCAAAAAAGAAGTATACGTGTTCCTATGATTGCCAAATGATCTCGATACTGTGTTGTGGGGCAAGCAACCAGCTGGCGATTATGACTGCACACAGATAAATCCAATTTTACAGATTCCTGAGCTGCAATATTAAGCTTCTTGATCTTGATATAAAGTTATATGGGTCCCTTGTACTTGGTTTGTAAGAGACAAAACCTTTTGCATTTCTTTGTTCTCATTAGGCATATATAGATGATTCATTGACCATATCCAAATCGGCCTAATCATGAAATGAACCTCGCCGCACCAAATAAAACAAGCCGATTTCTGGAAAATTTTTATCGGCTTTATATTGAACCTCTGCCTCTTGGATAACATAATCAATCATTCGTTGGTGGAAGCTCAACAAAGGACTCAATGCTTTGGACACTGTGATCACATGATTCAGATGATGTGCTGTGTGCCAATACCATTACATTTGAAACAAGGAAGAAAGGAACTTGGAACATACAAAAAAAATCTATTAATTAAAATGCCACAATGATCCGCTAGTAAACCACCAATGAGGACAAAACCTGCCAAAAAATATCTAATTAAACATTTTCACATTATGGTACAACATTTGGACTTCTGACTTGGGGTCACGGCCTTCGCTTGTGGGGATGCTGATGAAGTTTCACTAACTGCTGGTGGTGGTCGTCGTGGTGGCGGAGGTCGAGGTGGCAGAGGTGGTAATGGTGGTGGCGGCGGCGGCGGTAAGAATGGTGGGTACCTTTCATAATATGAATATTCAGGCCCCAGCATTGGATATGATGAGTAAGGCACAGGCACCCTAGGTGGAATATATCCATGATCTCCATAATAATAACAGTGATCATTTTCCACATAATTATTTTTCTCAACTTGACCATGAAATTCAAGACATGAGAACTCTGCATGTCTCCCATTCTTATCAAGAATCCTCAACATTGTATTTGGATTCACTTTACCTGAAACATTCACTGTTCCTTTTTCTGCATCTATCACAACTGAATATACTCCTGCAACCAAAAATTTTTAAACGTTTAAAAAAAAAGAAGAAGCATCATGCAGTACAAATTGAACTATATGTATTAATACAAGCTTAGGGCAATAGTATTTCATAGTTTAATTGGACTTTGATGAATGGATTAATATTTATTAAAATGAAATAATGGAAAATAAGAAATGGCGTGTTACCATGGAGATTCTGCAACACTTGCATAACCTTCCTTTTACATATATCACAATGGATGTTTACTTTCAGATTACAAGTCTGCATATATTTAACCAGCGAAAATGAGAATCAAAATTCAAAGTATAATGATAGCAAAACATCAAGTTATAGATGATACCATTTCTGCCATGGGCTCCATTGGAACAATTTCTGATTCTCTTAGGGAAAAATAATAAACTATGACGCTATGACCATTAGAATGTCAAACTGTTAATGGTGGTCTCAATGTTTGACTTAAGAGAAAATACAGAAGGGTGTTGCAAAGCCAAATAGAGCAACGAGATTAAAATACCAAATTAAGCATTAAAAAATGGACACAAATCTGTTCTAGAAATTATGTTTTCCATAAATAAATAATAGTAATCTCGATTCCTCAAAATTTTCATTCCTCTGTGAGCTGTCACTCTCACATTTATTCCTAAATCTCTCCACCCTTTTTAATTTCCCTTTTGTTAAATGGAGAATAATTTCTTTGATCAGTGGGCAACGCAATTTTTTGGTTTCTGCAGTTGACTTGTTTTACTTTGAAACTTGAATTCATTTGACGTATTTAAAAGAATTAATAGATGATAGTATATAGTAAATATAATTTTTTTATTATAATTTTTAAATAATAATTTTGATAAAAATAATAAACTTTTAGCTAATGGAGAAAATATCTCCAAATATCTTAAACATGCAACTTCAAAATTGAACAACAAAAAAGTTCAGACCTTGAATGGTTACATCAACAGCCTTGGAAAATACAAGATACATTTCAATTCCAAAGACTGTACTGCCGCCACCCTAATCACGTGGAACAATAAGACGATGTCCTAAAACTCCGAAGCAATATTTCAAACTGCTAGCCTCTCAAATTCTGCGAAAATTGTGATCATTTGTTAGTATAATCAAGTGTAGCCTCAAGCGATTAAATGCTTTGGAAATGGACTCCACCTTGAATCTTGGATGGTATGTACTTCTCTGACAAGAAGGAAAACGAGCGGGCGCAGAATGCTTCAATCTCGAATTTCACTCCTGATTGCAGCATCAACTCTAATTCGGACCTATCATGGGAAAGCGCGGCGGGTTAGTACTATGAAAATAACAGCTTTATATGATGCTTTGTGAAGGAATTCTACCTCCAGTGTGGAACTTCTCTTTGCAAGTAGCACCTATGTAACATGGCTTCAGTTTTTCTCGTATCTAACAAGAGTCCCGGTACAATTACAACAAACTTGGGTAAAGGCAACAATTAAGAGAAACCCATCTCAAAATTCAAAAAGGCCTTAGTTCACATCTACCTCACCTTCCACTGTCAATTTAAGGCGACAATTCTTAGGAAGACCATATTTCTCGAAATCTGAGGGAAAAGCACCAAGCCAATGCATCTCCGGGATGCGCAAAAACTTTGCATCATAGGCCATTTGCTTCAAACAAAGGATAATAAGAGAGGAAACCATTTAAGTAAAGGTAGTGAATAACGAAAAAGCCTTGGTGCTGTCTTTTGCTAGTCTATTGTAGTAACCTTAATTAGCTACATAGTATGAAGCTAGCAAAAAAACAAGTTGCGAATTATAAAACAAAAATCCTACCATTGAACCAAACCGGTATGTGGTAAGGATGTCAAAGCCGTATGGATCACAATCTACCAGGCAAAAGGTCGGCAGACGTAACTTCTCGATGAGGAGTCGTAAAAACCTGAAAGCAGAGGATATGCTCATATTTATACAAATACAAGCAGATGATAGAGAAACCAAAGCATGAGAGTTGCCCAAATTTCAACACAAACATTATCCCTAATTCCTTTCAAATATGCAAGGGGAGTTTCCTACCTTCTTGTGGAGATATCTGGATACCCTCTCCCCTAGAAGAAAACAAAGAAGAGATAATTAAGAATGACATTAAGAAGAGAAGATGAACAAAATATATACTTACTGTGATGACAATGCAGCGGTTTCTGGTGCAGTATTGATCATTTGCTAAACGATGGAACACTGCATCCAGGATATACATAATAATGGGTTCATGAGAATAGCAATCCTGGAAATAAATTCCTCTTCCAAAATAATGAGAAAATTATGAACATTGAGAATAAGAGCCGTTACCTGATTCTTTCTCTACAACTAGTATGTAATTAGCAGTACTAATAATATCTACATAGAAGCAAGAATCAAGGACCACTTATCTCTTACAGCTTTAATATTCTAGATTATAAGCAACAATCACAAGGGTGCTTCTCAAACAACTTTTTCCATTAAAGCAGTTTACTAAAAGTTAGTATTGATAATATTATTATAAGTATTTATAAATATATGTATAAATATAGTTCAAGCCTCTGCAATTTCCTTTTTAGTTTTTTTTTCTTATTAAATCATAACACCTAAAACCAATGTTCATAAATGTAATGACACTCGATAGTTTGGATGCCTTTGACTTTCTCAACGAATGTAGGGATTGGATGGGCCTGCAAATGAATCAGATAAACGATTATAAACTAGTCAGTGATGCAAGCAAATGTATATATCATTCTTCCACTCACATCGTTGGGACTGTTTATACAATCAAATTTAGCTCCAGATTCCAGGAATCTTAACCAACCCATCACCATTCTACAGCACAGTGAAATGGAATGGTAAATATTCACATCCAATTTTCGCCCACTATAACTTGAATGAGAATCCAAGAAATAAGCAATTGAGCACATACGAAACACGATAAGATAACAAATTTTCTAGGTTTTTCAGGTAAGAAGAACTCACCCTTTCCCAGCAGATACCTGCACAAAGAAGACATGAAGTAAATTATAATACACAGCAGAAATTCTCTTTGCAAATAACCTGTAGCTTTTATTTTACATGTGTAGAAACCAATCTCCAAACATCGAATGAAAACTGATGATTAATTGAAATGGTAAATATGGTATTCTACTTGAAATACTAATCATCATCATCTACCAACATATCATGCTTAAGCGTTGTATTGTATGCTAACCACATCCCTCATAGATTAATTCACATAACGTGGCAAAATCAAAAGTTCAAGTGAAGTACCAACCACATTTATGTTGTGGCGACTGCACTGCAGAAGGATGCATATGTCATTAATTGCTTGGTCCACAACTGACTGTTCTGCATTCCAAAATAAAAGGAAAAAAGTAAGGTAGGAGAACCAATACTGTCCCAAAAGCCATGACATCTTGAAGCAGACAGTTGATATCCACCTAAACGCCAAAGCTTCACTGCTGTCAATTAGATAAAACCACACCAAAATGTGCAGTACAGTTAGCAGGTAAGAAGATAATTATGGGTATATGGTGCTAAGCAACTGTAAATGGTATTTTTTACAATGACCTTAAGCCACGATACAGAATAACTTAGAATATGAGTACCGTGTGAGTACAACTTACAGTAAATGCACAAGGGATGTTAAAACTGCAATTCATCCAGATTCACCTGAATACAGAGATGGATGCATGTAATATATATCTCTCTTTGACATATGTATATTTTCTTGCAGAAGTTGTTGCACAATCAGTAGCACACTCAGCAAAATATCTGAAAACAAGGACCAACAAAATTTGAACCCCACAATAATCAGTCTGCAAAAAGCATGTAAATTACTTCATCAAACAAGCCCTTGACTCAATTAATCTAACGACACTTCACTCACCAATTCTACGTGCATGGCATTGCTTCTCAAGTGTGAGAATTTCCTGCCCCTGTGGAAAATCATAGCTGCAGGAGCTGCATAAACCAATAGTAGGGCATGAAAAACACATAAAATCACACAGAAACAACTATGCAAGTCTGGAAGTGATACACACATATATTTTACTTTGTCTTTGTTGTAGAAAGAAAATTGGAAATGCTTCCTACAAAAGCACTTTCAGATAAAAAGCACTTCAATTGTATTTTGCAATATTTTTATTTTTATTTTTTTGTTTTTTATTTTTATTTTTTTGGGGTAAAAAAGCACTCATAGGTAACTTTGTTTCTGAAAAATATTTTCAAATACAGAACAAAATGTTAATTAATTAATTAATTAATTAAATTTGTTGAAAGATAATCAAAATTGATTACCCAAAAGTGCTTTCTACTGAGCACTTGGCCACTTCCAAACACAACTAAATTAATTAACAACTATTTCAATTCACCCCAACTTCAACTTTAATTTAACATAAAACTTAAAAAATCAATCATGAAATTAAGGTTATTAAACTAGCAGAAGAAGCAATGATCAAACCAGTGAGCGTCTAGATTCTTGCAGTAGTTTCTGAATTGATTGATTGAAATCGAAAGTGATCGTCTCTCGGTTATGTCTTTCAAAATTGATTTACAGAACTCTGCAAGCGCAATTAAACACAAAACAGTTTATAAAATTTCAGAAACGAAACCTATTTGATTGAAATGTGAGTGCATGTGTTTATTTATTATCATTTTGTTATTATTGTTGCCACTAAAATTACCTTTTATTTTTCGAAGCAAATCATGGCGTTCTAAGTGTGACCGCCGACGATTTCCCTCCATTTTCTTGCTTTGCTTCAACTTCAACATCTACAAAGAAGCAAATAATATGGTCAATCATTTTCAACCAGGATCAATTTAGACCACTGACCAGAATCATTAGGCCGGGCTGATATGTCCAATATGGTCAATCCAAATTATAAAACAGCTAGCCCAGCCCAATCTGTAATTATTTTTATTTCTTTTTCATTTCACAACTTAATAAAATTTTTCAACCATAAAGTTATTAAGTTATTAAATTAATTTTTTTTTAAATTTTTACTTAATTTAAAAAAATTTGAATGATATCATTAAAAAAATATTATCCAAAATATCTCTATCTAATTAATTAATTTTTATCCTTACGTAAATAAAATTTAATAATTTACATTATTACCCATCTATATATAACTTGTGATAATATATAATTGTAGACCATTAAAATTATGGATATTTTTCATACAAAACATTATAAACTATAATAAAATTGATTAACATATCCTCATTTAGAATATTAAGGGGTTGTATTCAATTGAACATGATTTATGTTATGATAATATATTATCTTATTTGAGCTCTTTAAGATTTTTATTATTTGTTTAACATTTATATTTTGTAAGGGCACAAATGTAAAAATATTAGTTTTTAAATTTTTTAAGTTAAAAAAAACTTACTATTTATTTTTAGCGATTATAAAAAAATATATCATTTAAATTCAGACATTCAGCTCTATTCAGATTTTACATTAATTCAAATATATTCAGGTTTTAGACCAAAAAAACAAATGCCACATTAGTCTTCATCAGCACTAAGTTGTGAATTACTCTTAAGAATCAATCTTTTTATATTTCGACAACAATAAAAAGCAAATAGCTTATATGGCAGTACAAAAATATAAAGATTGATAAAAGGTATAGAAACAAATTTTTTTAAATTAATAATTTTTTTATTAAGTCTTAATGATAAATTAGGATTTAAGGCCATTTTATACTAATCATAACTAATGCCAATTTTTCAAAATAGCCAAATCTATATGGTTATTATATAATAAAAATTCTACTATTTGAAATAAGAAAAACAAAATAAATGACACTTAAAGATAAAAATCCTGAAAGTAAAAAAGAAAATCAAAATCACAAGGCCAAGTCAACGTAATGCCATTGTAAAATTATATACTATTATAAGCCAACAATGAATATTTGTACCTTAAGTTATTATTCTAAAAAAATACTATATTTATTCTACACAACCATCCTACATCATTATATATTTTTCATTGTAAAATATTTTAGATATTTTAGAAAAAAAGAAAAGAAATCCTTACAGATATGTGAAATTTGATTTAGATTGGATTCGGTCAGCTTTTGAGAGCTTTTGGCAAGTGTATCATGTTGTAAATAATATTTATTAGGGTATTTATAACGGTATCTTTATCCGTAACAACTATATGTTTAGAAAAACCAATGAAACTAACTCCAAACTAGGGATGGCAATGGGGCAGATATGAGTTGGATCTACTCTGCTCCATATCCAAATCCATAATAAAAATCAATATTCGTATCTGCTCTAGATCTGTCATGAATCCATATTTTTCGCTCCATATCTAAATCCAATAAATAAATAAATATCTATATCTGCTCCAAATCTTAAAAAAAAATAAAAATCCAAATCTGCTCTAGATCTGCCATGAATTCTAAAATTCAATAATGAAAAAGTAATAATTTTTTAGATTGAAAATTGAAGGCTAAAATGTATTGATAACAAATAAATTATATAATTTTTCTAAAAAATATAATAAATATTGTAGTTCATACTTTTACACCAAAACAACAAATAAGAAAGATAATAAAATATTATTCAGAAGTAATTGCAGGAGTAATATCAATCTAATATTTTATTATCTCTTTCATTATTATAATATCAACGATACACCTACCCTCATTCCTACAACATTAGATAATGACATATAAATTAAATATAATTTATATTAAGTCCTTTATTATTTTTATTATGGCCATATTTGACTAAATATATGAATAACTATATTCCTTAAAAAAATTTTGGTCAATATAATAAAATAAATTATCAAGTTATATTACTTGGCTTGCAATTTGAATATTGCATGTATATACTTTGGGGCTGGCTGACCTTTAAATTTACAAAACTAACATTTAAGTTTTAAGAGTTTAAATGCATGATAAATACTACTAATATGCTATGAATAAAATTTATTATCGTGATAATTCCACAATTGTTAAGAAACTTTTAAAATAAAATAAAATAAAAAGATGAGTGGATATGGATATGGATTTAGATATTAAGATAGATCCATATCTGCTCCAGATCCGTCTTAGATCCGCACATCGATATCCAAATCTGATCCAAGTGCATTTTAAACCGATCCAAATCTGATCCAATTGGATTAGGATCACGTGTATCTTGGATCAGATCCAATCCATTGCCATCCCTACTCCAAACTTAGATGTAGACTTTGAGACACGTAAAAAGAAAATATAATTAAAAACTTAATTATACTAAAAGACGTAAAACACTTGAATAGTATTTTGATCAATGTATTAAAAAAAATAACAATTAAAAAATAAAGAGCGAAATAAGACATAAAAAAAACTAAAAATTATTTTTTTATGTCAACCACATTAAATACAAATTACCAACGTTCATGATCAGTAACAGCTATCAAAATTTTTCATAGTCAAAGATAATCACTTTCAGAAGCTTGAACTTCCTGATTGCACAGGGGATCAAATTGCTTGAATTATCCTGTAATTTTCAGGGAAGTTATAGTTACAAGCCAAATTATTTTCTCTGGATAAGCACTTGGAACTGGACTTATAAAGCTGCTTGCTTTGCTTCATCTGCAAGTCTCGCAAGACAGACGAACAGTAAGGTTTCTTGCTTGATCTGGCTGGATTTGGGTAGTTAGCTTTAGCAGTGGAGCTCCGAGCTTAATTAATGATGAGACTATTGTAATTTGATGTAATTAATTAGCTTTGTAATGTTCGGTACAAATTGAACGATTATTTGCTGCAGGTCCGCCAGAATATTGCTCCATGACTTTAATTTGCTAATCTAATTGCTCCATTACCATACTCAACATCTGATTACATGTTACGTGATTCTGGAATCTGGATCATTTGTTTCGCCCTTTCATCCTTACAGCTGCTCATTTGTCTTCGTGGATCTTTTATCTTCCTGTTAATTTCCTGTGAATCCTTGTCATACGCTGAGTTTCTTTACAGATGAGCAACATCTGATTACATGTTACGTGATTCTGGCATTCACAATTTCAAACTGATGCTTGACGAGGATAGATACTGAGGCAATTCATCAAACAACCAGTTCATTTCATCAAACACTCTCATTCTCTGTAGCTCAATGGATTAGATCAGCGTTTGAAAATTTTTGCCGCGTGTATCGTATTGTAAATAAATTATGAGGTTGTTTTTTATCCATTGCCAACTGCTAAGTTATATAAATTAAACATCAATGGTCAAGCCTTACATTTTCCATTAGCAAATATTCAAATAGGAAAAAAAAAAATTGAATACTTCTTCGGTCAATGTTATAAAATAATAATAATAAAAATAATAATGACAAGTGATTGTACAAGGGATCAAATTGCTTAAATTTTTTCCCAAATATTTTTCTTTGGAAGAGCACTTGGAATAGGATTCATAAAGCTACTTGCTTTGCTTCATCTGGTAATTCTCATAAGGCACTCACTTCGGTAGAGTTTCTTGCTTGATCGAATGATCTGCTTCTTGTGAGAACTTAAATAGCGATTTTTGAGGATACCCATTTGGTTTGTTTAGATTATTGTCCTCCTCTATGTGCCTTGGTTTTCATAGCAATAATTAGATTGATATAATATTTGATATAAACTGAATGAGTAATTTGCAGCAGGTCCCTGCGAATTGTGCTTCATCGCTTAAATTTTGCTATCTAATGGCCTGCAACGATGCAAATCTTGAACCGTTGCTCTCTGGACTAGCAGATGAGCAATTGGCCTCTGCATTAGTAGGATCAACAAATCAAACAAACAACAAAGATGCTCCCAATGGAAGAAGAAGAAGGCTTCATCGCAGTACAAGTGCTCCTGGAGCTCCACTACAAAACTCAATTCCTCCTCCTGAATCCAATTCTGCCATACGCCGTCCAAATACTAGGAAGGCGGTTGTGTTCCTGGCCATATTTCTTGGCATAGGCACCATTTGCTTCTACGCCGTCAAGAGCCAAATCAAAGGAATGAAAAATGATGGAATCCTAGACGGAATCTATGATTCCGTCTATTTCTGCGTGGTGACAATGACTGCTATAGGGCATGGAGATCTCATGCCTAATAGCGTCCTCTCAAAACTACTCGTATGTTCTTTTGTTTTGACAGGAGTGGCTCTATTCGCACTACCAGTGCTGACCAAAGCAGTCGACTATCTATTCAATAAGCATGCAGTTTTGATAGTTAAAGCGCTGCACACGTATGAAATAGCTGATCTAAATGGCATTCTGAATGAGATCGAGACAAGCAAAGTGAGATTCAAATGCATCAATATATTGATCAGTTTGCCGCTTCTAATACTTGTCAGTACCGTCTTCCAAGTTACCATTGATAAAATGGATGTCGTTGACGCAATCTATTGCTCATGTGCTACCTTCGCGACTTTGGGCTGTGGTGACATGAGCTTCTCAAAGTCATCAGGACGAATTTTTGCTGTGTATTGGATCTTGATCAGTTGTATTTCTTTATCTCTGTTATTCCTCTACGTTGCTGAGCTCAATATAGAAAGAAGATTAAGTTCACTCGTGAAGCGGGTTCTTGCTTATAAAACTAGACATGAAGATTTGGAGACGTGTGTAGCTGATGCCTGATATATGGCAGAATGCAACTGTTTCCCTAAGGGCTATATACATTCGTATGTCAATAAAGTTGGTGTGAGAACGCATGGAAATATTTTGCTTTTTTATTGAGCATTTCATGTTTATCTAATTTAAATAAACCTAGTATTTGGCATATTACTAGATAATGTATATACAAAGTTCATTTCTTGCTGATCAAGATGAGCGTTGTAATAATACAGTTATGCAACCGATTCAAAGGCCTATATGAATTCAATCTAATGGCCATTACACTAGTCCTATCGTGGTTCATCCTTTACTGCTGCTCATTTGTGTTCTTTCAATTGTTGATCTTATATTCATGTTTCCTGTGAATTCTAGGCATATGATGAGTCATTTGCATGTCTGCATCATCTGAGTACATGTCGCTTGACTCTGGTACTCTAACTGATGCTTGAAGAGGATGGATATTGGGGCACGCTTCATTGAGGCAGTTCATCAAATTCAGTATATTCGCCCAAGCAAACAGTATTAGATCAGCTTTTGAATATATTTTGCCCAGGTGCATCGTATTGTAAATAATTTATAAGGATGTTTCTATCCGTGCCAACTGCCAAGTAAACAAAATTAATAATAGTAATAAAAACTTCAGTTGTTAAACCTCAAATTTTCTACTATCAAATATTAAAATAGAAAAAAGATTTGAATACTTCAATCAATGTAACAATAGATATTAACAATTAATATACTGATGAGTGATTGCACAAGGGATCAAAATTGCTTAGATTTTCCCAAATCATTTTCTTCAAAAGCACTTGGAATTGGATTCATTTAAAGCTTGCTCCGCTTCATCCGGTAAGTCTCACAATGCTTGGTCTGGGTGGATTCTTGTGTGTGAACTTCAATAACGATTTTTGAGTATACCATTTGTTTTGTTTTAATTAATTACGGTCTCTCAAAACTACTTGTGTGTGCTATTGTTTTCACAGGAATGGCTCTAATGGGACTAATAATAATACTAAGAAAAGCAGTCGAGTACCTTATCTAGTCAATAAGCAGGATACATCGCTGGTCCAAGCCTTGGATATGAATCAAATAGTTGATCTGAATAATATTCTAAAGCAGAGTGAAAGTGAAACGAGCCTAGTGTGGTATAAATGCATCGGGATGTTGATCATTCTGTTGCTTCTTATACTTGCTGGGGCCATGTCCAAGTTACAGTTGACAAATGGACACTGTTGGTGCATTCTGTTTCGTTTGTGCAACCATCACAACATTAGGCTATGGCGACAAGAGCTTCTCAACTACGACTGGACGTATTTTTGCTGTATTTTGGATCTTGGGCAGTAGTATTTCCCTTAGCTTGGTTTTCTCTCTATGTTGTTGAGCTCAGTACTGAGAGAAGATTAAGAGCACTGATCAAGTGGGTTCTTGCTCAGAAAATAATAGATGAAGATTTTGGAGGCATAGCAGAAGCTGATATTTTGATCTACCTAGCAGCACGCCGTGCAAATAAATTTCAAAGTTAGATGTGGACTTCCAGACACGTAAACAAGATTTTTTTTTTTGAGTTAAATCTAGCAATAAAATTTTATATTAAAATTGAAAAAGATTTGATTACATCAAAGTTCAAAAAGTGTTATAAAAAGAAATTAACAAATAAAAAAACTGAGAAGCTATTACATGGGGGGAATCAAATTACTTGAATTCTTTTTCTTTGGAAAGGCACTTGCAATAAAGCTGCCTGCGTTCATCTGATAAGTCTCTCACAAGGCTATAACCACTAATTTCTTGCTTGATCTGGGTGGATTTGTGCAACTTAAATAATGATTTTGGTAGATACCCATTTGGTTTGTTTTGATTATGATAGTTGTTTCTTTAATTTTTGCGAAGCATTTAGTTGACTCAATTTAACTCGAGTCTCTGAATTGTTCTTTTGTTTAAGGTGATTCATTGTAGAAATCCTGCATATGTTGGAATTATTTTTGTTACTTTAAATCATCATTTATTGAATGATTAATTTGCAGGTCCAGGTAGTGGTTCACTTTTGCTGTCCTCTAAAGCTCTAATGGCCTGCAACACCGCAGAGCAGCCCTTCCTCTCAGGATTTGTTGAATCAACCTCTCAAAGAACCAACAAATTAGATGCTTTTAATAGAACAAGAAGAAGGCTTCAGCGGAGTACAAGTGCTCCTGCAACTCCATTGATCACAAACTCAATTCCTCTTCCTGAATCCATTATAATACACCCCGCCCAAATATTAGGAAGGCGGCTGTGTTCCTGGCTAACTACCTTGGCATAGGCACCATTTGCTTCTATGCCGTTAAGAACCAAATCAAAGGAGTGAACGCTAACAGAATCCTAGACGGAATCATTGATTCTGTCTAGTTCTGGGTGGTAACAATGACCACCATAGGTTATGGAGACGGTGTGCCTTGGTATCTTCTCAGAAGTACTTGTATGTGCTTTTATTTTCGCAGGAATTGTTCTATTCGCACTAATAATACTGAGCAAAGCAGTCGAGTATCTATTCAAGAAGCATGAAATTTTGCTCGTTAAAGCCCTGCCCACGTATCAAATAGATGGTCTGAATGACATTCTAAATGAGATTGAGATGACAGGCAACGAGAGAGCTACAAATGCGGCAAGATGTTGATCGTTTTGTTGCTTCTCATACTACTTGGTGCCGTCCACCAAGTTACCATTGGTAAAATGGCAATTGTTGATGCGTTCTTTTGCGTCTGTGCCACCATCACGACTTTAGGCTGTGGTAAAAAGAGCTTGTTCTCGAGGACAAGACGTAGTTTTGCCGTGTATTGGATCTTGTTCAGTACTATTTCCTTAGCTCTGTTTTTCCTATATGTGGCCGAGCTCCATATTGAAAGAAGATTAAGGGCACTCCTCAAGCGGGTTCTTGCTTTTAAAATGACACATGAAGATTTGGAGGCGCAGGCATAGCTGATGTTGAATGAATCATGGATGTGTTACCCACATGACCATACATGCCATTAGTTGGTGTGCAAATGAATGAAAATATTTTGCTTTTTATTGAACATTTCATGTGTATATCTAGTTTAATTAAATCTTGTGTTTCACATATTACTGTAAAATATATCTATAATACTCTGTTAAGGGTGCTTAGTAGAAATAGAATCACCCTGGTGTGTTCGATGAAATGTCAGCATTCAGCAGTTCAAAGAGTTCGCGTAAACCGCAAGCAAATTGGATCAATTTACATATCCAACATTGTTTTCATAAGAGGCACCAATGAAACCTTTCATCCAACGTGCTATGTTTTTTGGGTAGTGCCTAACGTATTACTATTTTTTTTTTCTTGATGGGGTCTAATATATTGTTACTATTGCTATTACTTGATTATCCTTTGTGGTGTTCATGCAGCGTGAAGCTGACGTAATTGATCAATAAACTATGAGAAATTATCACCGCACTATTTTTATTTTATTTTATTTTTATATTCATTCAATTACTATAAATTTTAACATGTTTTCTGTATCATTTTTTTTAATTTATATTAATTAGTCACTTTTATACTAATATTATTAAATAATTTAAATTAAATAATAATTTTATCTCTAAATAAATTAAAAAATAATTTTATTTTATAAAAACTTTAAAAAATAAAAAATATCATTATAAAAATACCCATAGATTTAATAAAAATAAATTTCAAAATTAGAATATATATTTTTTATTTTTTAATAAAAAATATAATTATAAAAATAATTGTAAAATTTTGAGATTTAATAAAAATTTCTTAAATTATTAAAATTTAGGATTTATTTTTTTAATAAATAAATTCAACTGAGCACCTTTAT
>MKYO02029066.1:755197-788524 GCA_002013955.2 Citrus medica
TAGTGTAAAAATAATTAATTAATATAAATTTTAAAAAATAATATAATAAATATATTAAAATTTTATAATAATTAAATAAATATAAAGTACAATAAAAATGGTGCAGTCATAATTTCCCATAAACTATTAATTTACAGCGAACAAACTTTTTGATAAAACAGATTAGAAAGCAGACAAAATGCTTAAGCCAAGCCAAGCACTTCAGATCTTCAAGATAAACTAAACTAAACAACCACTGTAGGATTCATTTCGCAGATTCCGTTACAACTTCACTACACTGTCTGACGGTGGAAAAAAGCAACAGCCTTTTTTTCATCCCAAAGAGTACATATTCAGAAGCTGGCTTTGGTAAGCTGAAAGCAGACAAGTGATTGCACAAGGGATCAAATTTCTTGAATTTTCCAGGAATTTTCAGAGAAGTTTCTGGCCATGTTCCTTTCTTTGTCAAAGCCCTAGGAATTGGATTTATAAAGTTGCTTCCTTTCGCTTGATCTGGTAGGGCTCACAACACACTCACTTCATAAAGTTTCTTCCTTGATCTGGGGGTGGTCTTGTGTCCGCTTGATAGTGAGTGTTCTAAACTTAAATAATGATTTTTATGCATACCAATTGGTTTGTTGAGATGATGTTTCTTTTATCTGGATATCATTTACTTGACGTATTAATTTGATAGTCTCTCAATAATAGTTCTTTTGTCTATAGTGCTTATTAGGGATGGAATTATGGAAATTTCCTGTTGTTATTGTGTGTGATTAAGTCATCACTGTAGGAATCTTGCATATGTTGGAATTACGATTTGTTCCGTTATATATTTTTTAGTTATTTCAGCTAAGTTTTCCTCAATTGTTATGAAAGGAAGTGCCACCATATCATGATTTTGATTATTTAGTTATTTTCCAATCATTGTTTCAAAAGGTTCAACTCAGATATGAATCAGGTTTTTTTTTTCCACACATTAAGTTTGGGTTGATTTTGAAGAATTGTCTTGTATATGTTTTCTTCTTGTTGATTTGGGAATTAGGACTGGAAAGTAAGAGGATTGGATCGATACGGGGGGAACTTAAATTTGAATTGTTCATAATTTTGATAAATATTTGGTTGTTTATCTGTCCCTCTTTGTGAATTGTGATTGTGATCTTAGTTTTTGTTATGCTAGATGAACTCTAGAAGAATATAAACTGATTTTCCACTGGCAATTATGTTTATAATGTAAAGTTAACTCCCCAGAAGTATTGTATATCATCTGATATCCTTGACAGTGACTGTGTTCATAATTCTAAAGGTAATACATCAATTTCTGGGTGACATTTACTAGAAGTTGGGTCTGAAAATGTTGCCAAGTTTATAATTTAGTATTGTAATTGGTTTGCAGGTCTGAGTCCGCTTTTGCTATCCTCTAATGGCCTCCAATGGTGCAAATCAGCCGCTGCTCTCAGGATTTATTGATTCAACGCCTCAAACAAATAATAAAGATGCTCCCAAGAGAAGAAGGCTTCGTCGGTGTAGAAGTGCTCCCCAGACTGATGTTGCTGCTCTAGACATAAATGAAAAAGACTCAACTCACCTTTCTGAGTCCCTTTTTGGCAAACCCCGCCCAAATTTTAAGAGGGTACTTGCCTACCTGGCTGCCTACCTTGGTGGGGGGTCATTATCCTTCTATGCTGTCAACAGTCAAATCGAAGGACTAAAAACCAATGAAATTCTAGATTCTATTTATTTCTGCATCGTGACAATGACCACTGTAGGGTATGGAGACCTTGTGCCTAATAGTGTCGTTTCGAAACTACTTTCCTGTGCTTTTGTTTTCACAGGGATGGGTCTAGTTGGTCTGTTTCTGAGCAAAGCAGCCGACTATCTGGTCGACAAGCAGGAAATATTGCTGGTTAAAGCCCTACACAGGTATCAAAAAGTTGGCCCGACTGATATTCTAAAGGAGATTGAAACCAACAAAGTGAGATACAAATGCATCATCATGTTGGTCCTTGAGTTGGTTCTCATTCTCGTTGGGACCATCTTCCTGGTTGTGGTTGAGAAAATGAGCTTTGTTGATGCGTTCTATTGTGTTTGTTCTACCATCACCACCTTAGGCTATGGTGACAAGAGCTTCTCAACTACGGGAGGGCGTGCTTTTGGAGTAGTTTGGATCTCAAGTAGTACTATGACCTTAGCACAGTTCTTTCTATACGTTGCTGAGTTCAATACTGAAAAAAGACAAAAGGCACTCGTCAATTGGGTTCTTACTCGAAAAATGACCCACATTGATTTGGAGGCAGCTGATATTGATGAAGATGGGGTTGTCAGGTAAGTTGATTTTCAGTAAGTTCAAGCTTATGATTTCTTTCCAATTACTATATATCTTGTTTATTGCCTTTAATTTAAACTACCGTCGATTCTTTTTTCCCGCGCTCAATTACTGCAGTGCTGCTGAGTTCATAATATATAAGCTGAAAGAAATGGGCAAGATTAGCCAAGAAGATATTGCACTAGTAATGGAGGAGTTTCAGGATCTTGATTTTGATCAATCCGGAACCTTGTCGCCGTCGGATCTATTTCTTGCCCAAGATTCTCAAACAAAGAGCTGAGCTGACTGCTCCGTCACATTGTTGCTAGTGACTCTTTGCATTCCGGGAAAAATAATATTATGTTACGGCTACTTTTTGTACATATGAAGGTCGCTCGTGATTTATCTACACTACCGAAGATTAAAACGTTATTCGTCCGTGTTCCTTTCTTTGAGTTGGCTGGGCCTGGACTGGATCCAAAACAACTCCTTGCATGCACCTTGTCTATGGGCTTTCCTTTATTGCAGCGCTGTATGGCCTTTTATTTATAGTACACGTTTTGACAACTAATAAAAATGTCACGAAATGTTAATTGATTAATTATTATTATTATTATTATTATTATTTTCATATGAAAATGCGTACATATAAATGATGCCTAGAAGTTTGTGGTGAGTGCAATTCACCTCCCCTGCCCAATCTTGTAATGGTGGAGCATTCGACTCTCCATAGAAATCCTTGTAACGCCCGTTTTGAGTTCTATTCCCTCAATTACACAACTGAATTTATAAAATACTAGCCTATAAAATTAAAATCAACCATTTTGTCATTAATTTTCACCTTCAAAAAAGTATTTCTTTTGAATTTTTATTTATAAATGCATACAAGTCTCAAAATTTTAAATATTTTCTGCTTGTTACTTAATTTATATCCCTATAATTGTTAGTTCTTAAAAAGTTTCTCAAAAAATATTTTAATTAAAATTTAAAATATAAAAGTAAAAAAAATCATTCTTTTTAATAATTGATTTTAGGTGTTTAATTAAAATTTTGTACTTAAAATAATAAATGTTAATTTATCTTTAATTATCTAACTAATTTCAATTAAAGAATGATTTTATAAAGAAGTTAGAAACGGGTAAAAAGGCTTACTCATCTTGTAAGCTTCAGATCGGATCCGCCCCCCCAAAAAAAAAAACAAACAAACAAACAAACAAAATAACCACACGTAAACCCAACGTCCAGTTTTGAATGGTTGTAAACTTGTGGGGCCCACCGACCCCTGTGGTCTGGTCCGCATCATCCATTCATCATCCATCATCATCATCATCTTAAGAATGATCATGCAGCATCTTGAACTTAAACCCGGCCACATTAAAGTAGGCCCCACTTTACCCACTAGATGACTGGATCCATTGTTTGACCGTACAGGGACCTAACGAGTAGACAAACAATCAGATTGGTCAATTGATGATCACATCATAGTGACCTTTTGTGCCCCACGTTGGAAGTGAATCTGACGTAAAATATTGAACGGCATCAAACAGAAAGTAGGCTAGCGTAGTACCTAAACAAAGCGTTCCGGGGCCACGTCCCACATGGGAAGCACAACGCAAAAGGTATCTGTACAAGGTACAGTCACAAAGTATGAAAATTCTCGAGAATCCACCAATTTTGTTTTTTTTTTTAATATGCCGATTTTAAAAAAAAAAGTACTTTCTTTGAATCAAAACAAGATTTTTAATATTTATTTCGTCATGATCAACACAAAAATTATTTTTTTATGTTAATATTAAAAAGGATTTAAATTCCTTTAGGAATCTATGCAGAGAGCCAGAGAATGACCAGATTTTTTAGGGCATACGTGGAAGGCTACCACAGCGAGAGCATGATTCGAAAGTTTACTTTTACATTTTTAAAAACCCTTTTTGAAGATTTAAGAATTTTCTAATGGAGTTGTGTTGTTAATAAAGAGTTTAAACATCTTTTAACTCACCTCTTAATTTAATAACTTAACAACGGATCTCCCATCAGAACATTACTACAGTCAACATAATCTGGACATTTCAAGTGGCATTATCAATTAACAACTTATCCTAATTAAGAATGTATTTTTTTTATTATTATTATGTATGATACAATGGCGAGAAGACAAAACGTTTTTAAGATTTGAATAGTTGGGGAATTTTATTGAAAATCTTTTAAAATTTTCCATTATTTTGATCGAATCTTAAGAGTATGTTACATACATAATAGTGAATCACTCATTAATTAGTACGAATAGATTTGCTTGGCACGTGATCAAGCAGCACACAGACAGGCCCCCTGAAATATGAAATATGATGGCTCATTCGTATGGTCGTAATATTTTTAATCAACATCAATAATTACGTCAAGTGGTCCAACTAACATCTGCATCATCATCATCTTGAAATCAAACGATATATGAAGATTAAAAAAAAAAAACATAAATTTTATCTATTTGCAGTAGTAAATAATATCATTATTTTTCCCAGAATCTACAGTTCAAATTCTGCCAACGACAACAGAGTCCAAATGGGAAGAAAATAAAACCCAAAAGAGAGTTAGGGATAATAATTATTATTATTACTATTACACTGTAGAATGAAAAATCAGGTCTCTAGGGTTACCTAAGAGAAGAAGAGAGAGAGAGATTATTACTCAGACTCAGACTTGACGGTTTCTGCTGAAGCTTCATGATGGGGATGATGAGGTTGTACAAGTTCAACGGCGGGGTGGTGGCCGTGGTGGCCAGCAACATAATCAAGAAGGCCTTCAGCAGAAGGAGAAGAATCAGCAGAAGCGGGGGCCGAGGTTTTGCCAAAGAAGAGGACCGTGACCAGAAAGAGAGCTGTCGAGAGGAACAAAGGCCAAAAGTAGGCTAAAATGTTGAGGAAGCTTGGTGCTACAACGATGACCGAGATGAGCACAATAGACAAAACCAGGGCGACTATTATGTGGTACTTGAACTTGAGAAGCTTTTCTTGGATCTCCATGGCCATTGATTCTTGATCTGATCAGATGAGGGACTCAAAAGGAGAGGGATTGAGAGTTTTGTTATTGGTGTGTTTGGTTAAAGTGTGAAAAAGATAGAGAGAGAAAGTGAGAGTGAGATTGGGGGTGTGTGGGTGTGGGTTGAATTTTATTAATATTATTGTTGTTTTTATCTCTTTCTGTACAGAGATTCTCTGGTTTTGTTGGGCCTTTGATTTTGAACAGAGGAGAGTGGTAACTGGTAATCTTTGAAGCCCTTTGACATAATTGTTTGCTTAATTAGTTTGGTTTGGTTACTTTTTATGGCCTTTTTACTGTGTCTGTCCGCCTGTCTGCTTGGGTAGTGAAATTTTGGTTTCCTAAAATGCCCATTTGTTGGGTTGGTGCAGCAACTGTACACTGGAGTGAAATTAACTGTCTTGCCGTCCGTCTGCCCAACTAGTAAAAATTTGCTACACATTTTAAATTATTATTTTTTTAAACTTTATCTTTTATCAATTGTTTAAAAATAATATTATAATTAATTCACTTATATCTTATAAAAATATTACTAATTAATTAATTAATGACGTATCCTTTAGAATAGAATTTAGAATAAAAAATTTAGAATTCTTATCGATACCATATGTGAATTTGTTATTTATTATGTTAGCTATAAATATTTATTTTAGAGATGAGTCACAATCTCTTGCCATTAAAATTTTTCTAAAATTTAGGTATAATAATAAATGAATGTGCAAGTTATTAATTATGAATGAATATTTATTATTATTATTATTAAAATATTATTAAAAGGCATCATTATTCGTTGAAAGTTCTTTTTTTTTAAAAGAAAAAGAAAATCAAACCTACTATTTTTGTTTGATTTACATCAAGCACCAAAATGCAAATAGTTAGGATACAGTGCATGGATTTCAAATATTGATATGACACTTGTTAGTAATTATCATTAGTCGGGTTAATCAATTTTATAATAGTTGTATATTACAATAATCACAAAAATTTTATTACAGGTTTGAATTGTTTGTTGCGTTTCTAGAAGTTTATTTTAAACACCTAATTATAAATTAAGACATAAGTTCCACACAAAATTTAAAAAAATGGAAATGTAATGATTAATGAACAATTTGCGGTAATTGAAAATTATGTTAGTATTTTTAATACTGATAGTCATTTGAAATAAAACAAAAGAAAAGAGAATGAAGGGTGAGGATGACATTTCACCGATTGAATTAATTAAATTTTTTCGAGGTTTACTTTTGGCCGATCTTCATGTACCCTCTTTGTCGTTTTACTGAAATAGTGTGTCGGCTATTATTTGTTTTTGAAATGAAATTGATTCTACTTTTTAACCAAAGTTTTTGTATGCTTGTGGAGGAGATAAGATCTGGCATGCATTGATTGGGATAAATTCGAGGCCCAGCGGTTATTCCAATTTGGAATAATTCGCCTTCTGAAATATTTTAATTTAAGATTAGGGGACGGTTTGAAAATTTGGTTTCGACAAATGGAAATAATTCATGCTCCGGTCATTTACTGCTTCCTGCCTTTTTAGCTTTCCTGCAGCAAAAATTAGAAGATCAATTCTCCCAAATTGAGATTTTGTTTTCTGGGTTATGATGCTGTAACTTTTCTTTTTGTTTTTACAGCATCAATTGTTGATGCGGAAATCTGTTCACTTGATGACCGACCAGATATTCGTCCACCAACGGTTAAGTTGTCAGCTACTGTTCTCTTGCTCGACCTGCGTTCACCAAAAACAGATCAGAGACGCTGGTGGTTTTGCCGGCGTAAATAATGTGTTTGGGAAAAATTTATCGATGAGACTAGTCATAGTTTGGATGAGGAGCCAACCTCTTTATAAGCAAGTAGGTGGGCAAAAATTTGGTGGTTGGTATCAATAAGCAGGAATCTTCTGTTCGGTTACGAGGATGCTCTCTTCTGGACCATAGCGTGTGTCAGCCACCTGTTAGGAGCCGAGAGCCATTCTTGTTGAAGATCTGAGCTGACAGACTCGATCCATAAAGATTAACGAGATGTGCACTCTTATCCACGAATGTAGGCACGAAGCCCACTCAGCCACAACTACGATAGTCAAACACCCACTCTGAGAGCTGGGAGAAGTTATGGACGTGGATCGTGGGGGGGGGGGGATTCGTAGGAAGGCTATAAAAAGATAATCAACGAAGGTAAACAGGTTAGATATTTTTGTTTGAGGAATTAAATAGGGCGACCATGATCTCCTCCAAGTGAAAGTGAGCAAATGGTTGAGCAGGTCACCTTGACCAGATGGTATGAGCTTGATCAGATCACCCCGACCAGGTACAATGAGGTTGAGCAGATCGCCTTGACCAGGTGGTGTGAGCTTGAGCAGATGACCATGTGGTATGAGGTGGAGCAGATCACCTCGACCAGGTGCTATGAGGTGGAGCAGATCACCTTGACCAGGTGCTATGAGGTGGAGCAGATCACCTCGACCATGTGCTATGAGCTTGACCAGATCACCTCGACCAGGTGGTCTAAACTTGAGCAGATCACCTCGGCCAAGTGATGACCAGGAATAAAGACTCAGTTAAAATAAACCACCACAAAGCTCCTCCGAAAAATCAGGGCACTAATCTGATTAATCAATGGTTATTGTCACGATCTAAGGTCGTGGGTGTGGGGTGTTTTATAAAAACCCCGAGAAAACCACACCAAGAGGGGGGCTCTTTTTCTTTAGATCTGAGGGAGAAATCCTTTCGGGATACTCTATTTTACTTTTCTGCAAATTATTCAAAAAGCTTTTGGTTTTAAAGCAATGTTTATTAAACCATATGAAAAATGACATATTTGGTTTTTCCTGTAAACCCCATAACTGACTTGACCGTTGGAGGGTTTACGCCGGAAAAACTTCCGGCACCTCTAACCATTCTCTGTAATTTCAGGTACTTATTGATCGTCAGTTTGAAGATTATATGCTCATGAATGTTCTACTCATAGTCAGAGAATATTCTTAGAGATCAACCAGCAGCTTCCCACCAAACAAATTTAATGCTGATGCAGGGATCTGATATTGAGTCTCTAACCAACTAGTTCAGATTTCAGCATCAACAATTTTCACATTAGAATTTAAGGAAAAACATCTTTATTGAGAGAATAGAAAAAAAAAACTCAGAGGCATTTTTTATTGTCTAAGAGATTAAAAAACAACCACGAGATTAGTGGCTGGGTTTCCCACAAAAGTAAACCGACATTTGACTTGAGCGTCAAAGGGTTTACGTCGGGAAAACTCCTGGCGTGCTCTGACTAGTTTCTGTGTGTGCAGGAGTATGCTAAAGTAGAAGTCATACTAGGCATTGTTATGCTCAGTTAGAAGGGCTACGAGGAGAATCTGTTGTTGGTCGTGAATTCAAGAGTTGAGGAAAGATCCTGGTCGTGAACGAGCAAACACTAGAATCTCGCATCAACATTTTGGCGCCGTCTGTGGGAAGCTGAACAAAAAGCTTCTGTTAATAGAGAGAAGAAGAAGAAAAAAAGTGATGAGACAATGGACGTTGGTGGGGGTAGTGCCCAAGGGGGTTATTTGAGGCTTAACGAGTCTGTGACATTGAGAGAAATAGCTAATGAAGAACGAGAAAAAGTAATGTATGACCGGATGAAACGAATGGAGAAATAGATGGAGACTCTGACAACTATCTTACACGAGATGAGAAATGAGCTAAGGGGAATTCAAGAGAAGGGGATGAAAAGTGGTGGAATAACACCAGGACACGTTGACAAAAGGAACAACAATGACATGATGAGAGGTAGGACCACCAGAGGATTTGGTAGTGAAGCGGGTAACCGATCTCTATAAGGAGAAAGTCATAGGGGAGGAGATCAATCCCCGGAGAGGCAGGTCTTTGATAATGATGATAGAGTTGTGAATGTAGAGGAAATGGAACTTCAGCAACACCCGCACGACGTCGAGTAAGAATGAGATCATGTTGCAGCACGTAACCCTAGTCGAGCCATACAACTCCAGGAAGAAGTGCGCAGACTAGCGTAGATAATAGATGACATGCAAGGACGGAGCAGAGCACCTGGTTGACGGTGAATCACCCATCTCGGCAGAAATCATGAGTGTGGTCATCCCGATAGATTTTCGCTTCCCAGACCTCAAGTACTCAGGGCGAACCAATCCATTGGTGCACATAGAGTACTTCAATGATATAATAGGGGTACATGGATTATCTCAGGCTCAAATGTGCAGGGTGTTCCCGCTGTCGCTAGAGGATCGAGCACGTGAGTGGTATCGGAAGCTCTCTCGAGGGACATTAAGTCATTCGAGCAGATGTACCAGGAATTTACAGAGCAGTTTCGGGGGGCAATGACACCTGAAGATGATATGATGGAGCTTACGAGCATGAAGCAAAAAGAGGATGAAACCCTTCGAGAGTTCATCAAAAGGTTCCATCGCGTTATCCCCAATTTGGAGGCCTTCAACCATCCCCAAACATTGAGGGGACTGAAAGAATGGGTGAAGATAAGACAGTTGTGGTACAGTTTGAGGAGTTCAGCCATTTAAACATATTCTGCTGCTTACGAGCAGGCCAAGAGAGATATAAAGATTAAGGAGGAAAATGCAGCAAAGATTAAGATAGACCAATTGGAAGGGTTAAGAATGAAAGAGAAGAGAGTTCTACTAGGAAATAGGTCGATTAAGAAAAATGACCACTATGCCTCAGGCAATGGTGCAAGAGGCCGGGTCACATCTTACCAGTCTTATCAGAGGCCACCCCAATATCAGCGTAGCAGAATGCAACCTCCTCATTCACCAGACAGAGATTCCTGGAGAAGGCATGACCAGACATATAGTCATCCTTATCCATACTCACACTGTGGTAGAGGAAGCAAATCAAAAGCACCAATGCTCCTCCAATTCAGAACGGCACCCACAGGGAAAGGGTGGTGCACAGGATCGACCAGAGCCAAAGCTATGGGCGGTATACTTCCTTGAAGGTGCTCATGGACGAGGTGTATGAGGCCATAAAGGACTGGAGATTATTGTACCCCCTACCCCAATAACAAAGCTGCCCAACAGGAGAGATAAGGGGCGGTATTGCAAGTTCCATGGCACTCATGATCATACCACGATCAAATGTAGGGATCTCAAGAGTCAGGTTGAAGATTTGGTAAGAAATCGTTACCTGGACGAGTTTGTAGATGGGGCTATCCTGATCGTGAGTTCGTCATGTGAAAGAGAGCAGAGTAATAGAAACATGAGCCACAAGCAGCCGATGGTAAGGGTAATCGCGGGGGGCCCAACGTTGGCGGGAGACTCCAACATATCGAGGAAGTACTATGCTAGGTATGCCATAACTAGCAAAGAAGTATTTTTTAACACTCCAACAGCCAAGTAAGCAAGAATCAGGCAAGTGCCGATCATGTGGACGGATGAAGATGATAGGGAATTCTATATCCACATCAAGAGGCCTTAGTCATTAAGGCCACCGCAGCCGCAAAGAGGTTTGACCTGATCCTGGTAGATACGGGAAGTTCAGTTGATGTCCTGTTCAAGTCAACTCTAGAGGAGATGGGAATATGAGACTTGAGGTTAGAGCATACCAATACCTTTTTGAAGGGGTTTGGTGGAGGAAAACTAGTCCATCTAGGTGTAGTTGAGCTGCCCATCACAATTGGCAGCTCCCCGACAAAAAAGAGAGTCCTTACTAGATAATTATGGGTCGCCCCTTCCTGAGGATGAGCAAAGCAGTGCTCTCCAACCATTACTTAGCTCTCAAGTACTAAGTGAATGGAGCAGTGGGGGTGGTACGAGAAGACCAGAGAATTGCCCGAAGCTGTTACTCCATAGCAGCAAGGGAAGCAATGCAGATCACATCGTTTGATACTCGAGTGAAAGTCAAAGATGGCAGACATGAGCCGGTTAAGGAACTCAAAACGGTAAATTTGGAACTAGGTGACTCGAGAAAAACAATCTGAATCGGGTCAAGGCTTAAAGAAGACCAGAAGCATGAGCTGGTGCATTGTCTGCGGGTTCACACAAATGTGTTTGCTTGGACACATGAAGATATGCCGGGAATCGACTCTGAGGTGGCTTGCCATAGGTTGGCAATAAGAAGGGTGCTTGGCCGGTAAGGCAAAAAAGAAGATGTTTCAATCAGGAGAGGTACGAAGTAATAAATGGTGAAGTAAAAAAGCTTTTGAAGACGAGGTTCATTCGGAAAGTCAACTATCCCGAATGGATATAAAATGTTGTTCTGGTAAAGAAGGCTAATGGGAAATGGAGGAAGTGCATTGATTTCACCGACCTCAACAAGGTGTGCAGGATGAGGGGAGCACGACGAAGATCGACCAACTGGTTAATTCAACAGCCGGTCATGGGCTGCTTAGCTTCATAGATGCATTATCAAGATATAATCAAATCCCAATGTACGAGCATGATGAGGAGAGCACGACGTTTATCACTAACCAGAGTTTGTTCTGTTACAGGATAATACCATTTGGTTTAAAAAATGCGGGTGCCACATACTAGAGGTTGGTGAACTAAATCTTTAAGTCGTTGATTGGGAGGACGATGGAGGCTTTTGTGGACGACATGATAGCCAAATCGAAGAGCCTGAATGAACATGTCATGCATCTCGAGGAGACATTTGAGCTTTTGAGGAAGTACAAGATGAAGCTCAACCTAGAGAAGTGTGCCTTTGGGGTTGAATCAGGAAAATTCATGGGATTCATGATGAGTCATCGGGGGATCACGGCGAATCTTGAAAAAATCCAGGCAATCGTGCAGATAAGGTCCCCTCGTAACCTGAAGGAGATATAGAGCCTTACGGGAAAATTGGCAACACTGAGTCGATTCATATCCAAGGCGACAGATAAGTGCCAAACTTTTTTTCAAGTGATAAGGAAAGGAAGGAAAACAGAATGGACCCCCGAATGTAAAGGAGCCTTCCAGAACTTGAAACAATATCTGCAACGAGCACCTTTGTTGCCCACACCGTGGGATGGGAACGTGTTGTTCCTATATATGGCGGTATCAAATCATGTTACAAGCTCGGTTCTAGTGAGAGAGGAAGAAAGGGTTCAATATCCGATATATTACACAAGTAAGGCCCTACTCGATGCTGAGACCAGATACCCACTGTTGGAGAAATTGGCACTTGCTATTGTGGTTGCTGCTCGAAAGTTGAGACCATACTTTCAAGTATTCCTCGTCTCGGTAATAAAAAACCAACAATTGCAGCTGACTCTGCACAAGTGGGATGTTTCTGGTCGGTTAGTAAAATGAGCCATAGAGCTAAGCGAGTTCGATGTAAGTTACAAACCTTGAGCAGAAATAAAAGCCCAAGTAATGGCAGACTTCGTGGCGGAATTCACAGAACCCGAAGTAGGTTTCGACCAGCTGAGTGCTGCTACAGTCAACAACGAGGATCGGGTATGACAGGTGTCGGTGGATGGATACTCAGGAGAGTAGGGGTCTGGAGCATGGATTATTTTGAAAGGCCCAGAAGGGGAGGAGATCTCTTATACTGTATGATTGGAGTTCACAGCCACAAACAACCAGGCACAATACGAAGCTCTAATAGCGGGCTTAGAATTGGCTAAGGCAGTAAAAACGGATAGGGTGAAAATCCAAACCGATTCCCAACTGGTTGATAATCATGTCAGTGAAAGATTTCAGCCGAGAGATGGGAAGATGGAGCAGTACCTAAAGAAAGTCAAGCAAATGATTGGGAAGTTTGAGACAATGGAGGTGATACAAATCCCAAGGGAGATGAATTGTCAAGCGGACATCCTGGCCAGAGTGGCAGCTATAGCAGATCCAAAATTACCCAAGTCAGTCTCTTTGGAGGTGAAGTCCAGCCCCAATATCGAGTAGGATCTGGAGGTGCTGCGGATAGAACAGAAGTGCTCATAGATGGACCTTATAATCTCGTATATTAGGGATGAGGTATTACCACAAGATAAGTTACGAGCTCGGGAGATCAAAGCTCAAGCATCGAGGTACACAATCATTGATGGGGTGTTATATCAGCGAGGATATACTATATCGTTCCTCCCATGTTTGGACGAGGACGACGCATATTACGTACTGAGAGAAGTATATGAAAGGGTTTGCGGAAACCATTCTGGTGCGAGATCCCTTGCCCACAAGGCTCTTAAGCAGGGGTATTTTTGGCCGACAAGGCACCAGGATGCACAAATGAAAACCAGGAGTTGCATGAGTTGCTAAAGTTTTGCAAATTTCTCTACCCAGCCGCCTGAGAAGCTCACTTCTATGGCCTCACCATGGCCATTTGCTTAATGGAGAATCGATTTGATTGGACCGTTGCCGAAGGGACGGGGGGTAGCAACACATGCAATAATAGCAATAGACTATTTCACGAAGTGGGTCGAGGTAGAAGCCCTCTGCAGGATCACAGAGAAAAAGCCGACTGACTTCATATAGAGAAACCTGGTCTGCCAATATGGGATCCCTTATGCCTTGATAGCAGACAATGGCATGCAGTTTGACAATCATAACTTCAGAGACTTCTGTCAGAACCTCAGAATAGAGCTGAAGTTTTGCTCGCCTGCTCACCCTCAGTCTAACAGACAAGTAGAAGTAGCTAACAAGGTTATCAAGAGGCTTTTGAAAACCAGGCTAGGAGCAAAGAAATGAGCATGGGTTGATGAGCTACCAGGGATGTTATGGGCATAGAAGACGACCCATAAAACAGCAATCAGCAAAACTCCATTCACTTTGACCTTCGAGCATGAAGTCGTAGTACTCGTGGAGATAGGGGCAACCACATATCGGACTGATCACTTCGATAAGTATGAAAACGACGACCAGATGTGCTTGAATCTAGATCTGCTGACTGAGAAGATGGAGCAAGCATCGAAGCAATCAGCTGCCTACCAGCAGAGGGTTGCTCGTTATTACAACTAGAAGGTGCGTATACGATAGTTCAAGGTCGGCGATTAGGTACTTAGGAGGGCGAATCAGAACACAAAAGACTCGACCCAAGGAGTACTCGGCCCTAACTGGGAAAGGCCATATAAAGTCAAGCAGGTGGCCGGACCCAGATGGCCACGAGGTGAAACGACCTTGGAATGCAGCGCATCTCAGGAAATACTTCCAGTAAGACCCAATTATACTTAAGAGTTATTTTTATTCATTCTTGTTGTTATTTGCTTTTATATTTAGTCAATTCCATGTAAGCCAAGTTTAGTAATCAATGAAGTGTGGAGGAATTTCATTCAGTTGTCATGAATGTGAAGATATTGCATAAATAAAAAGTTTCTAAGGCAATGCAAAGGCTCCATAAGTCTCTAAGCTTGCTCGATGACGAGACAGGAAGCCAAGCATGCAAGAATATGCTCGGCCATGAGAAGGCGAGCAGATCATCATATGTATAAATAAAAAGTTTCTAAGGTAATGCAAATGCTCCATAAGTCTCAAAGTTTGCTCGATAGTGAGACAGGAAGTCAAGCATGCCAGAATCTGCTCGGCCATGAGAAGGCGAGCAAATCATCATATGTATAAATAAATTTTTTTAAGGCAATGCAAAGGCTCCATAAGTCTAAAAGTCTGCTCAATGGCGAGATAAGAAGCCAAGCATGTCAGAATCTACTCGACTATGAGAAGGTGAGCAGATCATCATATGTATAAATAAAATGTTTCTAAGGCAATGCAAATTCTCCATAAGTCTCAAAGCCTGCTCAATGGCGAGATAAGAATTCAACATACCAGAATCTGCTCGACCATGAAAAGGCGAGCATATCATCATATGTATGAATAAAATTTTTCCAAGGCACACAAAAGTTCCAAAGTCTCAAAACCTGACTGGAAGTCCTACATGCCAAGATATGCTCAATAGTAAAGAAGAGAGTGAGAAATAATAAAGAGCTGATAACCTTGACATACAACGTCCCAAAAAAAAATATATAACACAAAATACAATTAAAAGGACGATGGATTAGTAAGCTGAGTCATCTCTACTGGTTGGTCCACTTCAGGAGCAAGGGCGTCTCACCAGTTGTGCCCCGGGGGTACTCACCTTGGTAACATCAGTAGAAGCTGCCCGAGGAGGGGAGGTTGCCTCCTCGGTGGCATTTGGCTCTAACTATTCGCCACCTTCTTTTCCTGCCTCCTTATCTATATATTCAGCTACACCAGCAGCAAGCTCATCCATCTTCAGATCAGGATGCTGTTTCCCGAGAACGACCATGATGCACCGATAAGAATGTCGAAGCCCCTGGTAGTACTGATTGTCAGCTTCTTTATCTAGGTTTTCGACATGGGTCTGGTGGGAAGCTCTGAAGGATTCGAGCTGAGCTTCGTAAGCAACCTTTTGCGTCTGAAAATCGTCCTTAACTTTATTCAACTTTTCCTCCAGTGTGATAGCATTCGCCTGCACGAACGACTCTCGCTCTATCAACTTCAAGTTCTCGAGGTTGAGATCTCCAGCTTTCTTCTCAACAGCGTCATCTCTGCTTTTGGCTGACTGAAAGAATTCCTTTATTTTTCGGTCGTAACGGCCGACCTCGCCTTATAGTACGTGGCCATGTAGCCGTGGTGAAAGACATTGAACTGCATAGCCCCGACCAACTCACCTAAAGTGCTGCCATCAAAATATTCCAAGTCTTTTTTGCTCACAAGCCTAGAAAACTCTTTGATATAAGGGACCAGATGCTCTAGTCGATTATCAGGCAAACAAGGTCTTAACCCTGTTGGAGGATGTGGAGAAGTGGGATCAGCGCCACTAGCGGTTCCACTAGTTTCGTTGGCCCTAGGAGGAGGAGGTGGTAGAGTCTTCAAAGGGGAGACATGTTCTGCAATGTTGGCTCGTTTCCCAGGAGGAGCATTTTTGTTGTGATCTGCCTTAGCAGCATTGGGATGAGGGTGTTTTCTGTTCAAAGCCCCGATCACAGTGTCCTCCATCTCGAGATCAGTGGGTACCAAGCGAGATTCGAATAATTTGTAAGTAGACAGCAATTCTCTACACGAGCAGGAATTAACCAACATAGTCTCGACCCGCTTGAGCACGTCAGGTTTGAGTTTGTAGTGGACGCCCAAGAACCTGCAACTCGAACAAAGATCGTGTTAGAGATGGATCAATCATTAGAACAAATAGGGTACAAGACATCTAAAGCGAGCAGGAAACCTGAAACTACGAAACGAGAGGGGACGCGATAGTTATCCCCATCAACCTGTGCCATTTGACCCCCAGTAAAAATGAACTTTTTCTTCCAATTCCCACCACCACCTGTTCGAAAATCAGTTATGGGTTTCCCGATCTTTGTGCTTGATATAAAATAATACCAACCGGCATCTTTGGGACTGCTCTTTAACTGATATAGGTGTTTGACTTCATCAACTGTGGGCTCACTCTGGTAGCATATATCCCACAAAATGAACAGACAAGAAAGTACACTCTACCCGTTAGGGTTAAGTTGACCAGGTGCTAAGTGCAGCCCACTAAGCATCTGGGCAAAATAGAGTTGCAAGAGGAGCCTCATCCTAAACTTAAAGCTTTCCAGAAATAAAGTAACAAACCCCCTGGGAGGTCGGCTGTGAGTGTCTTTTTTCCCTGAAATTTTAAAGGGTATACCATCAAGAATGTCATACATAGCTCGGAGTTCGACGAGATCTTCTACTATGGTCGTGCAGGTTATAAGGTCAATAGCGAAATGCTCTGCTAGAGCTCTACCCTCTACTTTCCTTTTATTTTCTGGTCCCAATACTCCTGGTGAGGATACTTCACCAGAATCTTCACCCGGACCCTCACTCAGAGTATCCTCCGAACCAAAAGGTCCCTCATCGCCACTATTGCTGGGTGAGGAGGTTATTTCAGGAGACATTCTCTTAGCACTAGTTCGAACACTAGATCTAATCGGCTCTAAGGAGATCCCTAGGTCAAAGGCAGGATCAGCGAACAAACCAGAAATGAAGTCTAACTCGTCATCATCAACCTCAATCACCTTCTCTTTGCCTTTTGACGATCCCTAGACTATGACTAGAGTAATACCACCAAACGCCACCCAAACAAAAAAGAGAGATAAAATAGACATTTTCTACAACTAGCCAAGACCGAAAATATAGAAATAGTACCTGCAGTTGTAGCCCAACAGAATAGAGACAAGGAAAGTAGCTTCAACTTCGAGGGAGAAAAATCACTCAGTCACCGGAGAGGAAGAAGAAAGCCAAGAGATGAGTTTTCCTTTTGAGGTTTAAGGTTCCCTAATAAGGAACAAACTCTTGGTTTATTAGCATTTAATGGCATGAATTCCAAGGGTTTTATAACCATTAGTTTGAAATTCAAACGAAGGGACAAATCACTACCACATCACCTAGCCCGCAATTAAATGCGACACGACTCTTCAAAGTCGTTTTTTATCTTGAGCAAGCCAGAATTATTGAGTTTCTAGTATTGGTTCATTACATTGCCCAATACCAGAAACTGGGGAACCGGTGTTTGGGGGAAATCCACTGACGAGACCGGACATACCCTAGATGAGGAGCCAGCCTCCTTATAAGCGAGCAGGTGGGCATAAATCTGGTGGCAGGTATCAACAAGCAAGAATCTTCTGCTCGGTCACGAGGACGCCCTCTTCTGGACCATAGCGCGTGTCGGCCTCATGTTAGGAGTCGAGAGTCATTCTTCCTAAAGATCTGAGCTGACAGACCTGATCCATAACGGTTAACGAGACGTGCACTCCTATCCGAAAATCTAGGCACGAAGGCCACTCAGCCACAACTACGATAGTCAAGCACCCACTTCCGAGAGCTTGGGGAAGTTATGGACGTAGATCGAGGGGGGGGGGATTCGTAGGAAGGCTATAAAAAGGTAATCGACGAAGGTAAACGGGTTAGACATTTTCACATTAGAATTTAAAGAAAAGCATCTTTATTGAAAGAAGAGAGAAAAAGTCAGAGGTATTTTTTATTGTCTAAGAGATTAAAGAACATCCACGAGATTAGTGGCCGAGTTTCCCACAAAATTAAACCAACATTTCTGATTTAAGCGTCGGAGGGTTTACGCAGGGAAAACTCCCGGCGTGCTCTGACCAGTTTTTGTGTGCGCAAGAGTCTGCTAAAGTAGAAGTCATATGGGGCATTATTTTGCTCGGTTAGAAGGGTTACGAGGAGAATCTGCTGTTGGTCGTGAATTCAAGAGTTGAGAAAAGATCCGGGTCGTGAACGAGTAGACACCAGAATCTCGCATCAACATAATGTATTAATTTTTTTCCACTAATTTTAATTTATCTTAAGAAAAATAAATAATTTAAAAATAAATCTAACCATTTGTTAACCGTTTTAAGGGGTGATAGAAATTTTATAAAATGGTAATGATAACCTTTAGAGTTTGAAACAAGAGTGATGATAGAGTAACGATGAGCAATTAATTGAGTGGTTGTTAATTTTTTATAAGATTCAAATGAATTAATTGTATTATCTTACCAACCAATTGATGAATACTATATTATTTAAGATAATTTCTTTTTAGGATAAAAGATTTGAGATGTGTACTACCACTTTCGAAATAATTACACTTAAATAACATGTTTATTTAAAAATGATTTTCAATCTTCTTTTGAATTTGCAATATTATTATTTTTCTTTAAATAAATGTTTCAAAAAGTTATTACTATTAAGAATAAAATATGATACCTATATGATTATCTAAACCAAATCAAATAAACAAGCTGTAATTATAAAATTTATATATAGTGCAATACCAAAAAATGATACTAACTTAGTACATCCGTTTAACTAAATGTCATAAATTGAATCAATAAATTCATGGGTGAAATTATTTGTAGCATAAAAAAGACTTGATCACCTACATTTTAATAAAATTTAATATAACATATTAAAATACCCACTATTGTGTATACTATTAAGGATATACGTATATTATTTTAACACCCATTTAGTACATCTATACTACAAAATTATGGTTTATATTACAATTAATATTATTCATGGCGAAAAACTATCCAAGACTTATAAAATTTAAGTTTCACAAGCCTATTTCATTTTATAGTAAAATAATAAATGATATAAATTATTGTTTATATATATATATATATTATAGTAAATTATTAAATTATATAATTTATTATTAGAAAATAACACTTAGAAATAACCAGTAAAATAACAAATGATATAAATTATTAGATATATATATATATATATATATATAAAATAATTTATTACAATGTACTAATGGTTTTATAGTAAAACTCATATCTTTATAGTAAGATTCATATAATATAAATTATTACAATGACTTACCACCCAATTACATTTATTTCAAAGCTATTATATTTCTAAGTGTAAAAGTGAAAAAAAAAACGAGTAAAATTGTAACACTACAGATGGTACGTAACACTTACAAACATAATATTTCAGTTTCACTTTCCCACTAAAAGCTCATCAAAATTTGGAGCAACACGTCATAAAAAAATAAGCCGACTTATCATCCCATTAAAATTAAGAAAAACGACAAGACGTTTCAACAAAATTAGTTCCCTAAGTCGTCTATTGAGTTTTTCTTAACTTCGACGGTCACGACTTCGAGCTGCCGCGATGGCGCCTGTGACCGTGAGAGCCACGGGAGCTATTGGAGCAGCTGCCGGCATCGCCATCGCCATCGCCGTCGTCACTTACTGTACTCTCTATAAGCCCAATAAAAATCGAAACTTTCGATCAATCTTCTTCAACAAGAAGAAGAAACTGAAACCGAGAAAAGGCCTCGTGGATGCCATTGGGAACACTCCTTTGATTCGAATCAACAGCCTCTCCGAAGCCACTGGCTGTGAGGTAAGTTCTGTTCTCGATCTTTTCCTCTCTTCAAGCTTCAATTTTTTATCCTTGTTTCATTTCAAGCTTTGAATTTTTATTTTTATTTTTGCCTTTTCTAATGCTATTGTAATATTGTTGATTTCTGTTTTTGAATTTAGCCACTGATTTTAACTTTTGATGTTTGGTTGGCTTGTGGGTTGTTTTAGATTCTTGGAAAGTGCGAGTTTTTGAATCCAGGGGGCAGCGTGAAAGATAGAGTTGCTGTCAAGATTATTGAAGAGGTAAATTGTTTTAATTCTCTATTTTATTGCTTTGAAATTCTGAGAAATAAAAGCAGAAAATGTTGTATTTGGTTTATGTAAACGGTTATAATTTATCGGAAGTTATTGGTGTTTTGAGATTTTAGCTTGCATTGCTTGTAAATGTTGAATAACTTGATAGTTGCTTCATTTTCCTAAGTCCTAATGTACATTGTGTTACTTTGTGCAGGCTATTGAATCCGGCAAGCTAACTCGGGGTGGGGTGGTTACTGAGGGGAGTGCTGGAAGCACCGCCATAAGCCTCGCTACAGTTGCTCCCACCTATGGATGCAAATGCCTTGTTGTTATCCCTGATGATGCTGCCATAGAGAAGGTATGTATTTATGTACTTTTAATGAGTTCCCAGACATTTGAATGTATGCTTCATACTCTCAGGTTGTGTTGCATTATCATTAAAAGACTTTGAATAGTTGGAGTGTACTCAGGGCATTGAAAGACATATTTCCTTGAGAGTCCTGTTGCTGCCTTGTGTGAGATATCTGTATCCTAGACAATTTTTTATGATGCAAGCTAAAAGTATCAACGAGATTATTGTTTCCTAGGCAGATCCTATAATCAATTTTTAAAACATATTTAGTTATTTACCATAGTCTGCTAAGTATAACTTTGTTAATAATTCTAGGGAAATTATTAATTGTATACCCTTAGTTTACTCCGTTATCAAATTTACTACACCACTTTCAGGGTATATCAGTCATCCACCCTAAGTTGACAAAATATATTTGTCGTCCACCAAACTGTTAGTTGCCATTTAAATATGATGATGTCAGAGGAGTAATCTAATCTTTTCATATGATACAAGTGATAATTTTTAAGGGTAAAATCGTCAATTCGTTACTGTTCCGTTAACTTTCAAACGGTAGCTAACGATTTAGTGGACGGCAGATAACTTTTTCAATTTAGGGTGGATGATTGATACACCCTTAAAGTATTGTAGTATTTTTTATAAAAGCACAAATTTAGGGTATACAAATGATAATTTCCCATAATTCTATAAAAAAAAAAGGATGTGCTCCTTAAATTTCCTTTGTATTATTGATTTTATTTACATTACAATTATGGAAGGTTGACATGCAACTTATTTATGCATTCTAAAAGGTGGCAATGCAGCAGTTAAGTGCCTGGAAAGTGATACATCCCTTAGACCGAACTACTGAAATGGATTAAACTTATTGTTTAAACTAATTGAACATGTAGGAGATGAACCCTATTGTATTCTTTGCAATCATTTTGCCCTTTGTTTTTTTGTACTGCAATGCATTAAACTGTGTCTCTCTTGAAACTTTTCTCAGTCTCAAATACTTGAGGCTCTTGGAGCTACTGTTGAAAGGGTGAGACCAGTTTCAATTACACACAGAGACCACTTTGTCAATGTTGCAAGGAGACGGGCATTGGAAGCAAATGAGTTAGCATCAAAGTGTAGAAGAGCGGTCGACAAGGATGGAAAAGAGCTAGAGCATATCAATGGTTATGGATCTGATGGAGCAATACAAAGTTCAAAGTTTCCAAGTGATTGTACTGGTGGTTTCTTTGCAGATCAGTTTGAAAATTTAGCAAACTTCAGATCGCACTATGAGGGTACTGGGCCTGAGATTTGGGAACAGACTGGTGGTGAATTAGATGCATTTGTTGCGGCTGCGGGCACAGGTGGCACTGTGGCTGGGGTTTCCAGGTTTCTCCAGGTTTCATTCTTTTCCTTTTCTCATTTGTTATTCATATTATGCTGTCAGCGTTGCTTAAATTGTCTGAAAAATGTTCAACAGGAAAATAATCCCAACATCAAATGCTTTCTGATTGATCCTCCTGGTTCTAGTTTGTTTAACAAGGTAACTAGAGGAGTGATGTACACTAAAGAGGAAGCTGAAGGACGAAGATTAAAGAATCCATTTGACACAATCACAGAGGGGATCGGAATCAACAGATTAACTCAAAATTTTATGATGGCAAAACTTGATGGGGCTTTTCGAGGCACAGATAGGGAGGCTGTTGAAATGTCAAGGTTAGTCCACACTAAGCTCTTTCGTTGTTGAGAGGGTTTAGATTCTTTGGATATTGTGGAATCGAAGATGGTGGAATTATGCTGCTTGTATTTTTATTTTTGTCCCTATCTGGCTAATATGCTATTGTGAGGAATTCCTTATTTCCCACGCCTCATTTCTGTAAATGAGAATGTTTTCCTTCCATCCATTAATTATCATCAATAGACTGGTTTAGTCAGTTTTAACATGTATGCTCTTTACTTGTACAGGTTTCTTGTGAAGAATGATGGGCTCTTTCTTGGGAGCTCTTCAGCAATGAATTGTGTAGGAGCTGTCAGAGTGGCACAGTTGCTTGGCCCTGGTCATACGATTGTTACAATTCTGTGTGACAGTGGAATGAGGCATCTGAGTAAGTTTTATGACGTCCATTATCTGTCTCAGCAGGGTTTGACACCTGCTGCAGCTGGACTAGAATTCCTTGGCATCAAATGAAATTTGAGGATGCCTGAGATCACTGTTCCTGTACATTCCCACCGCTAGAAAAACATTTTATTCATCAACATATTATTTGTGAGAGGTTGCCTTAGGGGATGTGACCTGAAAATTTTGCCAATGAGTTGTTGAGCGGTAGCATTGGGTGGATCAAGCACAAATCATTTTCTTGAGGGTGCGAATTCAGATTGATCGTGATTATTTTTAATTTTTCATACGGGTATTTATTCAAGTCATTATTTTGATAGGAGTATTCTTTAGGAATATTTAGTTATTTTTTATGATCAACTTCATTTCTGCATTACAAGTAGCCAGTAAAACCTTATTATTTTGGTATGCAAATATCTAATTGAATGTTTAGAGCATTATAATTTATTTCGAGATACTGAGATACCTTTATTTTCCATTGACCTGAATTATTTTCCATTGACCTGAAGCTTACACTGTTTTGAAACAAATCATTTTGCCACAAGCACGTAATGGCATTAGTCAATTTCAGAAAGACATAATCTTCAATGTATTGCTTAATGCCTGGTCCCTTAAAAGACCACAGAGAAATCAAAACAAGAACTTGACTTTAACATAATTTTTTTTTCTGCAATAACGATGATGATAACAGCGAACAGTTTAACCGAAGACTTATTGTAGAAATACATAGCTCAATAAAATGTTGTGTACAATGAGATTAAACTTTAATGGCAGCGGTTTCCACCAAAGTCAAATTTGTCAACAGGTAAATATCCAAGCTAACCAGAACTCCAATCACTGGGGGTTCCACCTCTCAAATTGTGACTCATGGCAATGTGGGTCAAGCCAATCCCTATTAGAACCCTTTGACATGTTGGCACTTACTCTTCCGCCACCACCCACAAGCTCTCGCAGATTTTCCACCTTATTCTCCCGCCCAGGCCCACTTGTCCTCCGGTCAGCTTCCTTCAGTTTCTGTTTAAATCGTTGTTTTCGGCTAGAGGAGTTCAACTCCTGATGCTTTGGATGTGAAGGTGGGGCACCATGCGGCCCTAGATAGATGTTCTCTTCTTTTTTACCCTTTTTAGAGATAAAAGGCAACGAACAGATATAATCAAGTGTCACTATTTATGGTACTATACTTGATAGGATAAAAGCTTCAAAGGAAAAGTTATCATGTATTCATGCTTAATGTATATTTAACTTTTTCTCTTTCTCCTGTACTTCAAAAATAGAGAAATAGAACAGGCACTGACCTTTGGGGAAGGAGGTTTCGAACTTTCCACTTCTACAGCATCTCGTTTACTTTGATCTGAGTCCCCTATTCCCAAGCTTGGAATCACAAATCCATCCGTGTCTGAATTAAGCATCACAAACATTAAAACAATTAATTACCTTGATGAGGTCAATAATAGGACAAAGTTCATTCCATGCGTGTTGCCTGCGTATAATACACAGCAAGGATGTAGCCAGAAAATTGTTTCAGCTGGGGCATACTCGATGTATGACACAGACCATGAATACAGCTTAACTGATTGGACTAATGTTTAGTGAGTGAGGTTTCCCATCCATATCCAAAACTTTTATCCTTTTTTTAAAAAAGACACAATACGATCTCAAAATATTCTAATAACAATATATGACACTACAACAATACTATATTATTATTTATCGGTAGATTTTTAGTAATTACCGTTACCCTAGCAAGGTTTTGTGTTCTGAAAAAATGTATGATGTTTTCATTGTCAATACGATAATATAAAACATTTTCATGCATACAACTAAGAAGAAGAAGAAGAAAATGAGGGAAAAAAATAAAGAAGCTTATTTCTTATGGTTTCATGTTTTTTAATTAACATCTTGTTTAGATAAATTTCTTTTGTCTTCATTTAGGTGTGGCTAATTCATGTTTATAGAATCCAAATACCTAATAAATTTTTAATATTTGTTTTTCTTAAGGAGGGTTAAATTTGAAACTCGTCACAATTACCTTGGCAATTTTAATAATTTTAATATTGAGCTGTGGCACTATCACAAATGCAAAGCAATTATGGACTGACTTAAAATTACTCTTCAAATTTTTCCAAAGCCAACTGGGCCCATGCCCCAGCTGATCTTTGGCCCAGATAGTCCTATACTGGCTCCATCAGTGATATGTAGTCCACTCTCAGGGAACTACTATTTAAGAAACATGAGCCAGCTAACGGACCATGCAAAATTCTAACTACTTCCCACCATTTCATTCTAAACCAATCCACAAAGAAGTAAAAGTTTAACTCATCGAATGCAGTAAAGGAGTATAAACTAGAAGTAAGCAGCAGGCACCCAAAAAAAGAAATTATTGAAATGTCAAAGACATTTAGGTTGCAAAAGAAATATGATTAGAGCATTCTTCAGATACAATCCGGCATACGTAAACAATTAGATGTTATGACAACTCCAAATTAAAATATTAAAAATGCACTCTTTTCTTCAAAGCCTTAAAAAACTTGCATTTTGGGACAGAACTACACTCTCTCACATAAATTCATGTCAAATTAAGTTATTCGTAAATTGATAAAATGCATGATTATCAATAACTCAATACAAAATCAACATACCCACCAATCAAATCCTATCAAATAATACAAAACAAACCTGTCACATGGCATTACTCCTATACTAACAGTGCCTACAATAATTTTTTTTTAAATAAAATAAAATCCAAACTTTTCCCAAATCAATTCATTCCCATGTCAACCTTAATTCAAAACTTAAACAAGAAACCCAGATCAAATATAACCATATTGAGCACAAAGAATATAGAAAGATTTTTAAGAAATTCCTGCATTTTCTAGCGAACCAAACAGAAAAATTGGAAATTTCTTTTATTGCATACCCCACTCGTCTTCTTCTTCGATCTGAGGAGTGGTGTGCACTGGAGAGGGTTCCATTGGACGCTGACGATCATGGATTTCAATGGCCAAAGGGCGATAAAGCCCGGATGGGGAGCAAGATCAGATCAAAATCAATCACCGAAACCAAACCCCAAGTCAAGCAATTTGTGACCGTTTGCTTATATAAGAGCTTAAATACTGATGAATTAACAAATATGGAAGGTTTTGCTTTCCTTTTCAACAATCCCTAACCCTAGACTCTGTTATATATAAAACTATATGCAAAAAAGACAGTTGTGTTTAATTTTTATTATGATTTGACCCCTGCACAATTTCTATATTGCCTGAATTACCCTTTTCGTTTTCATGGGATTGGTTTTTGGATTGAGCTATTGTGCTTAGAATTAAGGATAGTTTTGTCATCAAGGTCATTGATTTGTCTAAAAATTCATATGATGTGCGGTGTTGATTCGGTTGGAGTAAAAAAGACAAAAAAGAAAAAAAAAGGAAAAGAACATGAAATCTAATCGATATGGTAGTAGATTTGCAAAATTGAATAAATATTTTGTAATAGATTGTTTTTTTTGAAAATCAAGTAATCAAATCTTGTTGTGACATCATCTCTATAAACTTGTAGTTACTAATATCATGGCTAATAATACTATATTAATTTATGCACCCCAAAAAGCAATGTTTTATTGCTTTTGCCTATTGAATTGAAAAATGTACATGCACACTACGCACACATCATTACAAAAATTGCACGAGTGACATCATTAGGGGAACAAAGAAATTTTTGATAGATACTACATGTGTTCTCTCAAGCACCCCTTTTTTTTTTTTTTGCGTTTTGCCTTCCACCAAGCTATCAAGTATCAACCATTTCTAATTTAGGAGACAATAAAGATGCTGCTTAATTGGCATTGGCATGTACTTTTTTACAAACCAATAAAAATTTTAAAAGATGAGATCACTCTAAAATGAAGATGAAAGATTGGTCTCATGTTTGTTGAAATTAAAGTGCATGCATGAGTATAACTGCTGCACTCTCTTTATCATTTTGGGTGGGTGAAATCTAGCTCAAAAAGACAAAAAAAAAAGGTTAATTAATGCAATCGGTGGCATGAAATTAAAGCTTTCTCTTTGTCATAAAGGGGGGCCATTCGTTCATTGATTTCATTCAACATCTCTCAACAGTGTTACGTAGATGCCCTGCACTTGGCCTTTTGGCATTGCTTCTGCGAGTTTGTTTGCTTGTGAAATAAGGCAGGCAGGCAGGCAGGCAGGCAGGCAATGGGGTTACCCGACGCTAACAGCCAAAAAGATCTCTTCACGGTAATGGCCAATGGGCACCCTTCTGCCTTCATGAGGGGCGATGAAAATGGAACAACATGACAATATCATTACATTTCCATGGGCTTTATTGCAGACAAAAGAAAATGGGCAGGTCATAATCACTGAGAACTCTTCTTTTTGATTTATTGTATCTGCCAAATTTGTAGATCGGTTCTATTTTCACCCCAGATTTTACTTTTGCAAAACATGCCAAGCAAGTTGACCTCTCGAGTGGGTAAATATTTAATTGGTTTTACAGTGTCATCATGATGAGCGAGACGTGTTGCACATGGATTGGCAATTCCAAGGCTTTTTTTTTTATGTCTGTGAAATGATAAATGTTGAAAAAAAAGGGTTATTTCCATCCGGCCTACAAATGTTTTGACATTTTCCACCTCGCATCTATATGTTTCAATATTTTTTATTGCACACCTAAATTCATTAATTTGACCGTTATTTTTAACGGAATTATTTAAAATTTAATTAAATATTTAAAATACTCATTATCTTAAATTAGATAGGGGTGGTAATTTGTGGGCTTGGGCCTGGACTTCAAAAAGCCCAAACCCACATTATTCAAATAAAACCCAAGTCCTTCTAGACGAGCTCAGGCTTTTTTTATTAATTATAAAATATTTTTTAATTAAAAAAAATTTAATTTAAAGATAATTATCTAATACATAATAGAATAATAGTCCAATACATAAAATATTGGTAATACAACCTAATAAATAATAAATACTAATATAAAAATAAACTAATTTAGCATTTTAAGTTTTTTCTTTATTATTTAAATTAAATTTATTTTTTTATTTATAAATAATTTTAAAAGATGAGATCACTCTAAAATGAAGATGAAAGATTGGTCTCATGTTTGTTGAAATTAAAGTGCATGCATGAGTATAACTGCTGCACTCTCTTTATCATTTTGGGTGGGTGAAATCTAGCTCAAAAAGACAAAAAAAAAAGGTTAATTAATGCAATCGGTGGCATGAAATTAAAGCTTTCTCTTTGTCATAAAGGGGGGCCATTCGTTCATTGATTTCATTCAACATCTCTCAACAGTGTTACGTAGATGCCCTGCACTTGGCCTTTTGGCATTGCTTCTGCGAGTTTGTTTGCTTGTGAAATAAGGCAGGCAGGCAGGCAGGCAGGCAGGCAATGGGGTTACCCGACGCTAACAGCCAAAAAGATCTCTTCACGGTAATGGCCAATGGGCACCCTTCTGCCTTCATGAGGGGCGATGAAAATGGAACAACATGACAATATCATTACATTTCCATGGGCTTTATTGCAGACAAAAGAAAATGGGCAGGTCATAATCACTGAGAACTCTTCTTTTTGATTTATTGTATCTGCCAAATTTGTAGATCGGTTCTATTTTCACCCCAGATTTTACTTTTGCAAAACATGCCAAGCAAGTTGACCTCTCGAGTGGGTAAATATTTAATTGGTTTTACAGTGTCATCATGATGAGCGAGACGTGTTGCACATGGATTGGCAATTCCAAGGCTTTTTTTTTTATGTCTGTGAAATGATAAATGTTGAAAAAAAAGGGTTATTTCCATCCGGCCTACAAATGTTTTGACATTTTCCACCTCGCATCTATATGTTTCAATATTTTTTATTGCACACCTAAATTCATTAATTTGACCGTTATTTTTAACGGAATTATTTAAAATTTAATTAAATATTTAAAATACTCATTATCTTAAATTAGATAGGGGTGGTAATTTGTGGGCTTGGGCCTGGACTTCAAAAAGCCCAAACCCACATTATTCAAATAAAACCCAAGTCCTTCTAGACGAGCTCAGGCTTTTTTTATTAATTATAAAATATTTTTTAATTAAAAAAAATTTAATTTAAAGATAATTATCTAATACATAATAGAATAATAGTCCAATACATAAAATATTGGTAATACAACCTAATAAATAATAAATACTAATATAAAAATAAACTAATTTAGCATTTTAAGTTTTTTCTTTATTATTTAAATTAAATTTATTTTTTTATTTATAAATAAAAAAAAGTCTGGGCCAAGTCCGGCTTGCTAAGCCCTTGTCTAAGCCCAACCTTATGCGGGCTTTACATTTTTTTGGTCCATATCTAGGCCCCCCTTTGCGGGCGGGACTTGATGCCTGAGCTTAGGCCGGCCTAAGCTTTTTTGCCAACCTTATCAAAGAAGAGTTAAATGAGATAAAATGTTAATTTAATAATTAATATTTACATTAAAAATTCTTAATTAAATGTAATTAATAATAATTTTATCAATTAACTTATCAAATAAATTTAATTTATCATTATCAAATAATATTTAGAACATAAACTTCTAAATTTATTCTTTAATTGTTAGAATAAACAGTCAAATTAACGAATTTAAGTGTGTTGTGGAAATTATTGAAATATTTAGGAACAGGGTGAAAAATGTTGAAACATTTGGGGACATGAGAGAAATTAACCCAAAAAAACTATTGTATTGTTTACTTTTTTTCAAGAGAATCAATTGCTGATAAGAACAAACTAGTATACTGTTGGTCCTTAATGAGAAATTGAACACAAGACCTTAGTTTACTATGGGTTTATTTTCTAATGAAAAGGGCTGTACAAAACAAGTGATTTCAGCAGAAACAAGGTCCTTGAAAACTTGAAAAGCTCATTTCTCCAGTAGTCAACTGCAAATTTCCTTGGAAGCTCACCAAATCAGGCACAAAGATTCTGGTAAACCACTTTTGCTTCGTCTTCATACTTAGCGTACTCCAAACTCCTTGTAGCCTCTCTCTTTTTGATTTCTGAGCAGCAAAAACTTCATTGCTTTCCAGTCAATAAATATGAGTGACACACTATTACTACCTGCATTTGCTCCTCTCGGATAGTAGTAACCCTTCGTCGCATATCTTTTCTGCTATATATTTCTAGATCTCTGACGATGGGAAAATTGGTTAAGTGTCAAATCTTTTCTCTACTAATTTGTCTTGCACTTGTCCTTGTTCCTTGTTTGGTTCTCAGTTGTTTCCTAGGTTTTGGCTTACTTTCTTTCATAGTTACAGTCTCAATCTTGATTCTGTCAACCATTTACTTAGTCAAATTCTCAAGAAAGCAGCAGCAGCAGCAGCTTACTTATGTTGATGATAGAGCAATTCAAAATGAAAATCCCATGTGTGATTCAGTTCTTGAGAATGAGCCTGACGATGAGAAAATAGAACAAGTGATTGAAAATGTTGCACGAGATAAAGCTGCCCAAGAAAGTGAAGTTGGCTTTGTACATGAGCCTGAAGATTTTCCATCAGACAGTGATACCATTGATCGTGACTCAGTTTCAAGTGAAAACATTGAGCTCGATTGGATGAGATGCAACAACATTGCCGGTCAAAATGGATTAGTGATTTCAAGCGGGTCAGTCTCAGAAGATGATGAAGATGGCCTCATTGAAATTGCCATTCCAGGCAGCACTGATCACTCCACTAGCAACTTGAGTGAGGAAGAACCAAGGCAAAAAGTTTGGTCGAATAATTTGCCTGATGATTTCTTGCCTGAATCCTTTATGAGGCAACAAGGCCTGTTGGAGATCTTCGCAGATGTTAATGAAGTGAACGAGGAGGAAAATTTGATTGAAATTGACATTTCCATGGGCTCCATCAAATGTCCAAGGTTTGAAATTGAAGCATAAGCAAATAAATGTTCTAGGGTTCAATATTGCTCTATAAAAATTTTGATTTCTATAAAGTTTGATCTTGTCGACTAGGCTTCGCTTTAGGTTTCAGTATGTTTTATTTTATTTTTATTTTTTTTTCTATTAAATGCTGATACATAATCAAATTATGCACTTTTTTTATTTGTCAGCCTAGCTTTTGCTAAAAAGTAAAAATGTTTGATGCTTTTTTTCTTTCGCCTTCGGTACTTTTTCTAACAAAATACTCGAGTATCAAGTTTCACTTTGTTCCTGTTTTGTAACATTTGATTCGAAGATATGAGCTATAGGGTAATATTTGCTCATGACCAACATTTGTGCTTTCAAAAATCAAAAAGTGTGCTCTTGATTCTTTTCTTTAGTTTTACTCAAGATTTCATGGGGGTATATAAATAAGAATTGACAGATGTTTCTTTCTTTTCCCTTTCTTGATTGAGATAAAAAGTTCAGTGTGATAAGATTTTAGTATACACTAAAGAGGCACACTCAATTTGTCAAATAATGAGCCAGATTAAACTTAAAATCCCACTTAAGTTGTGAGATAATGTCGGACGGATTGGGCACCCAAAAGCATTTTATCTCTCGCAAGATCCCACTTTCTTCTTTACTCCATTAAATTTTAAAAGTACCCTCTTATCTATATATATATATATATATATTCACCATTTACTTCTAAATTTTTTTGTATTATTTCGTAATTATTTTTTTCTTTTTAAATAATTTTATCAACACATTTAAATGCAAGTCTATCAAATCGCTATAGAAATACAAAAGAAAATTTGCAAAACATGCAAAGTGAAAATACAAAAGAGAATAATAGATATACAAAAGAGGTTAATGAATTTGATTATAGAAAGTAAACAACAACCAGCAGAGCTTCCGTTGTTTACGATAATTTCAACATCAGAGGGGCCTCGTGAGATGAAAGGAGGGGGACCGAATAAACCACACTCCTTATCTTTTTCTTCATGAGTTGTGTTATTGACACACACCTCTCTACTTATCTTCATTAAAAATAATAATAATAATAATAATAATAATAATAATAATAATAATAATAATAACAACCCTCTATTATCCTCTAAACACCCCCCCGAACCCCACATATATTTTTTTAATTCCGAAAATAACCTCCTTAATAAACCCTTCAAAAACGTATTTAGTGTTCTTACATCATAAAGTATACTTGTCTTCTTCATAACCAGCAAAGAAGATATAGAAAACCCCAAGTGTAAATAAGTATTGAGTTATCATTATATCAAAGAACTGGTTTAAAAGCACGCTCAGAGAATAAATAAGTATGTGACTAGTAAAGGGTAAAATTGTAAATACAAAGCAGGAAGGGTTCTCTAAGAGAAATAGTGGGGTGCCTGTGGCGCCACTCTTTCTTCCTTCATACCGATTCTATAGGCCCCTCCTATCCTTTTCAATCCAAATTTGGATGATTTGATAACAATTAACAAGTGGCAATAATACACGCAGATTTTTTTATTTTTTATTTTAAATTTTTAGGTCTATATTCACGTTACTTCTTGTACCCTTGAAGCTTCGTCTATAATTAATTTTGAGATTCTGATCTCTATGTGATTGTTCAATCAAGTTAATCCGTTAACCCAATACCTCATCTGCTGATGAATAAATTATTTTTTTTTTTGTTTTTTGTTTTTTAATGGGAAATTGTCACTTGCTATGGCATCGGAGGCATCAGACAATTCCAATTTGAACAATGACAAAAGCCAACTTTAGAAATAATCATTTTCATGTCAAATTAACAATAATTTTACTTATAATTATAGACACGACAAAAAAAATAAAGAAAATAATACGAATTTATTTATAGTGGATTAGCCTAAGAATTTTTAAACAATTCTTTTTTTCCCAATTAGGCATTTGAGTTTAAATTCAACGTGAGGTTACGGAATTTGAGTTTTCAGTGCCCTTACTTACTTTTCAGGAGAAGAGAAAAAAATTGAAAGAAAATAACGTGGATTTTCAGAAAAAATAATAATAATAATAATAAAGAGTTAAAAAGAAAAATACAAAAACATCCACTGAAGCGCCACTTTCACTGCCGTGGGGACCACCACTACTCGCGGATGCTCAGACACAATTCAAAACGAATATCACACAGCAGCCGTTGATTTCCCTAGATACCCTCACCCTCGAATCCCGTCCGTCCATTCGTTTCCGACCTCGAACTACTCCCTCGATCCTACGTGGCACTTAACAGCATTTCAAATCCGGATTTCAAGTCCGAACTATAAATAAATTCACAAATACAGCCAATTTATTTTAATAACAATATTTATTTTTTATTTTATTTATTTTATTTTTTTTTTAAAGATGTCAAACACTGAAAGAAAGGCAAGTAGAGTTCAGAGTCTGTTTTCTTTCGAGATTTGAGTTTTCAATCTCTGTAAGTTTTTAAATTCTATGCTTGTAATTATTTTTTTAATTATCAATTTCTTTGGGTAATTTAATTTCTAATTACGGTAAATTTTTTCTTTTTTTATTTTGTTGTCTGTTGAAGGTTAGGGTTTTCGATTGGTTTGTAGCTTTTGTTGTTGTTGTTTTTTTTTTGGGGGGGGGGGG
>MKYO02029066.1:788529-805061 GCA_002013955.2 Citrus medica
TTGTGTTTTTTTTTGTTTTTTTTTTTTTTTTTTTTTTTTTTTTTTTTGGGGGGGGGGGGGGTTGAAATTGACTTACTTGCTGTGTTTTTTGGCTGAGAAAATGTGAAAATTTGGAGAGAAATTGAGGTTTGAATTTTGAAAGTGAGGTCTTTTATCTTTTTTGAGGAGATGTTTTGTAATTGAAAGTGTGAAAAATTGGGACTTTATACGAAATTGAGTTTAGCTTTGCCCATTTCAGCTGAAATTTTATTTCAGTAAGTATTTTCCTGAACTTCGTGTCATTTATTCAGCAAACTAACATAGGGTTTTTGCTGTGTTTGTGGCTCTTCTTGCTGGTTTTTGGTGAAACCCGTGTTAAGCTGTGTTTGGTTGCTGGGAAAATGTTGGAATTTGATTAGAGATTTTGAGATTTGAATTTTGATACTGACGTATTTTATCATTTTAGGGAGGAAAAAATGGAACTATTTTTGCATTTTACTTGATACGGCCTGGTTTTAGTTTAATTTAGCTGAATTCAGGGAAAAGAAATCATAAACCCTAATAATTGAGTCGTCTTTTTCTTCAACTTTTTGTTATTTTCTTAGCAACCAACCAGAGGATTTATTTAACTTACATTTCTTTTTCTCTGTCTTGAGAGTTCATTCAGGCTTGCTTCATTTGTATTTATGGGTTAGTTTTAGGTTTATTTTAAGGAAAAAAAGTTTTGAAGGGATTTATTTATTTACTTTTAGAAGAGTATTTGACTTAAGAATTTTCAGAACTTGCTGTACTATGCTAGTATTAAGCAATCAAACTGTTCTGTTTTCTGGGATATAAATTTGATCGATAAATAATTTACTTATTTATACTATTTGTGCAGCTTTTATTGGCATTGAGTTGTGAGAGATTCTTGAATAGTTTGATCAGGCACAAGAACAGTTTCTGTTGAACAGCTTACTTTGAATTAGGTTGATTATGGGTGAGGAAGAAACAAAGAGTGAAGCTTCTCAGGCAACAGAAAATGGGACAACTAGCTTGCCAGAGAAACGAGGTGAAGCTGTGGCTGTGGGAAAAGAGGTGAAGGAAGATGATGGTGTGAAAGATATGGAAGAAGATAAGAAAGCTGATGAACAAGCTGAGACTGACAAGATGGATGAAGACTCGAAAATCAAGGAAAATAACAAGTCAAAAGAAGATGAGGGAACAGAAAAAGAAAAGGACACCAAAGAAGAGGAGGATACCAAGGAAGAAAAAGAAAATGAAGAAGATAAAGAAAAAGAGGCACATAAGACTGAAGCAATGGAAGAAGAAAATGGACCAAATGAACAAGAGGTGGCTGAAGAAAAAGTGGGGGACAAAGAAGATGGGAAAGTGAAGTCTGATGAGGCTGAGGACAATGTACAGAAGGATTTAGAGACTAAGAAGGAGAAAGGTTCAGCAAAGCGTGCTAAAGGGAAGAGTGATGGGGAGAAAGCTAGAGAAAAGAAGCTCAAGATAGTGAAGGAGAAGAAAGAACCAGAGCCAAGAACTCCTGCTGTTGATCGCCCCGTTAGGGAGCGGAAATCTGTTGAAAGACTTGTGGCATCTATTGAGAAAGACTCCTCAAGGGAACTCCATATTGAAAAGGTTTTCTTTTTAACTATTTTTCTTCATTCATATAAATGTAAATTTTGTGCCTTACCATGACTTTGTTTGATGTATATACTTACATGGATTTTGTAGGGTAGCGGTACTCCTTTAAAAGATATTCCTAATGGTATGCCTATCTTTCTAATGTCATCTATTTTTTATTATTATGTGCTATCCTATTACATATATATACATATTTTTCCTGCTATTAAAGTTTATGGCATATCTGAATGATCATCCCTAAACTTTTACTTGATAATGGCCTCGTGACATCGATTTAAGTTTATGACTAAATCACTATATGATACTGTGGACCTTCAGGCTTTTGAGATCTCCATTTTTAAAGTCTTAAAAAATGAAACTTTTTGCAGAATTGAGCTTAATATAGCTTTATTTTAGCTTAATTTATCTTCTGTGTGCATTAGCATGTCAATGCAGAGCAGTTAATGAATTATATGTCCTCTTAATGTGCTTTCTTCAGTGGCGTTTAAGTTGTCTCGAAGGAAGACTGACGACACCTTCAGACTGCTGCATTCAATTCTCTTTGGAAGGAGGGGAAAGGTAATCTGAGTGCTACGATTTCCTTGCTTGATGTTCATTTCCTGGACAATGTAGTTCACTATGAGGACGTAGTAAATAGATACCTGCATGCATGCAGATGTGCTGTATTAACTCCATGAATATAAGATGGTTTTGGGCCTTTCTCTAACGCTTTTATTGGTTGTGCTAAACTTGCTTTATGTCTCCCATTTCTTTCATTTGCAGGCATTTCAGGTCAAAAGCAACATTTCTCGTTTCTCTGGATTTGTATGGCATGAGAATGAGGTAAAATAATTGCAGTTTTAAGAAAGAGAATTGATCCTCTCTACATACAGTATGTTATGCGCATAGAATATGTTAGGGCTATAAGTATGTTTTCTTCTTATGTACTACCTCATATTTGGTTTGCCATGTGATGGTAGTGAGTGAAAATTTTGACTTGGATGCTTTTATTTTTTATTTTGCGTTCCTACAGGAAAAACAAAGGAGCAAAGTGAAAGAAAAATTTGACAAGTGTAACAAAGAGAAGTTGCTGGAATTCTGTGATGTACTAGACATTCCAACTTCCAAGACCACTAGGAGGAAGGTATGTCAATTCGCTGCTGCATTGGCTAGACTGTTTATATAGACTATTTTTTTAGTTTTCTGTCCAAATTTTTTGCTGTATGCTGTCTCATCTTCTGGAGAGTGGCCACTATCTCATCAGTTTACTTTGAGAAAACTGAACCTTTTCAATTGTAAATCTCTTTAATTGTCTGCATAAGTACATGTGCACAAAATATTCAGGATTTGTCAATTTAGCTTCTCTGCTTGAATTTAAAAAATTGAAGATATCAAGTGATATGCCTTAATGAGATTAATATGCATGTGCAGGAAGATATTGTTGCATCGCTGATTGACTTTTTGGTGGCTCCTCATGCTACAACTACTGTGCTGCTTGCGGAGAAAGAGGTTTGGTTACTTTAACAAAAAATGAAAAAGAAAATTGACTTTACAGATGGCTGTTGTTTCTTGTCTGCTGTATCTCTTATTATAACTTTCTGTTTGTAACTCAGTCAAATAAGAGCAATAAGCGCAAGAGGGTAACCAAACAAGGTTCGACAACATCTGGGGGCACACCTTCTAAACGTTCGTCTAAGGTATTAGTTTACTTCAATTGAAATCAGAAAGATGGTTTACGATTATTGCAGCTAATCGTAATGGTTAGAATACCTTTTGGTTTTCAGTTTTACTATATCCGAGGAGATGGTAATCCAATTCATCATATTTTTAGGCTAATGGTGACTGATTTGATAATTGTTTGCAAATCTGCTGCTCTTTTCTTTTAATAGCATTATTGTTTCTTTTAAAAAATATAAGGTTATTGGTTGTTTTATAGAGTCAAAGAAAAACTGAAAGTGCTTCAAAAACGGGGAAGAAGAGTATTCCTGACACTGATGATGAATCTGAAGAAGAAGAGGAAGGAGAAGACGAAGAAGAAGAAGAAGAAGAAGAGGAAAAGGAAGAGGAAAAGGAAGAAGAGAAGGAAGAGGAAAAGGAAGAAGAGGAGAAGGAAGAGGAAAAAGAAGATTCTGAAGGAGAAGAAAAAGAAAATGGTGTTCCAGAAAAATCAGATGATGATATGCCTGAACAATCTGAAAGTGAGGACAAAGATGAATCTGAGGATGATTCTGAAGAAGATGTCAGAAAGCGCAAACGTTCAAAAGCTTCGAGTGCAAAGAAGGTATCTGGTGGAAAATCTAGGACCAAGAAAATTACAGTTTCAAATAAGTCTAGTCCTCCACCAAAAAGAACACCCAAAAAAGCATCAGCTAGACGGTCCAAGGCTGATGAAGACAGTGATGCCAGTCCGAAAGTATTCTCTAGAAAGAAGAAAAATGAAAAAGTCACCAAGGAAAAGACTTCAACTCCAACAAAATCTACTCGCAAGGAAAAACCTGGTAAAATAGTTGCCGTCAACTTCTTTCACACTCCCTTTTTCTTAATTTTTCCTTTTGGCTAGACCAAATTATTTGTGTTTGCTTTTTCTTAAGCATTAATATGCTGAAAGTTGCTCTTAAAATAATGCAGGGAAAAAGGCTGCAAAAGGGAAAGAAAAAGCTAAAGAGGAGAAGTTGAAGCTGACTGATGAGAAGCTAAGAGACGCAATATGTGAAATTCTCAAGGAAGTGGACTTCAATACGGTGAGATTTGATATCACTATGATCCAATTCTCATAAACACTACACATTCTTTTATTTCTCCAATTGCTTTGGAAGAATGGAAAAGAAATTAGATGGAAATACTTTAAATGGTTTCAATCAGTAATTTCTTTCACCAAAAAAAATATAAAAAAGGGGAATGCTGCAGTAATTTCTAGCCTTGTGTCTTATCACTAAGTTGTATTGTTTTATTTTTCAGGCTACGTTCACCGACATTCTGAAGCTACTTGGTATGCCTTCATCACCTTCATTTATTGCATTTATTTTCAGCATTTTGAAGTTTCCTATCATCAGATGATACCGCTCAATTGTCTAAGCTTTTAAACAAACTTTATCTGGTGCATGATTCTGAACTGCTGAATATCTGTAAAAAGTTAATTAGTTATTTGTAATACTCAAAAGAAATAAATGGTTAACATCTTTAGAGAACCACTCATAAAGGTTTTGTACAAATGTTGTACCTGTTGACCAGCGATGTCAATAACTGCTGCCCAAGATTAGAAGCAATCCCTGCTGATAGATAACTTGTACTAGGAGTAAGAAACACCCTTAAACTATTCTCTGCCTGATGGGAAATTTGATCAATTTACAGCTCAACAATTTGACGCCGATCTCACATCAAGAAAGTCATCAATAAAGCTCATGATCCAGGAAGAGCTCACTAAACTAGCTGATGAGGCAGATGATGAAGATGGAGAAGGTGATGCTGAGAAAGATGAAGCTCAGGCGGCAGGTCAAGAGGTCGAAGCCTGACAATCTTCAAAATGGAACGTGACTGTCTCAAACTATTGTACCTATATTTATATGCCTTTTGGTTACTCTTCAGAGTCTAGTTGTACCGTCTGTATCCTTTAGTCTGTACCAACTAAAGCTGGCTGTAACTTAGTGTTAATTTGCTGGCAATTAAACTAAAGATAAGTAGAAACCAGAGGAGCTGGATGGATGTACTGAAGGCTTGTCGTAGAATTTGCCGCTTGTGTACACAATAACATAATTTGTAGGAACCTTTTGACCTTTTGTGGAGTAAAAAGATTTGACGGTAAAGTCTGGTTTCATAGTTATCCAACCTGGGACCTTCAAAAACTCTGCAATTCATTCCAGGTATGTGCTTATCAACATTAATTTTCAAAGAAATGATTGTTGCATGATGAGATGATTCATGGCCTCATGGGACCCTATTTTTGGATGATAATATTTGTTTGGTTCCGCCTTACTAATCCAGCCGCGTAATTTGTTTCTCATTGTTGCTGTGTGCCACTGGCCATGTGATACTGAAGATCAAGCTTTGCTGACCAGAGATAGCTTGAATGTTTTGGTTCTGTCTAGTTGTAAATGTCTGTTTACTGTACAAATGCTCGATTTTGACTTCTAAAGTCTTTGTAGCAAGTACCCTAATGCCCGTTTTTCATTTACATATCGAGCAGGATGATGACTAAATGCAGAATTGGACCACAAAGAGTCGAGGGGTGGTGACTAGACCAGATCTTGTTTACACCTGACAATCCCGCCAATCTGAAAGTACCCGTACCGACACAATGCTCCAGTAAATTTGTCTTGATTGTGCTAACCAACCAACTGCTGGGGCCTAAAATGAAAAGCTATATTTGAGAAAGGTTAATGTTAAGTTATATATATGTAATTTATAATTCTCTCGCATGAATAATAAATTGTGTGGTTCACTCATTATTTATGTGGGAGGATTGTAAGTTAATTTGGGGGGATCCGAAAGACAAAAGGCTAAAATGGAATTTGACCTAGTGCTACGGCACAGGGGACCCTGTGCCTAGGCGGTCCGCCGGGTCCACAGACCCAAATTGACAGTTCCTTAGACGCGCAGTGAGGCACTGGCTTAGATCTCAGTGTACAAATCAGTGATTTTGGGAAAGCACTTTGTGGGAACAATTGCTTTTATTAACCTTTTTGTGCTTAGTAGTTGTTTTTCACTTTCGTAATAGCAAGGGTTCTAAACAGACGTTTTTTATCACAACATCGCAAAGGGCATCCAAGTTGTTGATAGATAATGTTAATGGGGGGAGATACCCAGTTGCCAACCATACCGATTTTAAAGAGCTTGCTTTTCACCAATTGAGGTTTAAGAAAATAGAATGCAATCGTCGTTATCATGGTTTCACTTTGGACTGCATCACGCAAAAAGATTTTTTTGATGTCTTTTGAACGCACAACCTTTACAGCCTCGGTGCTCGACTATTAATTATGCAACAATTTGGCCCGCCCAACGCGAATGATGTCTACTAGATAATAAGGTAATATTTTTTTTTTTATATATCACAATACTACTATCAACTGAAGTAACATGTTATAACTTTGATTTGAATATTGAAAGCAATCATACACATCATCCTTTGCCGCTGCCTGTCATAATAGACCCTTATCGGTATGCGAAATGTCAAAATCTTGAAGCTAAAGACAAAAAAAAATTGCTCCACTACTAAAAGTGGAGCACTCATTGACCTTCTTCTACTACTACTACTACTACTCATCTAATAAAAAATTAAGTGGATGGCACATCTGGTTAGTTGATGGTAATATCCTTGGTGCTGCCGTCTTGGTTACATTTGTCATTTTTTAATCAGTGTTTGGTTTGTTTATAAGCTTATAAGCACTGTCTTGTGAACATCATAAAAAGCAAAAAAGTGTTTTTATTTATTTTTTTTTTAAATCCTATGTAAAAATGCAACCGAAAACCATTATAAAGGAATTCTAGAACATATTATGATGGATGGGGCCTTGAATTTTGGGTATTAGTCAATTAAATTATTACATTTATATATATATATATATATATTAAAGGGAAAGGATTAGCCTAACAAATTAACAATAAAGTAGTCACAATCTTAGGGTCGGTGACAACATTAAGACATGGGGTTGATGACTAGGTGAAATCACTTATTTAATAAGCACTTTATTGTTAGATTTGGTGCCGTCTATAGTTACCTATCCTATTGGTTAAGTCACTGTATGTTTCCACTAGGAATTAAGAACACTTTATAGTCAATTAATACCTACAAATTGCATGTATGTGACGACAAATAAAAATATTTATAATATCTATACAAAGTAAACAAATCCATGTAGAAAATTAAATAATCATGTTTCCACTGTGAAGTGGCAAAAATTAATTAAATTTAAAAAAAAAGGAAGAAAAAATAACAACCCACAAATTGCATGTATCCGAATCTGATGACAAAACAAAAATTCTATATTAATCTTTACATAAAATTAACAAACCCATATGATAAATTAAATAGTACTCTTGACTAACAAGGGCTTGTTCAAAATTACTGTTGTCGAGTTATTTAATAGTTAAAAGTTAAATTAGTTAAATGATCGCTAATCTTCTTACCTGCCATATTGATAAATGGATCAGGCTACGGTACAATTGTGGTACCGTGCCATAGTTATATCTAATCGTTATATACAGTTAGATTAATAGAATCCACTAACATTTAACGGCTAGATACAACTGTGACATGATGTAACAATCGCATCTAAAGTTTTCCCTTGATAAATTATAATCTTCTCGCAAATGAGATGTTAGTGAACTTAATCGTGAGCCCACTATTTTTTTGTTTTTGTATTCTAATTTGGAAAAAAAAAACTTTTTTTTATATGAAAAAATTAAAAATAAATAAATAAAGGAGACCATCAAATAAAAAATTCCAGGTCACACCGACCACGTGCGAGATACCAAATCAATGGTCCAGATAATCAACCACACGACCAATCGAATGGCTTAAATTCTGTCCGTGCAAATACCCACTTATCGACAAACAACGGATCAGAATCATCCACGCGTCCAATCTCTACCCGTTATTAATGCGTCGATCCAACGGACCCAAAAAACTCATTCGCTCTCAAAAACTTTCTCCCCATCTCAACGAACCCCAAAAAAAATAAAAATAAAAAATCCTCTGATTTTCCCCGTACCAAAATTTTGATAATTCATTCAAAATTATTAATAATCTCAAGCTTTGTCACCCCTTTTGTTCATTTGAATCATTTCTTGAGTTTTGTCTTCAAAGTTTTAATTTTTTATGATTTTACCTGAAATCCAAAGGAATTTTTTTTTTAAAAAAAAAATTGTGCTTCAAGCTAGCTAGCCTTATAATTAACGTTTTCATGCATGCACTTAGAATTCAGTAAAAGATTCAAATTTTCTTCCGCAAAGCCTTCAATTTAAGCACCACCCTTCACCAGAAGTACATAAAAAGCTTTTTAATTTAAGTTTATCTCCAAAATAATCATGGGAGACTCGGATAATGATTCGGGAGGTGAAAGAGAGAGGCAGCACAGCTCATCCAGGGAGCTGTCGCCGAGGGAGCAGGACAGGTTCCTGCCGATAGCAAACGTGAGCAGGATCATGAAAAAGGCCCTGCCCGCGAATGCCAAGATATCCAAGGATGCCAAGGAGACCGTGCAAGAGTGCGTCTCCGAGTTCATTAGCTTCGTCACCGGCGAGGCCTCCGATAAGTGCCAGAGGGAGAAGCGAAAGACCATCAATGGAGACGATCTCCTGTGGGCAATGACCACTCTGGGCTTCGAGGAATACGTGGAGCCGCTCAAGGTTTACCTGCAGAGGTTCAGGGAGATGGAAGGGGAGAAAATGGCGCGTGACAAGGACGCGCCGCCGGGTCACGGTGTTGGCGGTGCGATTGGCGGAGAGTACGGTGGGATGATGATGATGGGACACGGAGGTCAACTCAATCAAGGGAACGTGTATGGCTCTGGTGGGTTTCATCATCAAATGGCTATGAGTAGCAAGGGTGGGCCTACCAGTGGTAGCAGCTTAGGTAGGCCCAGATAGTGGAAAAAGAGTCTGGAGGTGTGATCTCTGATGACGGGGAAACGCGTACGGTGTAGATCCGTGGGAACATGTGATTGGATCTCTGGTGCTTAGTTCACCAGCTTATATGTTTTGCTCTCTCTCTCTCTCTTTATGTGATTAACTTTCAGTCTGTGTGTAGGTTTAGGACTTTCTTGATTGTAATATTATGGTGTTATAACAAAGGAAAAAATTTGCTTGCGTGCATTGACTACTAGTATGTATGTATATATATATATATATATGTATATATAATATGTATATGCATATGAATTAACTATTGAAGATTTTTCTTCCTTTGTCGATGCGATTGCATATATTATATATGTTGGTTATCAAATTACTGACTCTTTAGCTAATCAAGTTAATTGGTTTGAAGATCCTCCAACTGACGTTCAAACATCGCCTATTTAAAGATTAATAAGGTTTTCCTAGTTATAAAATGCATGGAATCTTTTTTGCTTTATGTGATTCTTTAATTTTATTCTATTTTACCCAATAGAATTCTTTGTTTTGGTTAAAAACTATATTGATCGGAAACAAGTATTATTGTTATTATTACTATTATTTTAATGTTGTTTATTGATCGAATCTATGGCATTCGACTTTACAGTTTAAGTCTCATATTCTTCTTTTGAAGAATGTTGGATACGTTCGATACTAAACATGCCATCAATGAGTTATCTTTTTCCCCTTTTTTTTTTTTTACTCCATAAGCAACATACATAGCCAAATATGGTGCGACATAAATGGTATATAAAAATCTTTACTTTAGATGGATATTTCGGGCCGAGGCATGTTATATTATACACCACACAAAAAAAAAAACAAAAAAAAAATTCCACCCAACAATTCACAATAATTGTGCAACACGTGTGTTTATCTGTGTTACATGTACTTTTGATCTCTAGAAAGTGTGCTTTTGAGCTTTCAGCGATTGAAGGATGAATGTCACTTCACTGACATTTGTTCAACGCAACAAAGGGTAGAGGATTTGCCGGGGGGTGGGGGTGGTGGATGATTGTTCCAACTTTCAACCCAAACAGTGTGCAGCACCATTTGTTTCCTGCTTCCTAGTACCAGCAAACATGGGAGACACCATTACGACTTGCCAGAAACCGGCATTTTCCTTTTTAACTAGAAAAACATTGCTATTTAAAATAGTGGGCTTGATCGCCACCAGATCATGGACCGTCAGGTTGATCAAAATTTTATACAAAAGCCCACCAATCCATCTGCAGAGTGCAGGAAATCCTTTTTCATTTAAATATGATTGTACCTTGGACTGCTGCTCATCCACATTCCACATTGTGCCACTGTAATGTGTCAAGGCAAATTGCACAGCCTCTGAGAACTTAAACTGATAAATGGCACAAGGAGACCATGTTTGCTGATGCGCACTCGAGTATTCTCTAGAGTACTCTACCGATATTTGCTTAAAATGACTATATAACAGACGCTTAGTGTTCGTATCAAACTCTAAAAAGAGATTGTTTTCTTACAATTGAAGCAAAAGGAACTGTTCATACAAAGCGAGTCTAATACAATGGGATCGATCACTCTCCCAGCTTGGAGAGCTTGAGACGAAGGTGTTATTCTATTCTAAGCGATTGACATCAACAACTCCTGTCACACTTTACATTGGAGACAAGGGTGCCTCTAAGTTACGTTAAGTGTAAGGTACATGTTTTGTCTTTTTCTTTTTGGCAAATTTCATATTAATCTTAATGCTTTTATGTTTTTATGTTCATGGATGCATATTTGGATGTATTTGTCTTCTTCTATCAATTATGCATCTATTCTTCATTCTTTCTAATGTCCTTTTTATTTCCTTAAACAATAATATATGATTATCAAATTCATATAAATCCATAAATTCAGAATAAATTTCTGGTCCTAAATTTATTGTTTCTATTCTTTCTTGCTCTAATAATTCTATTTTCTGACTTATTAGATTTATATAAGTTGTTATTATATTTTCCCAACCTAAATTCATTCGATCTATAGTTTCTGCTAATTGATTTATTACGTTAAATGCATGCTGATTCATGGTAATGCTTCTTTTTTTTATACCAATATACTAAAAATTTTATAAATTCATCTATAAATTTCATCTTCTTTTCTATTAAAATTTCACCTCCTAATGTATCGATTGATCTTTCTCATAATTCTTGGGTTAATTCGATTTATATTCCTAATGTTATTCTTTTCTGTCTTCAAAGATATTATCAGATTTTTTATTTCTTCTTTTTCAAATACTTTTAAGTTATATAAACTATCTGTTATAGTTCTTATGGGATCCATTAAATTAAAAATAAATGAAATATATTATAAAATTAATTTTTATAATTTTATCAACTTGAGATAGGGTTTAAATATATCCTTATGGGCCTTATGGCTCTGTGGCTCTGATACTATTTTTACCATACAGATTAAAACAAATTTAAACAGATTAAAACAAATTTAAAAAACAAAATTAAAACAAATTTAAAAAACAGAATTAAAACAAAACTTCAGAATAAAAATACAATTAGTAGAAGACAAAGATCAAGACTATGATATGATCTTTAAACAAAATTACAATATCTAAAAAATATCATGAATATCATAAAATTATACCATATCTTCGTTTATTATATTATATATTTTTTTTGTTATATCATATTATACAATATATAGAGTTTTAATAGAAAGTATGTGGCGTTGTTCTACCACTAGATACAGCGATCTAAGTCGCCCTTTGGACCAATAGTCTGCAACCCGAAGTGGTTTCCAGCCGATATACTTCCCATACTTCTCAATTTATATTTCAAATTCTTCATTATCAGTATTAAATGTATATGGAGATCCAGCTTCATAATCTTTTTGTTCTAAATATGCTTTTGCTACATCAACTCCTTCTTCTATTGTTAACATTATTATGTTATATTTTAAATTGTATGTTTCAATTTTTTCTATAATTTTCTGTTTTATTTCTTGGGGTAAATTAAGTGACTGTACAGCTAATAAGTCTTATGTCCTAACAAGTTCTTGTTTGCTGAACAAATACGAACTTTGCTTATATGATCCTAAATTAAAATCTATTATCATCATGTGTTCGTTGTATGTTATTTTGGTAGTTGGATTTATCATATATTATTTTGATTCTCCTAAATAAAATTTATGATTCATGAAATGCTTTCTTCAAATTATAGATAAGCTCTTCCTCTATAAATCTCCTCACTAACAATCATCAACAAACTCCCACCAACAGATAAGGTTTGAGAATTATTACTTAATTTATTCTTGTTCCTTTGCCTTTCGATCTGTTTCCAGTGACCTGCAGCTTAGTTGTCCTTATTCCCTCAATGGCCTCCTTGCCTCAACGGGATCAGCGGACTCAAACGGCCTTACTGTATGGACTCCGATTGTCGTGCTTAGAAACGTTGAATAGATCTAGGTTTCTCTTTCTTTTCTCTGGTGTTTATTTGTTTTTTGATCAGTGATGTATTGATTTAGGATTTAGAGCAGAAGAGAAATTTAGCTCTTCATTGTTTCAGAGAGTTTTTTTTTTGAACTGTAGAAGATGATTGAATTATCGTAATGATAAGCTCTGAGAGCCTTCTCTCTTTTTCTTTTTATTTATGTCAAAATTGTTTATTACAAGATTACATTATTGCCCTTTTACTATTGGGGCTTTACATTATTGAGTTCGTGATTACATTATTACAAACTCTTGTTCTTCCATGCCACGTATCTCCTCATAATTGCTGGTCTTTGTTTTATTTTTCTTTTCATGTGCCTCTGCCTTTTATCTTTGTCGGGCATCTCTATTATTATGTCTGCCATGCCAATCGTGCTTCTGTTTTTTATCTTTGTTGGGCATCTCTATTATTATGTCTGCCACGCCAATCGTGCTTCTGCTTTTTATCTTGTCTGATTGCTTATCTCCATGAGCTGGTAAGCCTGCTGCATGGTCTCATTGCTACTGGGGAAAAGCATAGTACTTATTTCATTAATTAGCTCCAGCAGGATGTTTGACTATGTATGACTGTCTTCTGCTGTCACAAGGATATAATTCTGGAATCTGATGATGGTTTTGAAATTCCTTTTATAAAGATCCTTTGCTATGCTCCATATGGCTTTTATTCCTCTAGCTCTACGGGTCCGAATCCATACTTTATTTATTTGGGGAACATCTGTATAATCTGTTCCTACTTCTACCTTGAAATTCTTTGTAAGGTGACCCACAGAAATCATGTAAAAGGCTTGGTATTCTACATTCTGATGGTATTCAAGACTTATGGTATAGAATTTGAGGTATATAGGCCTTTTCTGGGCAAACTTTGACACTTCTTTGACTAACAATTCATCCAAAATGACTATTTCTCGAAGGTTTATGTCCAGATATACTAAATCTAGGTAACCGTATCGGGCTATTTTTCCAACAAGAAGAGGGTTAGATCATTTTGTGGCTATTATTCTAGGATATATGTTTTTTTCCAGGGGCTTTAAAAATATTATTATTGTGAGAACAGGTAGAGTAAACCCAAGTAGAGAATTTTTTATACTCTTCTTCTTTTGGGTTCAGAGGTTCTTTCTCTTCTTCTATCTGAGGATTGTTTATTTGGATAAACTTTTTTGATGGGCTTGATTTTAGTGGCTCAACCTCTATGGATATGAATTTTGATGGGCTTAGGACTGCATTAGAGATTGGTTTATGTTCTCTGAGGGGTCCACTACTGCTTCCTGCTTCTATCGAACTAGTGTTTATTACCACAGTGTTTATTGGGCATTTGTTTATTGAGAGTGCTTTTGTCAGATTGTTTATGTATGATACTAACAAATGTACTCCTTTTTCATGGGCTTCTGAAGCTTCTTTTATATAATTTATTGCATCGATTATGTCTGATGCTTCTGTTGCTAGTCTATGTAATTTGGCATTTATTCCAGAGAGGATCTTATTTACTTCTGGATCCATCTCCAAATTCTATATTCCTGCTTAAGAAATTTGCAAGGAAATTGTTAGTTCCCTTTATATGTATAATCTTAAAATTATAATATGACAAATATGCTTGCCGTCTATGTAATCTTCTATACTAGGGTTCATTTGGTAAAATTTTGCTTATTAATAAGCTTACTTGGGAATTATCTGTTTCTACTAGGGGTGGGCACGGGTCGGGTTGGGTCGGGTTGAGCATCAACCCGACTCAACCCGCATGTAGAACGGGTTGAAAAATTTCAACCCAACCCAACCCATTGCATATCTCAACCCAACCCGACCCAACCCGCAGTTTTGCGGGTTGGGTCGGGTTGGGTTGATTGGGTTAGACTTTTAAAAAAATTATTTTTATGGTATAATTAAATAGTGAATAAAAATAAATTAATTAATTAAAGAAATTAAAAAAATACAAAACTTTTAGAACAAATCCAATATTTCAAAGTTTTTATATTTATATTTTTAAATTTTTATATGAAATATCAAAATTTATATAATAATTTTTCTATACATACGGGTTGACCGGTTGGGTTAGGTTGATTGGATTTGGTTTTTGAAAAAATCTATTGTTATAGTCTAATTAAATAGTGAACAAAAATAAATAAATAAATTAGATAAACAAAAAAATGTAAATATTAAAATTCTTAAAACAAATCCAACATTTCAAAGTTTTTATATTTATATTTTTTTTAATTTTTATATAAAATATCAAAATTCATATAATAATTTTTATATATATATACGGGTTGACGGGTTGAGTTGGGTTAAAAATTTTCAACCCAACCCAACCCAACCCGCAAATAGTGCGGGTTGGAAATTTAATAACCCAACCCAACCCGTTTATTTTATCAACCCAACCCAACCCGTAAAAAATCACATGGGTTGGGTCGGGTTCACGGGTTGGGCGGGTTGATGCCCACCCCTAGTTTCTACAATAAATTGCTTTTGTAATAAAAATAATGAGAACTTTTTTATTCCTTTATATATTGCAAGGAGTTCTTTTTCATGTACAGGATAATTAACTTGTGCTTGGTTAAATGTACCACTAGTATACCTACAAATTTCATTTATGTCAGTTTTAAGTATAGCTCCCCAATGCAGATCAGATGCATCGGTTTGTATTACAAGTTTATCAGTTTCTTCTGGTAATCTTAATGAAGGGAGATTCTTACATTCTTCTTTTAATCTTTTTACAATCTATGTATGTTCTATGTTACATCCTCTAGTATTATTTTTCCTAAGTAATTTTTGAAGTATATTTCTTTTCATTGCTAAATCTTTTATGAATCATTCAGCATAATTTAAGCAACCTAAGAATTTTTGTATTTGTTGTTTATTTTCTAATTTATCTGGGAATTCACTAATCTTTTTGCCTATGTGGCTCTGGAGTCTGATTCCTTGTCTGTCAAGAATCATTCCCAAAAATTCTATTTTCTTATGCTCTATTACTGCTTTTCTTTCTGACAGTACTATTCCTTCTCTAATACAGACATTCACGAATTCTTTCAAATATTTTCTATGGTCTTCTAATGTTTCAGATGCTATTAATATATCATCTACATACACTATTATGTATTTATAATCCTTTAATACTTTATCCATCCTACTTTGGAAAATCTTAGGGGCATTTTTTAATCTGAAAGGCATTACTAGCCATTCATAATGATCTTGCGGAGTACTAAATGTTGTATAAGGAATATTATGTTCTTCCATTTTATTTGCCAAAATCCTGATTTACAATCAAATTTTGAATAATAAGTTTTATTTTTTACAAGATTTATCAGTACTTCTTTATTTGGTAAAAAATATCCATCAAATTTTGTGTATTCATTTAGTTCCTTATAATTTATCACCATTCTAGCTTTTCCTCTAACTTGTTCTGATCTCTTTCTAACCATAAAAGCTGGGCTGTTATGAGGGCTATTACTATTTCTGATTAGGTTTAAGTCCAATAACTTGAAATTCTAGTTATGCAACCCAAGGGGGGGGGTGAATTGAGATTCTGAAAATTATTCAATTCTAAAACAAAATATCATGTAAATCTAAAATGAATTTAAAGCAATAACAATTAAATCAATCACAAGATAAAAAGATAAGGGGAGAGAGATTCAAACACGAAGATTTTTATGTGGTTCGGCCAACCTCGCCTACGTCCACGCCTCCAAGCTTTCCGGGCTTGAGGATTTCACTAAGCAAGCCTCCAAGGCTTCAAATGCTTACACTTGACTTCCAAGGTGTCAAGAACCTTTACAATAAGAGATTATCCCCAATCTCTTAACCCAAGTGTATCCCAACACTTACAATCACTCAAAGTAAAAGATTACAAATTGTTTTTCTCTCACACAATATTTAAGATTACAAA
>MKYO02029066.1:805707-823268 GCA_002013955.2 Citrus medica
CCTTTAATCGGTTAACCGTTTGAAATAAACGGTTCACCGTTTATAACCAGAATTGTAATTTTAAACGAGTTTTTGTAGAGAATCTCTTTATAATTTGAAAGTCCATCTTTTATGAAGAAATAAGGCAATGAATAAAAGGGCTTTCGTTTATTAAGAAATATCTCCAATATTTTTGTCAAAAACCATATAAAATTTGTTATCATCAAAATCAATATTATTAACATATTTATGTTAACATAACTCTTTTATCTGGATTTTAAATGCTTCTCTATCTTCTTCTGTATACATCATAGGTTTAAGTCTTATAATTCTATTTTCTATTAATTCTATCTTTGCTCTAAGGTGATTTGGTTTCCATAATGCTAATGGATTTTCTTTATAAACTCTTTCAAGCTGTGATTTTATTGTTTCTAGTTGTATATTATAACTCTGTCCTTTAGAAATTAAATAGTATTTTTCATAAAGGATATTATCACCACGCTGGGCTGGTTGAACTCTGTAGGGTTTAAATTCTCGAGGTAGACGAAGAATATGATTACAAGGGGTTTTGAGAGTGATCATATAGGGAGTCTGTTGGTAATATTAAAATTGTTGTATGAAATCATTACCTAAGAGCATATCACAGTCCATTGAGTCATATTGAAATACATGGTTGATACATACAATTTTACTTCCTAAAAGGATTTCAAAATTCAATAAACTTTGATTGATATGTTGTTTATCTCCTGTTATACCTATAAGTTTTATTTTGCCATTGGATTTGCATTGACTTGATAAGAAAGTTTTCATAATTGTAATTTCACTTCCCGTGTCTATTAATGCGCAAGTATTTATGTCTTTTTCTACTATATTTTTTTTGTATATATACAAACATAGGATATTTTTTATAAGCTTGCTTTAACATGTTTCACATATTATCTTTTGTCATTCTATTTGCAGTGTTACTTGGTACTTCTCAATTTTATAATATTCTAGACTATTTAGGAAACTATTTCCTAATACTATATGTTTCTCTGGGTCTGTAGTCATAAAAGAATCTATGTAACAAGATACAATTATTCTAACTCCTTTAATTATTAGTGGAACTTTTACTTCATGTTTGCAAATATGTTTATTTCCATTGAAATCAGCGTATTCATACGGAATTTCCTTTTCTTTAATTAAAAGTCCTTTATTTTTTGTATGATTCATATAATTATGGCTTATTCCAGTGTCTACTAAAATAGGTAATTTTGTTGTATATTCTATTCTATTGAAGTATTGTCCAAGTATCCTTACTACATTACTGGCTATAATAGGTTTGGCTATTATTTGTTTATCTATGTTGGCTAATTGTCTATCAGGTTCTCTTCTGGATGAACTTCCTCTTAAAAAGGTTCTACCAGCAAAGCTTATTGGAATTATAGAATTTTCGTTATTATCATTTAAAAATTGTTTCTTATTATCTATATTTAATTCATAGGTTATTGAGATTTTATAATCCTGTATAATAGGTTCTATAAGAGTTGTTATGTCCTCACATTCTTTATTTATCTCTATATATGGTTTATTTCCATAAATTTCTCCATAATTTGAATTACAAAAACTATACAACGCTGAGTAATGTATGGTCATTAATATATTTCCTTCTTTCATTAAATCTTTTTTAAGTAGTTTAAAGTGTAGACTCAATGTCTCATCTATTTTTATCTTTTATGTGCACACAGTATCTAAGATGACATGTAAATAATAATTTAGTGTAACACAAATTTCCTTCTACTGTTCCTAAATGTTCTATACTAGGATCATGGAACTGTTGGTCATGTATTGACAAAACTATCGGACTATCTACTCCTTCTTTAAAGAGAGATTTTATTAAGATTTGGATCTCAGCTAAATATACATATTGTATTTTTTTCTCTTGTTGATTCGTTTTTTATCTTCCTTAATGCTAAATCTATTGTTCTTTTATTTATTAAACTAAACCTAATATTTCCTTCAGCCTGTGTAATTGTTACAGCTTTTTCTTGTTCATAATATTCATGTAATAATATTCTCAGTTTTTGTAGTATTCCATATTCTGGCTTTTCTACATTTAATTTTAGAAGCTTGTTGTATTTTTTTTATTAAAAGTGGCTACAAGGTTGTATTCGCTTTTGTTTTCTTCTCTTTCTATTTCTTTTATTTCTTCCTTTTCAATTATTTTCCCTTTATTCTGATTTATTTTCAGAATCTTTTACCATATATACTTCTATTCCTTCGTAGTCTGACATATTACTTATTTCTTCTAGTTCCCCTCGTATTGTATCAAAATCTTGTTGTAAGATTCTAATTTTCTTTTTCTTACAATCTGTACTAATATGTCCTATTTCGATTCTAATTTTCTTTTTCTTACAATCTGTACTAATATGTCTTATTTCTCCACAATTCCAACATTTACATTTTGTTTTATCTAATTGTTTTCTTTGACCTTGATATCTCCTCTTGTAATATTTCCTTCCAGGTTTCTTATATTTCTTTTTAAAGTTAGTGTATTTTTTATACCTTTTTTCTTTTCTATACAATTTTCTTTTTCTTTTATAGGGCATAGAACAGCCCCACTGGGTTGGCATTTCTGTTTTTTCACAACATATTGTTGTTATATTCCTACTCTTTTTTATTAAATTTCTCTGAATACATATATCACTAAGTCTTGTATTCAAAAATCTTATTCTAGCTCCTAGAGTATCTGGGAGTCTATTTGTGGTGTTAAGTTTCTCATATTCATTTATAAAATAACTATTCCAAGGATATGGCAGTTTAGAGTAATATAGATTTTTATAAATTTATTGATCCTCTAAACTTACATATTGCTCGTAATAATATTTAGTAAATTCACAGGTATATCCTTTAATAAAACACATATTACAAATTGTTAAGTTCATCAATTTTAATCTTGCTCTTTGTTTTTCATTATTTGTTTCTCTTTCATAATTTTCTAACCAATCTTCTCCTAAAAATTCACTAGCAATGTATTCAATTATTATTTCAATGCCTAATGCATTACTCCGTCTAAAAGCTATTTTGCTTGAATCTTTTATTAACATTTGTGTTTCCTCGCTTAATCCTCTCCACCAGTTAAATATATTTCCTGTAAAACTGGTCAATAGGATATCTACAAATATGTCTATTTTTTCTTCATTTATTGTTACATTCCAGTCATCATTAGATCCATTATATGTGAAGAATAACTTCATTTGCATTCCTCATTCTGCTAATGTCTTATGAGGGTCTATTTTATAATCTAAATTTAAAAATGTTCCAGTATTGCTTATAGGAGTCAATGTATCTTGATCAGGCGTATATTCTTTTTTCCAAGGTGTAGCTTTGACATGAGGTATATATTCATAAAAAGACTTGCTTTTCTTGTTCTTTCTTGGGTACATATCACTTGGTTCTACTACATTAGGTTTCATTTCTGGTCCTCCTGATGTATTCATTTTTATTTGGTATTCTTTTTCAAAATCTTCTAAGTCACTAAGATTTATATCACTAAATTTTTCATTTAAATTTTCTAGTTTGTCCATTATTCTGAGTTTGACTCGGATGGAGTTTGTTCTTTTATTTCTAGTTTTTCTTTTCATTTGTCTTTTTTCTTTATTTCTGCTTTTAATTCTTCAGATTCTTGCAATATTTTCGGATATTGTGTTTCCATAAACCAATGGTCATAACTACCTTTCTGAGGTTTGTGTGTTGGTTTCTTAAGATTCTTTCCAATAATTCCTGATTTTAATATTTCAAGTCTGTCTACTTTTTTATTTTTCTTTTAGCCTTTTTGCATTACTGATATTTCTATTTTTATTTTTCCTATTTCCTGTTTTATTTCCTTTATTTCTTCTTTAAGGTTTAAAAGTATTTCTTTTAATTCTATTAACGTAGTTTCCATAGAGTTTAAGGGTACTTATTGATTTTTTACATTTTGGAATGTATGTTACGTTGCACGTAACATAGGTTTAGCCTAGAGACAATGGCATCATAAGTGTAAGGTCGTGCCCTCTGACAAGATATTTGCTTGAGAGGACTTTCACGAGAAATCTTAGGTGAGAAATCTTAAGTGAGACAGTCTTACATGTCATTATCATAATATAAGAGGACCATCCAATTATATATTGCCAGTGTCAAAATGGTTAGACCCACCACTTTAAATGACGTGTTGAAACTAAAACCACCCCATCTAAGACTTTCTTTCCAACGTATATACACATATATAACAATCTAATTTCCCATTTATCACAATGGACTATATTGATGTTTGCCAAGTAGCCTCATGGATTTCCATTTCACAATAGTTGCAAAAACATGATGAGCAATGGCAAAAGTAGAAATATTGTTGGGGAAATGCATCAATTGGATGTCATATTTGATGGAAATGGTGCTCTTAAGTCCCAAAAAGAGAGAGATAAGATTTAAGGTTCCAAACAAAGAGCGAATAATAAAGTCTATAAGTTGTGAATTTGCCAATACCTTTTGAAGAAAAGATAAGAGAAAATACCAAAAGCAATCTTTTATGAACTTAACAAATGGCCAAAATACTTTGTATTAACTCATTTTTATTTTCTAAAAATAATTTGGAGAGGTATGTGAAATATCAGTAAGCAAAAATACACAGTCATACCATCTGCATGATTCGACCAATGTTTTACCATATGGGGCCTACAATATAAGATAACGAAACTCAAAGTAAGGAAAGCATCAAAATTTAGGAGGGGGGGGGATGATGAAAGAGGAGAATTTTGAAAACCACATAGGGCTATAATGGAAGTTAACAAAACTATAAAGAAAAATTAACAAAGGCATATCACGTCAAAAGATTTTGAACTAATTTTTTTCCTTCCGTATATACAAGGTAACTTTATGTATAATTCGGGTCGGATCGGGTCGGGTCAATAATTCAGGTTAAATTCGAGTTGGATTTAAAACGGGTCGGATTGAGTTCGGGTCAGTTCGGGTCGGTTGAAATCGGGTCAAATTCGGTTAATGCAATTTTGAGCTCTTTTTTTTTTTTGCTATTTTTGTAGTTTTTATGATAGTTTTAAGACATTTTTCTTAATTGTAGTTATTTTTACTAATTTTCAACTGAAAAAAAAAAAAGAAATTGCTATTAAATCAAATGAATAAAGTTAAAATGCTAGAATAGGATTATTTACCTATTGACTTGGAGGGTAGGATTAAGACTATTATTTGCTCAACCAATAAAGTCCAAACTTAATAAAAGTTAAAATTAATACAAACTTACAAAGTCCAAAGCACAATTTCCAAATAATGTCTTTGAAAGTTTGAAACACAAACTCACAAGGTCACAAAATTTAAACATAATTAAATTGTTTAGAAACACAAATCACGAAGTTCAAAGTTCAAAGTTCAAACATTAAAACTAAATAGACTTTCTTGGTTCCTTCATGGCTCCATGCAAGCACTTTGACAAGTTCTAAATTCAAAATTTTGAACTCCAAGTTCAAGTGCCGATTGCTTAGAGAAAGATTAAATAAATTTACAATAAATAATTTCTTTAAGCCACGTTGCAAATGAACAAACTCAATTCATATAAAAATTGAGCAAATAAACCAAATTCATAAGGTTACACATCAAACACAAACACAAATAAATAAATCTAATTCATATCTTTAATTGAGCTAAAGGGGTGTTACAATCTTTCTAATTTCTATTATATCATTATAAATTTATAATTACAAATAAATATATATGTTTACCAATTTTTTCAATACACACACACTTGATTATATATATATATATATATATATATATNTAATAATAATACTAGACAATAATAACATTCTATCAACTTCAACTTGTCTAACTAAAACAATTACAAATTATACTTAAAATTTAAAACTATAACAACTATAATTATAGTTTAAATTACAACCAAATACTAATAGTAATATACTATCAAATTATGAATAATATATATATATTAAAAGTTACCTTTCAAACATCTATAACACCAACGTAGGCGCTCACCGCTTCCACTGTCGAAGTTTGCGATCTTATAAGCTCTATAAAATCCAAAAAAAAAAAATAATAACTCAAGTACATGACTGCATGTAGATGTTCTATATAAAGTTATAATGCATTTTAAATAAATTATGTATAGAATGGATGATAAAAAATTAAAAACATTACCTTCTTGTAATTTCATATGAAACATTTGCTCCTTAATATCTTCTTAGAGGTTGTAGACGGGATTGGTAAAAAGTTTAGACTGCAGCCAATTTTCAGTGCATATCAATACCTAAATCATAGCCGGGGTTAAAGAACTCCTATACTCATCAATAATACGACACCTAATGCTAAAGGTAAACTCAGATGCCACTGTGGAAACAGGAACAACGAGGACATCTCTTGCAATTTTCTCCAGAATTGGATACCTCGATCCATTCACCCTCCACCAAAGCAAAACATTAAGTTTAAGATTGCAGGGATCTTCAACTGGGTCCTTCAAGTACCTTTCCACCTCAGATACTACTCTTCTACTCTCATTCTGAATAGAAACCTTCCTGGCATATCCAAGGAAAGGGCGAGCAACTCGAAAAGGGTCATCACATTCACCACCAGCAATATCCACCAAATTAGCTTCAGTTGTAAAACGTTGAGAAGAACTTGTACCTCCATAGCTGCCACTAAGACCACTCTCACCATACATCGATGGTGTGGAACTAGCGGAGAATGCACTATATGCATCATAAAACTCATTCAACAAGTCATTCACTGCTTTGGTCATTTGTTTAACCATTAAGTTATCATTGTAAAAAATGATCTCAAAAATATGTTTAGCAAAATCCATTTTCGCTCGTGGATCAAGAATAGAGGCAACAATCAACATTTTGTTTTTCTTTCCTGTGGACTCCCAATACTTATCAAATTTTTTCATCATACTATAAGCTATAGAGGACATCCAAGGATCTGTACTTTCTTGCGGTGCAGTCAATGAACTCTCAATTAAGCCAATAGTATCATAACAAAGATTAGAAGTCGCACTCAAAGAGGCAAAAAACAACAATGTGGCATCATAAAATACCTTCAAAAACTTCACAATTCGTTCAGCACTCTCCCAATCCTTCGGTCCAGGTGGGCACACCCTTCTAACATTATTTTCTTTCTCAGCAAAGTATGCCTCATAAGGTTAGCAATCCTTCGGTCCAGGTGGGCACACCCTTCTAACATTATTTTCTTTCTTAGCAAAGTATGCCTCATAAGGTTTATCCACTTCTGTCATTCTATCAAATGCCGCTTGGAATTTCAGTGCAGTCATCAACATCAAATAAATGGAATTCCACCTGGTAGGACAATCCAAAACAACAATTCCTTTTGGATAATTCACCTGCTCAGCACATTGTTTAAATGTCTGCAGCCTCGTGCTGGAGGATCTCACGTACTTCACAACATTTCGAATAGCGGTAACACTAGCATGCAACTCTCTCAATCCTGAAATAACGATCAAATTCAAAATATGTGCACAACAACGCACATGCATATATTGTCCTACCAACATAAGTGCATCATCATTCCTCCAAGTAAGCAACTGCATAGTGACATAACTAATAGCAATATCATTTACAGTGGCATTATCAATAGTTATTGCAAACAACCTCTCTATCCCCCAATCTTATAAGCAAGCCACAATCTTTTTGCCAATCGACTTCCCTCTATAATCTTCTATTGCGCTAAAACTAATAATCCTCATATTCAAACATCAATCACTATTAATAAAATGAGCTGTAATCACCATGTAGCTCATGTTTTGAACAGAAGTACATAAATTAGTTGTAAGAGACATCCGCTGCTTATTGTTGCAAATCAAACTCTTCAACATGGTCTTTTCCTTTAAAAATAACTCCATAACATCTCTACCAATAGTTCTTCGAGATGGCATAACGAACTGCGGGATAGCTACACTGCAGAAATGCCTAAATCATTTGTTGTCTACAAAAAATGAGCGGCAACTCACCCATAATAATCATTTTAGTTACTGCCCTTCGACACGCGTCTTGACTCCATCTTTTACCAAAAACTAAATTACTTACATTTTCTTCGCCGCCCTCAGCTGTCAAATTTTGTTGACTTCTACTTTGTTGTGCCCGAAATGTCTTGTATGATTCGCATGTCTTTATATGCTTGTCATATTTGTAATCCCAACAAGCCTTGAATGACATTGATATTGCTTACCACAATAGTTGCACCTACATTTGTTTGGATTATCTCCGAGTAAAGTGAAATGATTCCATACTTCCGATCTTTTCTTTTTTGACGGTCTTTTCCGCTTCGCCTTTTCTTTTCATCTATGGGTTCCTTCCATTTGTACACTTTGTTCTTCCTCGTCACTCATCGAATTCGATCTTGAGTGTCCAAGCATCTGAATATTTAAAATAATAATTAATAATCATTAATTCAAAAATCAAAACACAGAAATATTATTAACATAATCCATAAACAAAAATTAGTAATTTCAATTCAAGTTGTTCATGCTCCATAAACAAAAAGTAAGAAATTCACGATTAATTAATTAATTTATAATAACTAATTACCCATTCCCCATAATAATATGATATTATTTGTCTATCTATGTCTTAATTCTTATTATAAACCCTTTAATTTCAAGCCCAAGTTACTTGTACTTAACGACTTAACGGATGATTAACAATTTAACATACAATAAAATATTAATTGAACTTATTAATTTTTTTAGGGTTGAAGTCTTGAAGCTACTGCACAAGTGCACATAATCACATAATACATTATAATTATAAAATTATACAACATAATACTTAATTTTAATATTTAATCTACCTAATGTGCTAATTTATTTATTAAAAATCAATTATTAACTATTATTAACAATTATCAATTAATATAATTTCAATTATTAATAATTAAAAAAATTTTGTTATTCGCTAGCTAACACCATTTTCATATGTCCTTTATGCTTGACAGCCAATATGGTCTATTCGCTAAACAGAGCAAACGATAACAATCAATAAAATAAAAACAAAACCCACCAATCAACAATTCCTTTTTATATATGAAAAAAATAATAATTTCTGAAGAGCTCAATAATTAACAAAATTTCCTTGATTTAATTCTAATATTTATAAATACATAATTACAACAATTAAATAACAACAAATTACTGAATTACATAATAAACAATTAACAATTAAGCATATATAATTAATTAATTATATAGTATATATACACCATGAAAGTTACAACTTAGGAAATAGGAAACTTGAAAGTTGAAAGTGGAAAGCTTCAAAATCAGGTTCGGGTGGGGAGAAAGTCGGGTCGAGTTGTGAGGATTCGGCCTTTAAGCAGCAGATCGGTGGCCACGGCTCATGGCTGGACGCGATTTTACTTGGCAGCAGATCGCGGCTTCACTTGGGAGACGCGAACGGCTCACGGCTGGACAGGTTTGACTTGGTAGCAGCTGATCGCGGCTTCACTTGGCAGCAGCAGATCGTGGTTTCAGCAGTTGGCAGCAACAGATCGTGGACTGGTGTGTGTGAGTCTTGTGGTGGCTGGTTGCGGACTTGCGACTGCCTTGTTTGTGTTTGAGTTTGACAGTGAACTTGTGATTTGTGCAGTTGTGAACTTGTGATGGTGGTGTGTGTGCAGCGTGTGTACGCTGTTGTGCAGCGTGTGTGTGTGTGTTGGGCAGTGTTAGGTTTAGTTTTTTTTTTTTTTTGCAACTCGATCAGGTATTCGGATTGGGTCGGGTTTGACCCGAACCGATCATAACCCGATCAGGTTTGTAATTTTTAATCCGTTCGGGTTTCAATCTCAACCCGATCCGACCCAAACTCGAAATTTTTTGAGTTGGGTAAAATGCCCACCCGTAATCTAAATAGTGCAACTAAATTATATATTATATAAATGAATGAGCTTCGATTCTTATATCTTACCAGAAGACGAAATGTTGTGTGTGAGAGAGAGTACGAGAAACCCTAATATGGAAACTTGTGTTGTGAGATTCTATTTTTCTTTTTCTTTTTTCCAAGCTTCTCTTTTTCTCTTTTTCTCTTTTTCTTTTTCTTTTTCTTTTTAATGTGCAATAATCTAGTAATCCTAGTTGTTATAGTTGCTAACGTAAGCCATCACGTATTTTACACACTTCTTCTACTTTAATTGGAATTGGTTTTGTTTCGTTGCACGTGGGCCCAAGCACATCGTATACGGAGGGAATTACGATATCAAAATAATCATTGACTAAACATATACTTGTAAAATCACATTAAATTTTATTTAATTATAAGATATGATTAATTAAATAAGCGCGCGCATGCACACTGGTAATTAAGTTGTTATCTACTCATGTGAGGTCTAAATTTCAAATATTTTTGTACTTAATCCATACTTATTAATTACTATTTTACTCATATTTATCAGGTAATTCTAATAGTTTAATTTTGCTCTATTACATTACAAATTTATTTATCTATTTTATATCAAGAATTTATACATATTTAAATCATAATTTTTATTAAATAAAGTAGGTTTCATCTTCTGCTTCTTCCTTTTTCTCTAAGCTAATTAGTGCTTTTGATTACGTGAAGTTACGGTGGCAGTACCAAACCTGCTTCCGTGTGATAAGGTGAAAACACGGATATGAGCCTAACGAAAACTGTGGACATGCAGTGGACGCAGCCTCTGAATTTGTTGGATGGGCCGTGGCCCATTGGATTCTAGGTTTAGGTACCCAACCTTTAAAGAAATGCTCTAGGTTGGGGGCACTTTTATTTTATTCATTCATTTTTTTTTAAATGATTAAACCACTCTCTTGTCAATCTTCAGTTTTAAAATAATCTATAGCAAATTTTAATGGTCGAGATCTCTTAAACATAGTAAAAGATTACAAAAGACTGAGGTTTAAATTTCAGTCACATACTTACATTTTTTTTTATATGCATCCTTATCAATTGATTTCATACAATTTAATAGTAAAATAATAAATAAATTAAATCATTTCTTATTTTACCTTTGTAAATAAATAGATTAACATCATCTCTTATTTGACCTTTGTCACAAAAGTTAATAACTTAATCGCATATTCTCGACTGAGGAGGAGGCTAAGTTGCAGCTTCTACGAGTGACAGTTTCGGCAAAGGTAAGGTCCATCCACTGATGCCATCCCTTCGTCGACATTGTAGTCTCAATAATCTCGACTTAACCTACACATCATCACACGCTAACTGCTAACTGCTAACTGCTAACTGCTAAGCATAATGATACTTCACACTTCACATTTGTTTTGTCGAGATGACAATATTACGCATGGGGTACTTTTGTCTTTTCACTTTCTTGGAGGCAATGTTTTGTCGAGTTGACAATATTACGCATGGGGTACTTTTGTCTTTTCACTTTCTTGGAGGCAAAACCCTCACGTGATATCAGTCAAATCGGACAACATAAACTGGACCCGGCCAGTCCAGTGACGTCGTGCCAAGTAACGGCTACTTCACCCCCTATAGCCGGTCGCAGTACCCTACAAGGTACAAACTCATCTCAACGGTCACATTTTCACTTACAAATACCAAATTCGCAACGCTTCACCTTCACTTCGAAAAAACAGTTAACACATATTACATATATCCCTTTTATTTCTCGCTCGAAATAGAAAGAACACAACAAACACTCAAATCTAAACCAAACATCTCGACTTCAGATTCATCATACAAGATAACGATGATGCATAGGCTTGTTGTTCTTGCATTTTTTGTCTTCATGTTGTCGGATTCCGGCAACGTACAAGCAGACAATGCGCCTGCACCGTCACCCTTCTCTACAACCCCCGCTAAACCCTCACCACCTCCCGCCAAAACTCCGGCAACTCCTCCGGCCAGTCCTCCCGCTTCCCCTTCTCAACCCCCAACCGCATTGCCGCCAAAAATCTCTCCTACTCGATCTCCGGCGACCTCTCCGGCTCAATCCCCGGCGAGTCCCCCGCCTACCGTCAGTCCCCCGGTTCAATCCCCATCAACCCCTCCTCCATTGTCGGCCTCACCCCCGGCGGCAACCCCTGTTAGTACTCCCGCGGCGACTCCAGTTGGGGCTCCGCCAACAGTGGAGAGTGGACCGGCTGCTGCTCCTCCAGCGGAGACACCAACAAGCATTCCATCGAGTTCCGCAACTCCGGCAGAGGCCCCAACTGTGGTTCCTTCTAGTGGTAGTCCACCAGGGCCGGCACCGGGGAGTTCAGCACCGGAAACAGCAGAGGGTCCGGCCAAGGATGAGTCGAGTGCCCGGTCAATGTTTGAGATTCGGGTCATTTTGAGTGGGTTGGCAATTGGAGCTGCCTTGGTTATCTAGATTTATATAATTTCTCTTCCACATTTTATTATTTTTTTGGGTCAGGGATTTGGTTATTTTATGGATTGTTTTATATGAGCTTAATTTTTTTTGGAATGATAAATATTTGTTTATTGTTACTATTGTTGCTACTGTACTGTAACAAGAACATATTGCATTTAATCAATTTATGGATAGGAATAGAAAAAATGCCAATTTTTGATTACTTAAAAAAAAAAAAGAAAAAAAGGAAAAATTGAAAACACTATTAATGTGTGGAAATTGCAATATTATTACTAGTGGTAGTAACATTTGGTAGCAAAATTAGCAAGGTTGGCTATTCCGGCAACTGAGTGCTCCGGCGGACGGAGAACTAGCAGTTAAAAGTGAAGTGGCCGGTCTCGCAACCATGCTTGAAGCTTTCATGTAGCTTGCAGGAGTTTCTTGTCCAGAAGGTGTAAAGAAAGCACCATTAAGCATCAGATCTCCTTCTGATCTCCAATTCCATTTCTTCCATTCATCATCTTCTGATATGATTTCATGTTTTGTCACCTGAAAACGCAGCAGCAAAGCTTAGAATCGGAGAGCTTACAAGGTCCATAAACTCTGTGTGTGATTCGAAAAGGACTTACCTCCTTGGTAGATTCGTCATTTGATGCTATGAAAACATTTCCTTGGCTATTGATTGTAGGATTAGCACTTCCTCCAATTGCATACATCTCCCACCCAGTGTATATATTATTCACAATGTGAAAGTACCCATGTCGGCACCTGCAAAAATTAAGCCGAAATTATCAGGATTCAGTAATATCCTACAAAAAAAAGCTGTTACTCTCTGTTCTCTTAGTTACCTGGGCATTCTTTGAACAAGACCATCTCCGAAAAAATTGAAGGCAATGGTGACCTGCATATTCTTGTCAGCAGAGAAATCATCACTATGACCCATTAGCATGACTTCATTGTGATGGAACATGTAGTTGTTTGAGATTGTTATGGCTGTAGAGCCATAAACAATGTCGATGAGTCCGTCATAGCAATGGGAGAAAGTACAGTGATCAATCCAGATATCTCTTGAACCGAATATCGATATGCCATCTCCATCTGATCTGCCTCTTGGTCCATAATGTTTCGGCGAGTCCCTCACCACAGCACTTCCTGCTGGTACACAGTCATGTATGTAAATGTTATGTATGATGATGTTACTTACGTTGTAAATTGATATGCATGGTCCATTTGACATTTGAACATTAAACCCTCTTCCATCTATGGTCTTGTATGAATTCATGACTAGTTCTTGCTTCAAGTTGATGACCATATCGTGATCAAAGATTATCCAAAGGGGTTCTTCTTGGATTACGGCATACCGAAGAGAGCCTGGAATTGGGTCAACTGGATCATCATCTTCGGACTTGACTACATAAATTTCACCATCTCTGCCTCCAACAGCATTGCGTCCGAATCCAACTGCACAATCGGCAAGTGCATTTCTGTTACTTTCCCATTCAGAATCACACCTCCAGCAGTCATCAATTGGGTTGCCGGTTCTGCAAGATTCTGGCCCCAGTTGCCTTCTCGTTGTGCTCCTGTAGTTGCATAAAATATTGTCAAACTCTAAGAAGACTATCACGAGTTTATTTAGAAATTCTGATACTTACCTTTCATGTGCTTCTGGAATATGCATGATTGGAAATAAAACTATGACCAGGGAAATGAGAAAGGAACTTGACATTTTGAGAGTGGGAGAGGGACCTGCTAGTGCTTGTGCTTGGTTACAACATCAATTGAGTGATTTTGCCAACCTACTTATAATAAATGTGAAATGACTAATGATGTGCACAAATTGCAGAACCTTGTACCCAACACTTTAATTACGACTGTCATTATCTGCTAAATACGTATATTAAAAGAATTGAAACAACAAGGGTCTGAGCAAGTGAAGAAAGTTCGAAAAAATGAAGTTGACTTGGGTTTTAAAAGCAGACGATATGGATTAGGTAACGCCGTTGAAACCGGTTAATTTGATATGTGCATATGAGAAGATATATCGAGGGATGAAAAAGGAAAGATTAAAGCAAGCTCTCCCACATATAATTGTATGAGACTCAAAATGGTGAGCTATGAAGAAGTGGGGGCATTAGATTTGCAAATGCAGGCCGTAAAAGTTTGGTTGGCTTGGCTTACTGGCTTTAGGGTGCGGTGCTATCATTTATGGTATCTGTGCTGCCGATTTTTGTTGGCGCTGCAATTGTTAATATGCAGAATGCAGCAAAATTGATTAAGAATGGTCCAGCTCCGGCAAAGTCCATGCTCTGCCATTTGCATGATGATCATAATCCCAGATCTAGACATCTAGTGGCGCTTCCTCTCGCCATTGAATTAGTGGGTGCCTAGGTGGTGGGCTTTTGTTACCGCAACGAGATCACATCACTAAGTAGTCCCACTTGAGAACCTGTGGTCCTGTTACGGGACCTAGGGGCTAGGCTGTAGGTCCATGGGCTGGGCTAAAAGATCCAATACCACCTTTATTAATTTTTTTTTTCTGAAACACAGCTTAAATTAGTAAAAAACTTTAAACGTAATAAAGTGTTTTAAAGTTGGAGATTGAATTTCTTTCTTTGTATATTCGTGAGAGTAGAGCAGTCACTTTTATCAGGTATTTCTTTTAATGTCATTAAATTTTTGAAGACTTGTATAATACTCGTATCGAACTAGGATGAATCTATTAAAATACCCACTAATAGTGCCGATAGATTTTGCACATGTAAAAATATCAGCACTCAAATTAAAATCTGAGCAATATTATTTTAGAGTTATAATATTAATGTAACCATCAATTTTTGTATAAATGTATTTTATATAAATTGATATGACATGATAAAATTAGTTGAATTAAATATCTCTCAACCTATATAATCTATTTTTATTATTTTATATATTCGTTCNTTATTTATTTTTTTCTCCTTTTAAGTTTAGCATGAGGTATATTTTCCTGTGCCAAACACGAAAGCATCGCCTTGTTATCTTTCTCCGCTGCAAATTTCTCTCACACAAAAACATGACCATATCCAATCTTCTTCACTCCCCACAAACACCTCTCACTCTCTTACACAGACCCCATAATCATCATACTCACTCTTCATTCCTCAAAAGCCCCAGCTCATCATTATTCTTCACTTTAACTAACAAAGTGAACCACCGCCAAACAATAACTACCAAATCCAAAAAGAGTGACTCAGCTGACTACCCAGATCGTTTAATCTCAGCCATCTGCTATTTCTACCCTTTCTTTGATGGCATTCAATATGGCAAATATGTTATAACTCAATTCACCCCAATTCAACTACTTATTCAACCACTTATTCCAGCTATCAAAGTCTTTAAAAGCTTCCCCTTTAATGGGTTTCTAGTCTTTTTGACTTTGTACTTTGTTGTTGTACGCAACACTAATTTTAGTAGATATGTTAGGTTCAATACCATGCAGGCTATTGTGCTTGATGTTTTGTTGATTTTTCCTGATCTTTTTGAGAGGACTTTTAACGCGAGAGAAGGGATTGGGTTGGATCTGATGATGAGTTTGGACAGTACAGTGTTCTTGTTCCTCTTGGTTTGTTTGATTTATGGCTCTTCTTCTTGTATGTTAGGTCAAGTGCCCAGATTGCCAATTGTTGCTGAAGCAGCTGATAGACAGGTTCTTTGATTACTCATTTGGTTTCCTGTTTCTGGTTACGTAAAATTTGTACTCAATTTTTGGATTGAAGTTTCAAAGGATTTAAATTTTATAACACAATGTTCTTTCTGCTGCTGTTGTTTTATATTTTAGCTAAATTGTTATGGTTATGGGTGAATTTTTTTTTAGCTGGTATTTCTACTGTTATTTCCTTAGACAAGTAATTTTAGGTAGGGAAATGATACCTGTTTCTATTGATGGTTGATGTTATGAATTGAATTTGGTAGAATAATCTGATGCTCCTTTCATTGTTCTGTTATATGAATGGGGTCCATATTAGTAATGGATCAGAAGTTACTCTCTCTCTCTCTCTCAAACTGAAGCAATGACAAAATGTTAGCTGGGATACAAATAAAACATAATGTTTCAGTCATTTATCTTTATAAACAAGGCCAAGCAGGCATCCAACTGGGAAGTACACTGTCCCTATGGTATGGAACTAGGGTTCATGTCCGACATTTTACCAATAGTAAAAAGATTTGATGTAGTGAAGTATCGGGTAAAATGGCGAGAAGCCTTCTGACTCATGGAGGAGTATTTGATCTGGGAAATAATTATCAGATATGTATGTTGATTTTGTCGAATAATTTCTAAAGTCTACCAATATCTCTACCATTTGTTTGGAATGACATTTGTTATCAACATAGATTGGCTTACCCAGTTATTGCTTACAGAGACCTTAGAGTTTCAGGAAATGTTAAGAGCATGGTGCAATGATGTTTGATAATTCAAATAAAAGATAATAATTATGCTTACTAATAATATAAGACCCTCCCAACAGTAATATTCCAGTATTCATATCCAAGTGCAATGGTTTCTAGTTCTAAAATCTGAATGGTTCTAAATTAATCTGAAATATGAACAGATTGAAGGATTGAATATGGACTTATAGAGCGTTTGGGAGTGAGGTACGGTAATTTTTAAACTGTATTTTACTAAACTACTGAGCTACCAAAACCCAACTGTAAGGTGTTACCAAACACCTTGGCAATTGAGATTTGGCAGCTCAACTACATCACTCTCAAATGCACTCTTATTGCATCGATCAAACTTGTGTAGTGGGTAGGCACTTGAGTGATCAAAAATATAATTTCAATTGACTTAAAGAAAAGTATTTTTGAAATTTCTGATCTATAAATTACTTTCAGAAACAACAGGAATTCAAGAGATGAAAACCTTCTATTTAATTTATTTATTAATTCATGCATTCATGCGTGAAAGTAAATTGCAGAGGCAAATAGTCTCGTAACCTCACGATCATCGTAACTTCTGTGTGATATAATCCATCTGGATATTCCTCCCATAAACCATGGCTTTGGTAGAGAGATTTTTAAGCGCGTTACTTTCAGCTCTGTTTGACAAATTGACATCCCCTGAGCTGCAAGACAAGAGGGTTTAATTCCGAAGCTGAAAAAGCTGGAAAAATATTTGAAGACGATTTAGGCCTTGCCTATTGATGCGGGTGAGAAGCAACTGACCGGCGATGCAGCTAAGTTGTGGCTCGATGATCTCC
>MKYO02029067.1:2020-69595 GCA_002013955.2 Citrus medica
GGCTTTCTCCAACCATCTATTAAGCATTCCAAAGCCCAACAAATTTTCCTTACCCAAAAATCCAAAGCCCAATCTCTCTTGGCAAGTGCCAAATCAGAAAATGAATATTTCAAAGTAATGGAACAGCTCCTCACCTCACGGTCAAAGTCTTCTATTGCTGAATCCTCAAATGAAGATACCGATCAAGACGAAGAGCCATTCATTTCCCTTGGAGATGAAAATGAAGATGATTGTTTTGGCATTTTCTCTCCTATAAAGCATTGTAAATAATTATTTATTTTCCTGTAAAGCACTATGTACATTTATCATGTACTTAAAAAAAAGTAAATATATTTTCTTTTCATACGTATTAATACGTATTTTTGTACCCCCGGGTGGTCCTCTGGACACAAGTGAGAGCGCACATGTCTCTTCACCCGAATTTCTAAAAATAAAAAGCATTGTACATCCAAAGCTTACTGTTCAGCCTCGCTCCCGCTACAGTTGAAGCGCTACAGGGCCGCTACAGTTTATTTTAAAGTCGTGTATATAATCCAAGAGGAAAGACTTAGACTCCTCAGAAGTTTTCAGATTTAGAATTCTCTTTCTCTCTCTTTCTCTCTTCCTCCCATTCCTCTCTCTCTCTCTCTCTCTCTCTCTTCTTCTTCTTCTTCTTCTTCTTCTTCTTCTTCTTCCCTTCTCGGAAGTCTGGTGAAGACACCATAGAAGCATCATTCCCTGTCTTGTGACATAATCAAGACATCAAGGGAGCTTCTAGTCTTCTAATCTTCCTTTCTTACAAACTTTCTCATAGGAAAGATCTGAAAACATTGTAAAGCAAAGTTCTAGTTCAAAGAAATCAAAAGATGTATGTGTTTTAATTTCCATGTAATTTATTTTAAAGCCATTTAAATTTCCGCAATTTAATTTATGCATTTTAAATTCCCGCAATTTACTTTTAACGCAATTTCCTTTATGTAATTTAAATTTCTGTATTTTAATTTAAAGCAATTTCTTTTAAAGCATGAACGCAGACTGGTTTTTATCAGATCTGCCATAAAACTTGTACGTTCCTCTGAGGCAACGAGACCAGATCTCAATCCTCAGTTGTATCTCTTCTCTTCTCCCTCCAATCCTTCAGAGCACTATTTCCGGGATCCGGATCTGGTACTGTGTATGCACCCGGCCTTAGATGTATGATCTAGGCGTCAAAGAACTTAATCATATCTGGTAAAGATCTAATAAAATAAACCAACCACGTTTAAAGCAATCTAATTATATTTGGTAAAGCAATTATTCTGTATATCGGCTGGAATACGTAGAGATGCGGGCTACTGGTCCAAAGGAGGATTAAATATCTTTCTGAAAAATTCCTTCTGGGAATTCGGAAAGGACCTCATTCTCCGAAGATACAACGCCACGTACTGAATAAATTATAAAATTTGATAAAGCCGTTACAATTCCATCCATTTAAAGAACTCATTAATCAGATCTGGTAAAGCAAGTTAAAAAGAACTAACCGCGTTCCAATTCTGCGTTATCAAATCATTTTATTAAATCATTCAATAATTTTTTCCAAAGAAAACACACCCTTCCTTCGATCTTATTTCCCTTCTGGTATCAGAGCCAAGGGGAGGAAAGTGTTTTATAGTTCAAAGAATTTGTGTTAAAAATTTGTGTTTTATTTTAATCCCTGTTTGTGTGGTGAGTTTTTTACTGGTAGTAAGTCCCGCCAGAGGATAAGATTTCCGTTTAGGGCAGTAAACCCATACCTGTAGCCATACCGATAGGTCTTAGGGTAGACCATAAGTTTTGAACCATGGATTCTCTGCTCTGTAGAGCATCGTCCTTTTCTAGCTCTTCTTCTGGAAGAACTAGTGATTCAAAGAATGTTGTGAGTTCTGAAGAATTTGTTATCGAAGACTTCAATAAAGCAATTGATAATTGGGAATTACCCAAGGTTAATAAAGATATGATTTACAAAACAAAAAAGCTTGATTTTTTAAAGAATGATTATGTCATAAAAACAGAAGAACGTGACATAACTCTTTCAAAGCCTTTTGAAACAATCCATTTGTTTTCTGAACAGTCTTTAAAGAAATTAAAAGAAAAAGGTTTTAATTACATACATATTGGTCTCATTCAAGTAGGCATAAAACCCCTGACCAAAGAAGGTCTTGATACCTCTATCCTTGCAGTCCTGAGAGATGGTCGATTCATCTCTTTTGATGATTCTTTACTAAGTAGTATAGAATCGAGTCTGTGTAAAGGTCCCATATCATTCAATTGTTATCCAAACATAACAATTTCTCTTAAAGACAAAAATATTTTAAAAAGCATGATTTTACAAATCAAAACTCATAATTATCACATGATTGAGGGATCCGTCCCTGTAGCTTTGATTTTTAAAATCTCTTACAAAGCCATGATTTCTGCATTTAGCACGCAGCATAGATTCCAGTCAAAAAGAGAAGAAACTCTTCTCTTGCAGACTGACCTGTCAAAAGCCAATACAGTTATTCCAAAACCAATCCAATGGAAAGATGTCAATCTTCCAGACGAATGGATTCTTGAAGGAGCCACTGCACCAGTGATTCCGAAACAACTCGAGCCAAATACAGAGTTGCAAAATGTGACTCAGTATTCAGATGGTAAAGTAAAATTGTCATTTAGGAGATCTACTTCGTCCAGATTCTCCGATAAAGGCTCAGTTGCAAGTATTTCTTCATTAGAAAGAAAATTTACAAAAATACCCTCTGAGGTAAACCTTCAAAGTCAACCTAGGTTTTCCACATCGGATATACCTAGTTCCTCTATGCATTCAGTAAATTATGCAACTAGTGTTCCTCATCCTATATACACTAGTCGTGAAAGACAGGAAGAGAAGGAACCTTCTCCTCCAACTTCTCCCACATTCTCATCAGTCACTGAGAATATCATAAATGTCATTGAAAAAGATTTTGAATTAGATAAAACTCTTTTACACAATGATTTTTATTCTGATTTAAATAAAGAAAAAAGACTTTGGTTTTTCAAACATTTTTTGAACCAAAGAAAAGAAATTCAAGAAAAGTATTACGAATTTGTTAATTCTTACAAAGTTCATATATTGTTTTTTGATTGGTTTGAGATATATTCTTCAAACAACAACATTTCTTATCCTTTCAAAGAGTCAAACCCTATTACTATTAGAAAGAATATCCCTGAGTGGAACCTTTCCGATAGTAATAGAACCATAGAGTCTGAGCACCCCCCTCTTAGGAGTGTAACCATTAAACATGGTGAACCTCCTATAGAAATTAGAGCCTCACCTTACAAAATTCCTAAGCCAAATGATTCCGATGCGAACTTAAGTAGTATTATCCAACAGAATAATTTCTGTAATACTAACTTAAATACCATTGGAAAGCAATTGTCTAGGATAGAAAGTCAATTCCAAAAGTCAACCATTACTGTTACATCAAAATCAGATTCTGACAAAAAGCTTAAAGAACCTATTTTTAAACCTTTCCAGGTTTCCGAAAGTAGTCAAAAGCTTGTCCAAGAGTCAAAATCAGATTTTGCTAAAGCCATTAGAGAACAACTAGATAGGATAGAAGCTGCTTCTTCCTCATCTAGCAAAGTTCAAATAGCACCTGATACTCCGCAATCTAGCAGGATTGGAGTATTGGATTACGATCAAGAGTCTGTAGCCTCTTCTGACTTGGAAGCTTTCCAAGAAGATCCCATTCCTAAAGCCAACAAAGTACATTGGGAATTAGCACTCCCAACTGTAAAGTCTCCACCTGATTTGACCATAGACAACAGGCCCAGTGCATTAAATCAATCCCGATATAATGCATCCTCTGTCTATGAGTGGAATATAGATGGAATGTCCGAATACAACATCTTAGGTGTTTTACAACAAATGACCATGGCAGCCAATGCCTACAAAACCCAATCAGGCACTTCTGACAAGGCCATTGCAGAAATCCTAATTGCCGGTTTTACAGGTCAACTCAAAGGTTGGTGGGATCATCTTCTCACTAATTTACAGCAATTAGACATCCTAACCTCTATTAAGGTCAATGAGGATGGTACCCCCATTCTTGACGAACTTAATAATCCTATCCAGGATGCAGTTGCTACTTTGATTCTTACAATTTCCCTTCATTTTATAGGTGACCCCTCTCACCTTAGAGACAAAAACGCTGAGTTACTACATAACTTGAGATGTAGGAAACTTAGTGAATTCCAGAGTTATAAAACTACCTTTTTCACCAGACTTTTCCTTAGAGATGACGCTAGTCATACTACTTGGAAGGAAAAATTCCTTGCAGGGTTACCTACCCTTCTCGGTGAAAAAGTTAGAAATTCCATTAAAGCCCTTTATGACAACCGTATTCCTTATGATGAGCTCACCTATGGTGAACTTGTCAGTTTCGTCAACAAAGAAGGCTTAAAGATTTGTCAAGATTTGAAATTACAGAAACGACTTAAGTGGGAACTTAAGAAGTCTAAACAGGAATTAGGCAGTTTCTGTAAACAATTCAATTATGACCCCTTTAAGACTTCTACTTCCAAAGATTGTGATGGTAAGTGTTCTTCAAAACCTTACAAGAAACATCACAAATCCAGATTCCATAGAAAACCCTTTCGAAATTCTAGAGAATTATATTATAAGAAACCTTCGAGGCCTTATAATAAGCCCAGGTTCTCTAAAAAGAAAGAGTTTAAGGCTAAACCTGAGTTTAGAGCCAAACCTAGGACCCCATTCAATTTCAGAGAAGCCATATGCCATAAGTGTGGTATAAAGGGCCATACTGCAAAGTATTGCAGGATGAATAGGAGGCTTCATGAGCTTGACCTCGATGAGGAAATCCTTTCCAAAATTACTGCCTTGCTCATAGAGTCTTCTGACTCTGAGTCTTCCATGACGGGAGACAGTGAGCCTTTACAGATTGATGAGTTAAATGACTCAGATACATCTGTCTCTTTAACCGATTCCGATACTTCGGACTCTGATGCTTATTTAAAGAAAATCAATGTTTTGACTAAAGACCAAGAAATTTTTCTTGAGCTTGTAAAGCATATTTCTGATCCCAATCTTCAAAAAGAGTATCTTGATAAACTTTTAAAAACCCTTGATTCAAATAAACCGGAACCTTCTAAAGTTCCAATTGTCAAAAAATCTTCTTATGATTTAACTGAGATTTTGAATAAAAAGAAAACCAAAAAGGATGTTCCTAATATCCAAGATCTTCAAAAAGAGATTAAAGATATTAAACTTGAAATCAAGGATTTAAAAGAAAAACAAAAGCATGATTCTGATACTATTCAACTCCTTTTACAAAAACAATTAAATGATGATTCTGATAAAGAAGTTGAAACTGATGGTGATAACGGGCAAAATGTTGAAAATATTGAATCAGTGCCCAATGATTTTTTATTTGTTTTAAAACAAATCACCACCAGAAAATATTTGATCAGAATTACTTTAGTTTTTTCCAAAGATTTTGAAATTGACACCATTGCCCTTTTTGACACTGGTGCCGATTTAAATTGTATTAAAGAAGACGTTGTTCCAAAGAAATTCCATGAGAAGACAAATGAGAGGCTTTCTGCCGCCAATAATTCAAAACTTAAAATCAAATCAAAAGTTGATGCTTCTGTCCATAACAGTGGTTTTGAATTTCGAACTTCTTTTCTTCTCACTAATGACATACATCATGTTGTCATCTTAGGAACCCCGTTTATAAATTTGATTACTCCATATACTGTCAATTATGATAGTATATCTTTTAAAGCAAAATCCAAAAGACTTGTTTTCCCTTTTATTGAAAAACCGAAAACAAGAAACCTTAATATTGTTAAAGCATGTTCTGTTTATCAAAACCAAATTAATGCCATGCTTAAATCCAAACAAACTGATTTGTTATGTCTAAAAAAGGATTTAGGTCTCCAAAGAATTGAAAAGCAATTACAAAATGATTTCGTCCAAAGAAAAATTTCTGATTTCAAAACCCTTATTGAAAAAGAAATTTGTGCTGATTTACCTTCTGCATTTTGGGAAAGAAAACAGCATTTGGTTGATTTGCCTTATGAAAGTTCTTTTGATGAAAGGCAAATACCCACTAAAGCCCGTCCAATTCAAATGAATATGGATTTAGAGCAACATTGTAAAAATGAAATAAAAGATTTAGAGTCCAAAGGACTCATTGTAAAATCGAGATCCCCATGGTCTTGTGCAGCTTTTTATGTCAACAAGAATTCTGAAATTGAAAGGGGAACTCCGAGACTTGTCATTAATTACAAACCTTTAAACAAAGCTTTAAAATGGATTAGGTATCCAATACCTAATAAAAAGGATTTGCTCCAAAAACTGTGTTCAGCTTTTATATTTTCAAAATTCGACATGAAATCTGGTTTTTGGCAAATTCAAATTCATCCAAATGACCGTTATAAAACCGCTTTTACTGTTCCATTTGGACAGTACGAGTGGACTGTTATGCCTTTTGGTTTAAAGAATGCACCCTCGGAATTTCAAAGAATTATGAATGACATTTACAATCCCTACTCCGAGTTTTGCATTGTTTATATTGATGATGTGTTGATTTTTTCACAATCCATTGATCAACATTTCAAACATTTAAAGACTTTTTATTTTGCCACTAGAAAGGCTGGCTTAGCCCTCTCTAGTTCAAAGATTTCACTATTTCAAACAAAAGTTCGGTTCCTTGGCCATTACATTTCTAAAGGAACCATTACCCCCATTGAAAGATCACTTGCCTTTACAGACAAATTTCCCGACAAAATTCTAGACAAAACCCAATTGCAACGGTTTTTGGGTAGTTTAAATTATGTTCTTGATTTCTGTCCAAATATCAATAGGATTGCAAAACCTTTGCATGATAGGTTGAAAAAGACTCCTGTTGCATGGTCAGATGAGCATACTAGAATTGTCAAGCATATAAAGACAATTGTAAAAAATATCCCATGTTTATTTCTTGCAAATCCAGCATTACCTAAAATTGTTGAAACTGATGCATCAGATATAGGTTATGGTGGTATTTTAAAGCAAAAAGAAAATGATAAAGAACAGATAGTTCAATATGTTTCTGCCCATTGGAATGATTGTCAGAAAAATTATTCTACTATCAAAAAAGAAATTCTTTCCATTGTGTTATGCATATCTAAATTCCAAAGTGATTTATTAAATCAAAAATTTTTACTTAGAATTGATTGCAAAGCTGCAAAACATGTTTTAGAAAAAGATGTTCAAAATATTGCATCAAAACAAATTTTTGCACGATGGCAAGCCATTTTAAGTGTTTTTGATTTTGATATCGAATTTATTAAAGGTGATCAAAATTCTGTTCCAGATTTTCTAACAAGAGAATTTCTTCAAAACAGATAATGCCGCCGAAGAGAAAGGATAAAGGTAAAGCAGTGCTTAAAGACTCTGACTCTCAAGTCACCTCCAAAGAAACCCAATCCACTCCTTCTAAAGATAAATTACTTTCTTCAGCCATGCCAATTAAATCCTGGATTGAAATGGTCGAAGAAGATGAGACCAAATACAAAGCCATTTCCACTGATGACCAAATAAAGCAATGGATGAGTTCCATTACCAAATCTCCTGAGCTTATGCTTGCCCTACAAAACCTTTCTCAAAGCCAAATTGTTCCCAAAGAAGACATTACAATTGCAAAGCCCATTACAACACCCTTTCCAAAGGAAGTCTCAAAGCCCTCTTCCCAAAATGTTGTTGTTTCTGGAGAAAGTTCATCTTCTCAAATTGTACTTTCCCAGCCAACACCTTCAAAGAAAACCTCCGATTGGTTTGATAAAACCCATTTTCAAAATATTTTATCTGTAGAAGATGGATTTTACCATTCTGATCCGTTTCAAACAATTTCAAAGTTTTTCCCAAAAAACTGGTTTTTTAAACCATGGGATTTTACAAAACCACAATCTTACTATCAAAGCATTTTGGAAGTTACTGAGTCTGTTAAATTCAAACATTTCTTTCTCAGTGAAACCCATAAAGAACCAGCCTATTCAACGGCTACCATTTTAAAAGTTTTGAGCCCAAATCAGTGGGGTGACCAGCTCCACACACAAAGGAGGTTCCCTCCAAATTTTCAAATGTGTTTGCCACATTGCTTAACCTATTCCTACTGGGATTACCAACAAGCTTGGTATAACACATTTTTTATCCAAAACCCTAAGAAATCCCATTCATGGTTATTTTTCTTCAATTCGAAAATAACCGTCCAAAGCCTCCCAAATTGGTTTCACCATTGGTGGAACATTTTTGGCCCAACTCCTCAAATCCTAACCCAAAATGCCTCCCAATGCTTAACCCTCTTTAAAGCCCATTATACCCCTTCTGAATCCGAGAAAAGGTTTCCCCCCTTTCTCTGTTTCTGTACAAATTTCTTCCTCCCTTGGGTCTGGATGTGGAATCTTCGATTTCATACCCATGAAAACCAACTTGTTTTACAAAGAATTTTCAAAGTCAAATGGTGGTCTAAATTTGATGAAAACTCCAAATTGACTGAGAAATTGATTCGAGACTGGCTTTCTGCCAAAGGCTTTCTTCAACCCCCAATCCAATATTCCAAAGCCCAACAAACTTTCCTCACACAGAAATCCAAAGCCCAGTCACTCTTGGCAAGTGCCAAGTCTGAAGATGAATATTTCAAAGTCATGGAACAGCTCCTCACCTCGCGGTCCAAATCTTCTGTTGCTGCATCCTCCGATGAAGATACAGATCCTGATGAAGAGCCGTTCATCTCCCTTGGAGATGAAAATGAAGATGACTGCTTCGGCATTTTCTCTCCTATAAAGCACTGTAAATAATTATTTCTTATCCTGTAAAAGAACTATGTACATTTTTCGTGTATTTAAAAAAAAGAGAAGATTTATTTTATTTTCATACGTATTAATACGTATTTTTGTACCCCCGGGTGGTCCTCTGGACACAAGTGAGAGCGCACATGTCTCTTCACCCGAATTTCTAAAAATAAAAAGCACTGTACATCCAAAGGTTACTGTTCAGCCTCGCTCCCGCTACAGTTGAAGCGCTACAGGGTTGCTACAGTTTATTTTAAATGACATGTATATAATTCAAGAGGAAGACTTAGACTCCTCAGAATTTTTTCAGATTAAATTTCTCTCTCTCTCTTCTTCTCTCCCTTCTCTCTTCTCCTCTTCCTCTCCTCCTCCTGCTCGGAAGTCTGGTCAAGGCACCACAGAAACAATATTCCCTGTCTTGCATTATGCTCAAGACATCAAGGGAGTTTCTGGCCTTGTAATCTTCCCTTCTTTCAATCCTTCTCCTAGGAAAGATCTGAAGAAATTGTAAAGCAAAGTTCCAGTTCAAAGAAATCAAAGATGTATGTTTAATTTTCTTTTCCATGTAATTTATTTTAAAGCCATTTAAATTTCCGCAATTTAATTTATGCAATTTAAATTTCTGCAATTTACTTTTCAAGCAATTTCCTTTATGTAATTTAAATTTCTGTCTTTTAATTTAAAGCAATTTCTTTTAAAGCATGAACGCAGACTGGTTTTTATCAGATCTGCCATAAAATTTGTACGTTCCTCTGAGGCAACGAGACCAGATCTCAATCCTCAGTCGTATCTCTTCTCTTCTCCCTCCAATCCTTCAGAGCACCATTTCCGGGATCCGGATCTGGTACTGTGTATGAACCCGGCCTTAGATGTATGATCTAGGCGTCAAAGAACTTAATTATATTTGGTAAAGATCAAATAAAATCAACCAACCACGTTTAAAGCAATTTAATTATATTTGGTAAAGAAATTATTCTGTATATCGGCTGGAATACGTAGAGATGCGGGCTACTGGTCCAAAGGAGGATTAAATATCTTTCTGAAAAATTCCTTCTGGGAATTCGGAAAGGACCTCATTCTCCGAAGATACAACGCCACGTATAGAATAAAATATAAAATTGAATAAAGCCGTTGCAATTCCATCAATCCAAAGCAACTCATTAATCAAATCTGGTAAAGCAAGTTAAAAAGAACTAACCGCGTTCCAATTCCGCGTTATCAAATCGTTTTATTAAAGCATTCAATAATATTTTCCAAAGAAAACACACCCTTCCTTCGATCCTATTTCCCTTCTGGTATTAGTTTATATATATATATATATATATATATATATATATATTAGTTAATTGATAAAAGAAAATTTCTATTATGCTGGGATAAAAATCGTATAATGAATAATGGGATCGTTGGACTAAGTATTAGAATCTTTACCCTTAACTTAATTCTAATGGATAAGTAATTATGTAACTAGTAATTTTCAAATTGTGGTATTTCTTCATACTTTAAATTATTTTTTTATCTAATCAATGTATAATATTTTTTAAGTCACTAAAAAAATGGAAAAAATAAAAATAATTTTTTAAAATTATTGTTTACTATCTATAACTTTACAATTTCACATTTTTTTAATTCTACATTTATTATTAAAGACACGCGTGCGCGCACACACACATTAAAATAAATTTAATTGACATGTAATATTATTTCAATAATACTTTGTATAAAGTCATTTCATAAGACCTTATAATAATTTGTATTGTATGAATTTAATTATAAACCCATTAATAGTTAAACAATCATGATCGTAAAAGGCATAGTAATAAATTATTTGATCTATGTTTCATTAATGATACTATATGCGTTTCAACAAATAAGAAATATTTTATTCAACAGCTATAATTGAAAAATATATATGTATATAACTATCTGATGGCTTGGATACATACTTTTAGAGTTATGTTATTTTAATTTTAATTTTTACATAAAACGTAAATGATTAATTTCATACAATTCAATGATGGATGATATAATATCATAAAAAATTGTTTTAACTTTTATTATCAATCGTTAGACTGTGAGAGATTGATGGCTCAAATTTTTGTATGAAAATTTTAAGCTAAAGTTTCCCAAACCATGTTTTTATAATGAAAATATAAAAATATAAAATAATTTTTTTCTTATTCTTTCCAAGTAAATATTATTGGAGGTAATATTTTATTTATTGCCACCATTAATTACCATAATAAGAGTAATGACTCTTAGTAAAATAAAATTTTACACTTACAAGCAAAAGATATCAATAAAATAATATGTCATGCTTCATAAACTAAAACAAATTACGAGTATATGTTAGATTTAACTTTTATGAAATTAACAAAGTGATATTTGAACATAAAATAAAAATATATATGATTGTGAAACTTAAATTTTATAAGGTTTGGATAATTTTCTACCATATAAAATATTAGCTGTAATATAAACCATAATTTCATGGAATAGGTACGCTAAATGGTTATTAAAAATAATATATACCTTATGATCGACTATAGAATGGTGCTTACAAGTATACTAACTAACGGGTATTTTAATATGCGATATTAAATTTACAATGATCAAGTACTTTTTAGATTACAAACAATCTCATCCATGAGTTTGTAGATGTGATTTATGACATTCACTTAAATATATGTACTTAGTTATGTTGTTTATTGGTACTACAGATATATAAATTTTATAACTACAACTTATTTATTTGATTTGGTTAGATAATCTAATAGATATCATATCTTATAATTAATAGTAATAGCTTTTGAAATATTTATGTTAAAACAATTATAACATTACATATTTAAAGGAGGAATGAAAAGTGAATTTTAAATAAAATATGATATTCAAGTGAAATTATTTTAAACTCTAACGGTGGTAACAGTTATTTTACAAAAATTCTCCGTCTCTTTAATCCTTAACAAACCGGTTACAATTATTTTTAAATTACTTAAATTTTTTAAATACAAATATCGTATACCATTAATTAAATCTAATGGTACACATTTGAAACATTATTGATGCTATAAATAAATTTTAGCATTATATAGGGACCCTAATTTATTTCATTTGTAGCCATCTAATTTACAAACATAGCCTTCAGGGCTTGGCTAAATGAGTGGTTTTTAAATAGATTACTTTAGTTGACCATAAGAATAATTTGAATTATGAAAAAGGTCAAAAGCTAAAATATTTACTTTCGGTTTTGTCCACTCTCTTACTTTTTAAGGAAAAAAATTAGAAACATAAGCTTATAGATTTATATTTCGGCACCTTAAGTTAGATGGTAATATCGATCAATTAATTTGGTCAACTTCTATGATTAAGCGACAATAATACATTGACTTAGACTTGAAAATTCTATTATTAGTTAGATAAGTAATTTTCGCGAGACAATTATTTTGTAATTATTCTATGATGTGGCATAAGAAAACTAATAAAGTATTATTAATCATTTTGTATTATCTCGTCAATGAAGGGATATTTGGATTTGAATCCCAAACTGTCGATGCAAATTCTGGGATACGGCACAATTGATGATGAGAAATTGATAATTTTGGCTCCAAAATCTCTGAATGGTGGACATATACCTTATGAAACATAATAATTTTGGCTCGAAAATCACCAAATGGCGGACATATGACTTGTGAATTTCCTGAAGAATGGACATTTATAGATATTATTTTCAGTCGGTAATTATTATCATCACTGTGAATTTCCTGGATTGGTTCGCCTTCACCACTTTCAGTTCACTGTTCATCCCATTATTCACAGTTTACTAACTTGCGCTTTATCAGTTCAGGAACTGGAGGGCCACCAATTTGACAAACCAAAAGGTATATATTTTGATAAGTATTGCATGATAACTTTTTGTTAGCTTGTTCTGTACATGTAACTGAGTGAAAGTCATCATTACATGCTTTTGCTAATTGTGCCAATGTTGTTTTTCGAATTTTATATAGCCATTGGGAATAGTCAATAGTGTAGTACTAGCATACAATACTGAGTACATTCGTTGTTGATTTTTATATTTATATTTTTGTTNTTTTTTTTTTTCCCCCCCCCCCCCCCCCCCCAAAGAACTATTCCATTCATTCATCAGTGCTTCTCCCTTTTTGTTTATGGAGTCTCCACCATCCGAAAAGAAAACATTTTTCTCCTTGAATTAAATTGGACCTTATTCTTCTAACAGGTCCCCGCCAACCACCCACAATTTGCCACACTTGCACGTGCCAGTGCATTAGCATCATGCTGTAACACGTGCAAATTTTGTTATTCTTCAGTCTGAATGATTGTGATTCAATGGAGTTGAAGAATTAATTAATGTCTAGAATGTTAATATATAGTTGCAATTGATGTTGTACACAGTCGACATGTATGATCAAAGCAACTACTATTATTAAGACTTGTCTTAAATATTATTAGTAGATTCTCATTTATCAACTTAAGTTTTTAGTTAGGTAACTTTTATAACATGGTCTCAGAAACAATGTCTCAAACTCAAATCTATTTATATGTACAAACTCTTTTGATTATTTCTTCAGTTTCTTGACTCATTTTCGAACTTCTAACTTTGGCCCATCACATCTTAGTTTTAAGCAACAATGGCATTGATTAATTTTATCATCCAATCTTATGGCAAATGGCTGAATCTAGATGAAAATTTATCAATTAGCTGAATAGAACAGTAACTAAAACTTTTTATAGAATATTTGAGATGATATTCATCTTTAAGAAGTAATGGAAGAATCCATGTCTCTCTCAGAATACCTTTTACCATATAAAGGGAATTGCAACTTGAAGGGTGGAGGTTCGTTGATGGCTCACTATCTATAGAATTATCAAAATTCTCATAGGAAAAAATGATGAAACAGGAAAAATAATAAAAATAAAAATGGCTTCTGCTTTCACCCCCGTCCCTAGCTTATGTCGAGACAAGATGCTCTCTATCAATCAATTGGGCCATTTCATCTTTTGACTTTTTTCCAGTGGGATTACGAATCATGACTTAATTATTAAAATGAGAATCAGGAGCCCCAACTTGAATGCAAAAAGAGAAGCCTGCGTGTGGAGTCTCTTTGCTTTGTATCAATCTCATGAAATAAAGAGCAAATAAAGATAAAAGAGGAAAAAACAAAGCTCTCAAAAGCTAGAGAATTATTTCATTTGTGGATATCTTTTATAAATATATAGATATATGCTGTGCGTTATACCAAAGCAGTTGCACTGATTACATTTTTCAAGTGCTTACATGAAAAGAAAAAGGGAAAAGGAAAAAGGGTTAGAGATAAGAATTCGGATCTAGTACTGAGCTACCTAAGCTGAGATGTCATAAGTTTATGATAGTCTTCGGACACACCTGCAATTATAGTAGTATATAATTAAGATTTAATTACATATTATTTATTACCTAATAACTACTAACCATTATATAAACAGTTCATCACAATATTCAACTCAGCATTGAATCAAAATCCGGTTGGTAAATATATACAAAGCTAATTAGTAGTAAATAGCTAAAAGCAACAACAATCTTTCTTCGTGAAAAGTCTCTCAATATAATACAGTCGTTGTATACTGTAGATCATGTATCGCTTTCCCAAAAACCCAATCATGCATGCTCCTCATGCTTTTTCATAATTCTGAGGGTTCTTAATCTTGGTGGCATTGGATGATTCTTTATTGGACTTATTTGGAAACTTGCAAGATTCGAATCTACAAGGGTCAGCCTCAGCCAGCAACTGAACAACCTCATTCATGGTTGGGCGTGTGGCAGGTGACTTGCTTGTACAGCGGATTGCAATCCGTAGAACCTGAATCATCTCATCCCGGAATGATCCTGATAATTTTTTGTCCAAGACCTCCATAATTCCTTCCTTGGTGTCCACTTTTGTTGAAACCCAGTAGATGATATTCTTGTTGTCTCCAAAATCATCCTCCACTGGTTTCCTCCCAGTTATTAGCTCCATTAACACTACTCCAAAACTGTAGACATCACACTTGGTTGTTGCTTTTGACGAATAAGCGTATTCTGTTACAAGAATTCGGATGATAAATTAACCAAAACATAGGATATAAAATACTACGGGACTTTTTTTTTTTCCTTTTACTGAGTACTGAAACTGATTCAGGTTCAATCATTCAGCTGTTTTAAATGTGTTTGTTTTTTGACTTAATATTGAAAAATTTTCAATTATAGCAACTTTAATGTTAAGGAAATAATAGAGAGAGTTGGATGAGAAAATATTTACCAGGAGCCAAGTAACCATAGGTGCCTGCAATAACTGTAGTAGTGGAATCTTTGCCTCCTCTAGCTTGCAAAACTTTGGCAATGCCAAAGTCTGCAACCTTGGGCTGGTAATTGACATCAAGGAGGATGTTGGTTGACTTGATATCTCTGTGAATGATAGGTGACAAAAGACCATGATGGAGGTAAGCCAAACCCTGAGCAACTCCAAATGCAATCTTGTGGCGAGTTGGCCAATCCAGATGAACCAATCCTTTATGGAGGGCATCCCAGAGATTTCCATTTGGCATGTACTCATAAACCAAGAGATTGCAATCCAAACTGGAGAAGTAGCAGTATAATTTGACTATGTTTTTGTGCCTGATATTTCCCAGAGTCTCAACTTCAGTTTTCAGCCCCTTGTCCAATTGCAACTGATCCGTATCTGATGCAGAGACTTTTGTTCTTTGGCTCCACAACTTCTTCACTGCAACCACCTCTCCACTGTTCAACTCGATTTTATACACTGTCCCAGACCCACCTTGTCCCACTTTGTTCTTTTCAGTCATGGCCTCACGGATCTCTCTTTGATCAAAGCTGATCCTATGGAAGCTCTTAACATCATAAGGAAAGAATGATGAAGACAAGGTCTCATCGGGTTCCGTGATCGCTCTCTGTTTACTGAATCGGCGTTTTAAGAAGAGGAGAAGGCCTATGAAAATGATAACTGCTGAAGTTACTACTGCCCATATAGAACTTAGCCTTCTTCGGGTTTTTGTATGAGGGCACAAAGGGAAGTTTTTATCTGACGAATTAACAGACACTGAAACACATAGACCTGGGTTGCCTGAGAAGCTTTCTACTAATCCCTCTTTAATCAATGACAGAGGAATTGGACCAGAAAGCCGATTGTTTGAAAAGTTGATGGAGTTGGGTAACAATTCACAGAGGCTCTCTGGGATATATCCAGTCAGGAGATTGTTGGAGAGATCAAGGACATTAAGAGATTTTAACGAAGACAATGAGTTTGGAATGGAAGAATTGAGCTTGTTGCTTTGCAACATGAGTAGATTTAGCTTCTTCAGGTTTCCAATTCCGGAAGGTATTGGACCAGACAAGAGATTATCACTAAGATCAATTTTCACCAGACTGATAGCTCGATAAATTTCAAACGGTATAAACCCTGAAATTTGGTTTCTCTGCATGAACAATTCTGACAAGTTTCTAGCATTTCCAACTGTATTAGCAATTGGACCACTGAAATTGTTGTAACTCAAGTCAATAATTGACACATGGGGAAGACTCAGAATACCTTCTGGTATTGACCCCTCCAAATGGTTATTACTTACTCGAAACCGCAAAAGATTTTTGCATCTAGCTAAACTAGCAGGCAACACTCCTGAAAACATATTTTGCAGGACAAGAAAGTATTGTAGTTTACCTCCACTGCAGACCTTTGCTGGAAGTGGACCTGATAGTTTGTTCTCTGATAGGTCAAGAACAACCAATGGTGACCACTGTCCCAAATCCTGAGGAATTTCCCCTGTTAGAGAATTGTCATAAAGTGATAACATGGTCAAGGTTGTTGAATTTGCAATGACACTTGAGATTTCTCCTGAAAGGCTGTTGTTGTAAAGCTGCAAGACTCGAAGCTTGGGAAGCCTGAGAATGGATTCCGGAATTTTTCCACTCAAGTGATTAACTGACATGTCTAAATCTGTGAGCTCTGTTAAGTTTCCAAGCTCCTCAGGTATAGTGCCAGCAAGCTGTTGATTGTAGTACAATTCAAGCTGTCGCAAGTTCTTCAGCAATCCAATCTCCGGAGGAATATGACCCGTGATAAAATTCCCAGTCAATTCAAGATCTATGAGTGAAGTCACGTTTCCTATTGACGCTGGAATCTGACCGTGCAACGCACATGTTGCTAAGACCATAATCCGAAGCTTTGTCAGCCTAAAAATACTACTCTCTGGCAATTTCCATAACTTGAAACCTGGATTTTCATTGAAACTGAGCACCTCAAGATTAGTAAGATTGAACACCGACAAGGGGAACTGGCCTGTGAAGAGGTTGTTTGACAGGTCAAGTCTCCGCAGATTTTGCATAGGAGAAAAATCCGGAAGTGTTCCCGTGAGGTACATAAAACTCATGTTGAGCTCTTCCAGGAGAGAGCAATTGACTATACTGTCAAGTAAGTTGCTGCCGTGGACATGGTTCCGGGCAAGACGAAGGACTTGTAACTCAGGCATGTAAGAGCATACACCAGATGGAAATTGGCCAGCCAGTAACCAACCTGAGATGTCAATCATGCTGACATGCCCTTGATCATTGCAGCTAATTCCTGAAAAATTGCAGTAAGGTTTGCCTCCATCAATATCCCAATCAGACAACTTATCTCCTGATAGAGAGGTCTTCATAAGCTTGAAAAACTGAGACTCATGGTTAACACTGATGGCTTGAGAAGGATTGGACAGACCAGTAAGTAACACAAGAAGGAAGAAAATAGATTTTAGAGCCATTTTAGAGAAAAAATAAAAATAAAAATAAACAGAGAGGAAGGCTAAAAGACAGTGTGGTAGCTAGCTCTCAGCTAAAGGTGGTTGTTGCAAGGAAGAAGGTGAAGAAGAGTAGAAGTATATAAATGGGTTGATATAGGGAATCATTTGGGGTGCAGCAGTAATAAGACCTTGATGATGAAAAAGCAAGGTTATATGGGTATAAACATCTTATCTTTTTCATACATAAAAAGGGTTATAGAGGTGTGCACATTCTATCTTTTTCATATATAAAGAGGCTTTATGTTTATACCCACCAACTCATGCGCCTGTAGAGCATATTACTACCAACTACAATACGTTCAACTCTTTCTCAGAAAATATTAGTGAGAACAGTGTAAAATATTTTGTATATCTTTTTATTATTAAACTTAATTTTGATCATTCCCAAGGCTTGGCCGAGTAGTTTTAAATATTTTTATTTAATTAGTAACTTAAGTTTGAATCCTAAAAAAAAAAAATTAATTTCGACTTTACTCATCCCTTTACTTCCTTATAAAAAAATATAAATAATTTTATTATTTATAATTATTGAATTTATGTATCCCCATAAATTTATGTATCCACTTGAAATTGAATCATTGATTCCTTGCTTGTCAACACAATGGATTACACATATGGAGATAATATTAAATTATTATTTTTTTTTTGCCGAGAGATTTGAATGTTATGACTCATGCGATCTCCAGTTTTCTTGTACATTCCAAATGTATTAAACCATATAGTATAAACAAGTGAACTTCGGGTGCGTTTGGGATTGAGGTGCTGTAGCTTTTAAGCTACAGTTGCTGTGAAAAAAAAGCTATAATTATGAAATAAAAGTTAATAATATATAATAAATATAAATTTTAAATAATAATTTTATCAAAATTATTAAAGATATAATAAATTTTATATTATATAAGTGAAAAATGATATCAACATAGGTTAAAAGCTACAGCAGTTAGTGTTTACCAAACACTTTAGTGCTGTAGCTTTTAAGCTACAGCTGCCCAACCTCAATCCCAAACGCACCCTTCAACTTTTATCGTTGTAGGTTCTTATGGGACCTGATCTGGGTAATAAAATAAAGCAAGTAGACTAGAACCAAATTGGCCAAGCAATTAAAGCATCTTTTGTTTTTCATCTTAAAACGACACGATCAAGCATCAAGCATATGAATTCGATCACAGGAAGGACAAATCCCATTGGCTACAAAATGGTAAATTCTCTTTTGGTTTGTTTGAGTACTTCTAGTGTGAACTTATGCTCTTTATTAAAAAATGATTTTTCAGTATTGTAAAAATATTTTACGATGTTATAAAATATTAAATTCACATTTAACAAGTACCTGGAAATAATTATAGTTTGTTTAACCTTTGTACATAATTTACGAATCCTCAACTTTCTGTATCATGCTTTTATGCCATTTTGATCGCAACCAGTCCATCCTAATTGCCTTAATTAACAACTAAGAGTAAATAATTAGTAATTACAGAAGCATGCTGTGTTGAGTTGACCATATATATTGGGCAAATTATTATAATTTAAAACTTTAGTGTTCCACAATCAACATCTGTAACACGTGTAAGGAATTTTTTAATTTTTATTAAATTCCTTTACCGGGTGGGGAAGAATATATAATTTCATGTCCGTTATATTATATTATTATCTAAATAAAATCTTGTTGGGGAATTTGCACTACAGGGCTGGGACCATATTCGAAATTAATTGTTTATGTGATATTGAAGAATTAAAGTAATAAAAGTACCGGAAAAGTACAGTTATGCCCTTTCTTTTTCTTTCCATTAATATGTTGTTGTTATCCACGGAATGAAACATCTTTGCTGGGATTTGTGATCCGTCTCTGCTAGGCTTGCTAAAGTCTTAAAGAAGTTCAATTATTTCTCTCCCGTTAGCCCCATCGAATTCTTTTTCTTCTTTATTTATTTATCAAGACAATTTGTTTCGTAGGTTGATCATAATTTTTCCTTGTCATCTTAGGCTCCAAAATTATTGAAATTATTCCTGTAATGTATCTCAAATGATAGCTGGAGAGGCCATAATTACTGCGAGTAACTCTATTAATGACTTTATTTTATAGATGTCAATTAATTGAGTTAGTCAGCTAATTATTGAAATTTTTGAAATTTTTGCGGTTTCAATCATATTTACACGATTGGACAGGGCACTGAGTTGCCATTAAGCTAATTACGAAAAAAAAAAAAATCATATTTTTACTATTTAATAAGTGAGTTACTCGGCTAATTTATAAGTCTCTGTACTACAATACGAAACAAAAATCTTGAACTTTCTTTTTCTTTTTCTTCGTTTTCTAAATATGCATTTTGATGTTGTGGTATCCCTAGGATTTTGGTTTTCTTATTTATTTAACTTTTCAAATGCAAACCAGCCGAATCATATGGTGAATATATTCAAGATTTTCTTTAAATTATATTTATAAGCTATGTTGCACCTCTCAAAAAGATGAGTGGCTTTTACTACAGAATCACGAGAAATTCTAGAATACATTTGAGATACCATGTCAGTCATATAATAAGTAAATAATGTCATGACATGTGTGTATTTATTTTAAAAAATCATCATAAAAATAACAGTTGTATTAAATTCAACTACACATATCATTCATGCATCAATTAATTGTAATACATATAAAGTATTATTGAATTTTTCCACAATCACAATTTCATTCCTCTCTTTCACTAAATTTGATGGTCCCACATATCATCATTTGTCACAAAAATTGGGCCCAATAGTGAAGGCCCAAATCATTTTTTGAGCCCATGAATCATCAGTGGGAATCTCTCTTGGATGGAACAAAGTGCTCAATGATGAACTGCAAAGCAAAGCTAAAGAAATAAAGATGCCCACCTATCTCAAAAGGTATTGTGGATGATGCAGCATCTCAATTTTTTTTTTTCCATTTTTTTCCTCCAATCCATTGGAAAATTAAACAAATAAAAGTTGAAATGAAGGGGCTAAAGATTGCCACATCCACACAAAATTATGATTATGCTGATTGCAATGCTACGGCTGGCCGCGTCCCTTCGCATTATTAATTATTATTAGCATGTTTATTCCCTATTACACCTTTTGCTTAAGTATATTATTCTTTTTAAAGTGACGGAATAAGAGTCAATTCTCCCCTCATTTCTTTTGCATTTCAATTTCATTTGATAGGATTGAGAATTGGGGTTTTGTTTTTGTTAATTCTTAATAGTTAAACTCATAATCATTTTTTTTTGCCGAGAGATTTGAATGTTATGACTCATGCGATCTCCAGTTTTCTTGTACATTCCAAATGTATTAAACCATATAGTATAAACAAGTGAACTTCGGGTGCGTTTGGGATTGAGGTGCTGTAGCTTTTAAGCTACAGTTGCTGTGAAAAAAAAGCTATAATTATGAAATAAAAGTTAATAATATATAATAAATATAAATTTTAAATAATAATTTTATCAAAATTATTAAAGATATAATAAATTTTATATTATATAAGTGAAAAATGATATCAACATAGGTTAAAAGCTACAGCAGTTAGTGTTTACCAAACACTTTAGTGCTGTAGCTTTTAAGCTACAGCTGCCCAACCTCAATCCCAGACGCACCCTTCAACTTTTATCGTTGTAGGTTCTTATGGGACCTGATCTGGGTAATAAAATAAAGCAAGTAGACTAGAACCAAATTGGCCAAGCAATTAAAGCATCTTTTGTTTTTCATCTTAAAACGACACGATCAAGCATCAAGCATATGAATTCGATCACAGGAAGGACAAATCCCATTGGCTACAAAATGGTAAATTCTCTTTTGGTTTGTTTGAGTACTTCTAGTGTGAACTTATGCTCTTTATTAAAAAATGATTTTTCAGTATTGTAAAAATATTTTACGATGTTATAAAATATTAAATTCACATTTAACAAGTACCTGGAAATAATTATAGTTTGTTTAACCTTTGTACATAATTTACGAATCCTCAACTTTCTGTATCATGCTTTTATGCCATTTTGATCGCAACCAGTCCATCCTAATTGCCTTAATTAACAACTAAGAGTAAATAATTAGTAATTACAGAAGCATGCTGTGTTGAGTTGACCATATATATTGGGCAAATTATTATAATTTAAAACTTTAGTGTTCCACAATCAACATCTGTAACACGTGTAAGGAATTTTTTAATTTTTATTAAATTCCTTTACCGGGTGGGGAAGAATATATAATTTCATGTCCGTTATATTATATTATTATCTAAATAAAATCTTGTTGGGGAATTTGCACTACAGGGCTGGGACCATATTCGAAATTAATTGTTTATGTGATATTGAAGAATTAAAGTAATAAAAGTACCGGAAAAGTACAGTTATGCCCTTTCTTTTTCTTTCCATTAATATGTTGTTGTTATCCACGGAATGAAACATCTTTGCTGGGATTTGTGATCCGTCTCTGCTAGGCTTGCTAAAGTCTTAAAGAAGTTCAATTATTTCTCTCCCGTTAGCCCCATCGAATTCTTTTTCTTCTTTATTTATTTATCAAGACAATTTGTTTCGTAGGTTGATCATAATTTTTCCTTGTCATCTTAGGCTCCAAAATTATTGAAATTATTCCTGTAATGTATCTCAAATGATAGCTGGAGAGGCCATAATTACTGCGAGTAACTCTATTAATGACTTTATTTTATAGATGTCAATTAATTGAGTTAGTCAGCTAATTATTGAAATTTTTGAAATTTTTGCGGTTTCAATCATATTTACACGATTGGACAGGGCACTGAGTTGCCATTAAGCTAATTACGAAAAAAAAAAAAATCATATTTTTACTATTTAATAAGTGAGTTACTCGGCTAATTTATAAGTCTCTGTACTACAATACGAAACAAAAATCTTGAACTTTCTTTTTCTTTTTCTTCGTTTTCTAAATATGCATTTTGATGTTGTGGTATCCCTAGGATTTTGGTTTTCTTATTTATTTAACTTTTCAAATGCAAACCAGCCGAATCATATGGTGAATATATTCAAGATTTTCTTTAAATTATATTTATAAGCTATGTGGCACCTCTCAAAAAGATGAGTGGCTTTTACTACAGAATCACGAGAAATTCTAGAATACATTTGAGATACCATGTCAGTCATATAATAAGTAAATAATGTCATGACATGTGTGTATTTATTTTAAAAAATCATCATAAAAATAACAGTTGTATTAAATTCAACTACACATATCATTCATGCATCAATTAATTGTAATACATATAAAGTATTATTGAATTTTTCCACAATCACAATTTCATTCCTCTCTTTCACTAAATTTGATGGTCCCACATATCATCATTTGTCACAAAAATTGGGCCCAATAGTGAAGGCCCAAATCATTTTTTGAGCCCATGAATCATCAGTGGGAATCTCTCTTGGATGGAACAAAGTGCTCAATGATGAACTGCAAAGCAAAGCAAAGCAAAGCTAAAGAAATAAAGATGCCCACCTATCTCAAAAGGTATTGTGGATGATGCAGCATCTCAATTTTTTTTTTCCATTTTTTTCCTCCAATCCATTGGAAAATTAAACAAATAAAAGTTGAAATGAAGGGGCTAAAGATTGCCACATCCACACAAAATTATGATTATGCTGATTGCAATGCTACGGCTGGCCGCGTCCCTTCGCATTATTAATTATTATTAGCATGTTTATTCCCTATTACACCTTTTGCTTAAGTATATTATTCTTTTTAAAGTGACGGAATAAGAGTCAATTCTCCCCTCATTTCTTTTGCATTTCAATTTCATTTGATAGGATTGAGAATTGGGGTTTTGTTTTTGTTAATTCTTAATAGTTAAACTCATAATCATATTGTTGCATGATATTAAGCAAGTCTATCTTTCATATCAGCCACTATTAGAGTTATGAGATTGCAATTAGTAGATATAGATAACGGTTATTCAATTAGAATATAGTATATTTTGATTTTTCTATAGGGGTTTGATTCAGTTATTTTCAAGTAAATTTTGTTAACTAATCACTTGAATCCGTATCTTGGAGGAGGTAGGGACTTTAAAATTTTAATTTGAATTTTGACCACCCTTTATTAAAAAAAATAAAATAAAATATTGGTACGGTACAATAAGTAAAATAGTTATATTCAAAATCATTCTAAAGCAAGCCATTGATTTTGTTTAAAGCCTATGTATATGGAAGTCTAAGAATTAGTGGCTCTCTCACTAATTTATAATTGCCTCCGCAGTGATTGATCTACCATTAAAAAAATAAAAGAAATAGTAAATAAAAAAAAAATCAAAATCAGCATATATTTATATCAAGAAGTTCAATTTTAATTATCAGAAGTCAGAACGCATCACTTCACTCAAGCTCAAGATGGAAGTGTCTCCAATACAAGTTTTGTTTAAAAGAATAGACCTTTCAACGTGGAGGAATTGGGCGCCGTGGCAGATGGCATAAATTAAGGATCCTTTTTTTTTTTTTACATCCAACTCATGCACTCACTAAAATTCAAATCCAGAACCTCAGTCTTAAAAAGACGGTTGCTTAACACAGAGTTAAACTTGAACTTCGTTAATTAAGTCGTTACAATACTACAACACAAAACACTTTTCACGGGATCCTTTGCGGCCGTAATAGCAATAAAAGGCAGCAAATAGAAACCAAAATTAATGGGTTTAACGTTTCTGTGAGTGATTGGACGACTGTGTCCTGCATTGCTCAAGACCCTTTTATTATTCCCATTCCGGAGGCAGATAGCGACTCCCACTGACCAACTGAGTTCCAAATTAAAATTTGGGGCTGGAAATCCTCTGGCCAATGCTCACAAAATTGTGGACGCCAATTAATGAAGATGAACAGGAAGAAAGTTCATGAGTTCAGTCTTTTTCTCCTTGTGCCAGCCAATCTGGTCTAAACAGTCAAATATAGAAGAACAAGGCTGTGGTCATGAAGTTCATCTTATTTAAAGACCACGTATCAAAAGGGCTGGCTTAACCGTTCTATAGCATACCAAAATAATGATTGAAAGTGCATACCAAAATAAGAAAGATGAAAAATCTAGCTCATAGTGACAGGACAAAACAAGACTTTTTGAAGGGATCCTTTTTCAAGATATTCCTAGATTTGATAATACAACTGTTAATTTGTTTATTCATCGGAAATTTGAACGGATGTAAAATTTTCTAAAATCTAAATATATTCAAGTACAATTGTAATTCTTAAAATGACTTTTTTTTAATATTTGAATATATGCAATATATTGTTCAGTTTTATAAATAAAAACATTTTAAATATAGTTATTTGATATTTTTGTCCTATGATATGTGCGATGGTTAGGTTAATGGAGTAGCAAAGTAAGTTGATTCAAGATATGGCTAGAGATAGAGTTGAGACATAAGAGAATGTGTCGGTTGAAAGACTAGGTGGTGGAAGAGATCAAAGAGCTATGATGAGCTTAGAGCAGTTTAAAAAATTGGGATCTCCTACTTTTCAAGGGATTGCTGATCCATGGTTGCAGAGGCATGGCTAAAACAAATAGAGAAGATATTTGTGGTTATGGGTTGTAACGATGATCACAGGGTGATTTTAGGTTTATTTGTCCATTCAGGGTGAGGCAGACCATTGGTGGGATGCCAAAGCCTGTCTTTTAAAGGCTAAGTTAAGAGATGCACATATCACTTGGGAGTCGTTTCTAGAGACTTTTCAAGAGAAGTATTTCCCTGAACGGTTTCAACATCAGATGAAGGCTGTCTTTCTGAAATTAACTCAAGGAACAAAGTCTGTAGCTGAGTATGAGGAACAATTTACGGCTATTTCTTGATTTGCTCCTACTTTGGTCGCTAATGAGGGTAGTAAGTGTAGGAAATTCTTAGAGGCGTTACGTATAAACATCAAAGGGCAGTTGACCATGCTTAAGCTTAATAAAAATGCCGTTTTGGTAGATCAAGTCATTCTTGCATAAAGGGATTTAATTCAATCTCAAGTTGCACGATCTAACTGACATAATAACTAGCCAAGAAGACATGATGGCAATGGTAGCGAAGGTGAACATAAGGACTCTAACGGTGGGCCTATTCAAAAGAATGTACCATCCTGCGATTGTTGTGGCAAGTACCATTATGGCGTGTTCTATTTAAATATAGGAGCTTATTTTGGCTGTGGACAGATTGGGCATAAGGTTATAGATTGCCCAAAGAAGCGCAGTGGTAAAATAGATTCTATCGACAGCCAAAGAAAAAAGCCACGTGTCTTTGCCATGATGGAGCAAGATATTAAGAAACGAAATAATGAGGCCTCAGGTTCATTACCCATTTTTCGTAGAAAGCCTGGAATTTTGGATTTAATTGGTATTGTGCTTCTCCTCCATCCTTTCTGATTGTCCCCTGATTAAAGGTAATTTGAAACATATCATTTGAGATTGAATTGCTTACGAGTTGAACTAGAAATCACAACAAATTTTGAGGATGAAATTTATTTTTAGGGAGGGAGAGTTGTAATACCCGAGACTTTGTTTTTGAAAAAAAAAAGAAGGAATTATGAGAGGAGAAGGACTCTTACGTGTAGAAATTTCCTTTCCTTATTAATGAGGATTATTAAATTTATAATTAGGATCCATGGGGTAATTTTGGAAAAGACTTACTCTTTCCAACGTTAATAGGGTTTGTTTAGGTTCCCTATAAATTATACTTTTTCCCTCTCCCATACCACAACATCTTTTTTTTTTATTCTCTCTGCTGTTGCTCATTAATCTTTCACTCATACCCTAAGATTCAAACTTTTACTTAGGGGAGAGAGAGTCTTAACGGTTGGTAAGTTTTACTCTCTCTATTCTCTATTTGATTTTCTATCGTTGTACTCTATTTCGGTTTATATTGGCATGATTTTAGATTGATACAGACCATTATGCGTGATTTAAGATGTGTTTAAGTTGTATTTAGTGCGCTAATTTTATTGGTGATTGATGTTAGTTAATCCCTGATGCAATAAACATGATAAACAATACTAAACAACATGAATATCCCAAAATAAAACATATATTTTATGAATGAATTTTAAGAAGAACCTTATCTTTCTATAAACTAGATGTATATGACTTATTGAATAAATTTTGTTTCATAAAATTTGACTTTGTTTTTTATTTCATATGGATTTTTGAAACTGACATTGTTTTACTGAAAAACTGCGGTTCCAGCAAAATGACTAGATTCACAAAATTATTTGTAAGGCCAAATGGACTAAAGAAATTGTAAAATTTTAAACAGATGTTAACATATGTGTCTAGTATTTCCATTTTTAATTTCATAATTTTTTTATTAATGTATAATTTTATAAAAAATGTCAGAATCCATATTGAAGTTAAGGCACTATGAGGTAGTTTTAAAATTATCAAGAAACAAATAGCTTTGAAATGTTTTTGGTGTTGGATCCTCTTGAAAAACTTTATGAGAGATACCCATGGATGTTCAAAATATTTCTATAAAATATTATGTCGTTACGATTTTTAGATTAAGAGTTAAAATTCTAAGAATTAAACTTATACGGGTATGAATTAGAAAATAGGTTCTTAGAATAAGTTGTTAATAGTTATATCTTATATCTGTTTAAGGTGTCGGAGGTGTTTGAGATTGTCAGAGCTTAGGGGTGTGTTTAGATCATTACTTTTATCGAGGTAAGTAATTTCATTCCTAATGTATTAGATATGTATGATTATTTTGATATTATTATAAGTACATGGGCTTTTTTTAATTCTTTGAAAATTAATTTTTTCATAACAAAATTAGTTTATGTAAATGTTTCCAAATCTGAAAATTAATGATCTTAACATAATATTATGAATGCCTTTAATATGTAATTTATTTTGCTAAATGATTATCTTTTATGAAATTGTCTCTAAAATATTATAATGGAATTTGTTTTGTAAGTCTAATTCATTGTTATGATCTTTTGCGAGTCTGATAAGAATGTTTTGACCATGTATACGATAGAGATTATTTATGATTGTTCGGGGACCATCTCTTGAGACTATATGGGGCCACATCTCGAGGGTTAGAGCGCCGCGAAGTGCCACATATAATACAAAGTGCCACGTGCAAGTTGTTACATATGAAAATTGAATTTAAATATTTTGGTTCATTATCCATAGTTATTCTAATTCTGATTATATATATATTCTAATTCCAATTCTGTTTCGAGCTGGATCACCAAGAGTATAAGTAACACTATGTGACATGAGCTAACATTTGTTTTCTATGGATGTGTTATACGATTTGCTTTCATGATTCATCATGATTATGATATTTTAAATCACTTACGAAATTAAGTGCTTTTGTTATAATATGTCATTTTTATTTATTATTTCTAATATATGTTTTAATAAAAAAAATGGCTTGCAATATTTTTGGCGCTCCATAACCCTAGTGTGTTGGGAACAGTTTTATTCACTGAGTTGATGGCTCACCCATCATCATTATTTTTTTATAAATTAAGTACCTTATTGAGAGGTGTGCTTATCTTTAGAGCTAGAGATTCAATTACTTTTTCTAGTTGAATAAGAGGAGGATAAACTCATGTTCTTTTTATGTTTGTTTATTTTATAAACTTGTAATTGGGGAGTTTTGAGACTTTTGTCATATTTATGTTTTTGAGAGAAAATATTTAATATTAGACATATGGATTTATCGATTTATTTAAATAAAATTTGAGATATTTCAATTTGAGATTTTTATGTACGAAAGTAACCTCCTTTACTACGTACTCAGCACGTGATTAGATTTGGGATGTTACAGTTTTTTGCTTTTTTTTTAGATTCAACAACACAACATACACGGGCCAATAGAGGTTGATGATCAAATTGGATCTTAGAGAGATGATAAATAACTGTCTCAGAAGCCAATTAAAGCCAATCCTCATTACACAACAATTTATCTAACCATTTAGAAAGCGTACTCTGAAAGCGAGTAAAAGTGGGCCCTTGGAACCCAAGGACCATTTACTGTGTCAACAAGGTTATCTAGAATAAGCCAAAGTTGCTTTCTCACTGTAGCAACGGGATTTGCAAAAACTACTGTCACCCAAGAAGAAAAGAGACCAAGTCTGGAGATGCAATAATAAATTTTCTATTACTCACAATCAAATCCATTGAATATCTTTATTCCACAAAAGGCAAATACCACCTGCAAAACCAATCGATTCAACTTTGTGGGATCTCATAAAGCACATTTCCTAATAAAATCGTTTGCCCTTTCACCATTAATCCTAGGCTTGACAAGGGCCACCAAATTCAGCTTATAATGATTCACAAGCATTTTAAAAGTTTTGAGGAAGCCATTTGAAACGGCCTCTTATAATTCCAAAACATAGGCGTACACATCATTAAAAATGAAAAAGACAAAGTTATGGAATCCTTACACATCAGGTGTATCCACCATCTGACCAAAGTCCATCCATTTTCAGTTGCAAAAGATCTAGCAAAATGCTCCTCACTATCTCCCAATAATCACTATCATCAGAGTTATCTTAAGACATTTCCATATTTATTTCCCTCCCATCAGGGGGATCACTAGAGTTTGTCAGGACTTCTAAGGGATCTTCATCAATTATTGTAATATTAGAATTCTTTAGTAGGTTACCAGGATCGTGAGAGCTCTCGCCTGGCGAGATTGTAAATGCAACAACAGTGTATTTCTATGGATTTAGGCTCATGGTTATGGAAGCAAGAGAGACATGGGACATGGTTGTATGTTTAAGGCTAGGTTATTTATGTATTAAGGGTTTCTGCATAGGTTGACCGGTAGGTTTTGCATGAGCATGCAAAGGGGCGTTTTGGGTCATAATGGCGGGGCCATTTGATGGTGGTGTATTGTCATTATTTTCTAAGGCTAGATCCATAAATTCCTTGTATTTAGGTTTCTATTAGTGTTTATTTTAGGAATTCTCTCGTGGGTTTTGGAAAAATCGGTTACCTCGTTGACCGAAGTGTGGTTGTAGCATCAGTGAAATAATTCTCACATCATTATCATTAATATTCATATGAGGGCCAAATCTTAACCCTTTGCCAGTCATTCTTATCTCATCATGATTCTGTCTAGAATTATTGGCACCTTTCGTTCGAGTTCTATTGTTGCCTTTTTTGGCCACGACCATCCAAGGACTAAATTTAGGGTTTGTTGGTTGCATCACTACTTTAACTTCAGCAGCTCGAAAAAAAAAAAAGTGCTTAGGCCCTTTTCATCTCCTCAAGATAAATTGAGGTGACGTAGGTACCACAATCAAAATATATGGTTGGTAAGCTTTCATATTATACTTTTTGAATCTTGCCATCAAGAATAAATTAGGAGCATGATGGTTTATCTAAAGCAACTTTAATAGCAATCCCAACAAATTTACCCCTATTGGCTGATTCCATATTATAAATTTATATTCAGTGTGAATAACATTCCAAATTACTTATCCTAGCAATCTTAGCATTTTCTTATGATAATAATGAAGAGGCATCCTAGGAAGATGAATCCAGACCACTATGAAGATATCTTCTCATTAGCGCTATTACTGTGAGGTGACCATGACTGAATCATTAAATAATGGCCAAGCACAGTTCATAGTTCTTGAATAAGTGCATGGAATGCACCTAAATCCCTTTTAAAATGGACTAAAAAGTAGTTATTCTCTAGATATATCACAGAGAAACCTTGAGCATAACCAGAAGGCCTCTAAGCGATTACACAAAACATTGTATCCAATACTCCTTCCCCGTCACTTCACGACCGCTGTCGATGGCCATAGTTTCACTAGTTGTGAATGAATTTTCTGGGAAAAAAGAGGATGGTAAAATCCCTTCCCACTCAACTACAACATCACCAAGATTTATCTCTAAATCTTCATCCTTATGTATTAGTTCTTCCTCCATAGCCATCTATTCTATCATCAATTTGTCTTTTAAAGGACACTAAGGAGGGGTCGTCCCTATCCCCAATCTGTTATTTGAACTTGGTTGTCTTCGTGTATCGGTCAATGTTGTCAATCAATAGGAAGAATTTTTTTTAGGCTAGTGTCCATTTGTCCTCGATGATTGATTAGATCTAATTATTTTCTACTTTTAATTTATATAAAATAATATTTCTGATTTATCTATTTTAGTAAATTCACAATATTTAAGATTATTATATAAAAAGGTCGACCAATATTCTAATTTTGTCGATTCAGACTTTTCAATAAAACTTTCAATGTTTCTCTTATAAAGAATGAAAGAGAAAAAGACGAAGCGCTAATTGCTATTTACTCACGAAACAATCTTGTAAATTTTTTAGTAAGGCAAAAGAATCGAACCTTACAAAAAAGTGATGCGAGCACATTTTTTTTATAAATTTTAAAAAAGAGAGATTGGGCACCTTTATATCAAATACTAATGAAAATAGGGAAAGTATGCTTAACAAGTATCACAATTAGATTAGAAGCAACCTTTACTTGGCAGGTGACGTTTCATTCCTTGATAGCTTTTGAATGTTAATAGGTGATAAAAGCTCCAGAATCCCTCATCATTGGTCTAGACCACTTAAAGAAACCTATCTATATAATCCAAAAAACCCATTTGATAACTTACTAATGTTTCAGCCGAATACAACTTTGCAAGCGCCACTAACTTTTGGAAAATATCTGAAAATGCGCATTGGTTAGCTTAGTCCTCTTGTTGATCTCATGATTCTTCTTCTCTGGCTTGTTCTTAAAGAAAATACCCTAAATCTGTGCTACAACCCTTCTCTTTTGAGTATTGGTATCAGGTTTCATGTTGTTCTTCTGAAGTTCCTTTTCAATGTCCAGTATGTCAAATGGTAATGCAATGTCTCAGAAAAGCAGTTTAAGGTCATCATCTACCTTAATAAGTACCTTGCGGTCATTGGGGCAGGTAATGTCTTCTTGTGAATCGATGTTTGACAATAACCAAATCTGACCCGTAGGATTTAAAGCCTATAAGTCCTCCATCATAGTCGGATATGAATCTTTTAGACCAATCACAACAATTCCTTCTAGAAACTTATGCACTAACACAAGTAATTGACTTTTGTCCTTCAAATCATACTTCGACTTATAAGAAAAATGCTTCTTATCATAGTGCATTTTTGGATTATTTCTCAAGTTGTCAAAAACAGCGTTATAGGCATTCATATCAATGTAACAATCTCTATTTATTTCTTCCAATGTAAAGGCTTGCCTTGTCTCTTGCAGCGGATCTATTACACGCTTGATCTGAGCACCGGTAAGAGATTTACGAATGCTATTGATATACTGAATTCTGTCAGTATCATTTGAAAATTTAATAAGAAGAGAAGATCTTGCAACAGATGATGCAGCAGCAGGTGTAAGCCTTCAAGTTACAATTAGAAAGGAAGGATTTTACATTGGTTGCTCTGTTTCCTTAGTTAACTAGAAATACAGTAAGAAAAGAACTGAAAGGATGGCAACGATCTTGCTGGTGGCTAGTAGATAACAGTGTTGTGGCCTATAGATAGAAGTGTTGTGGCCTTTGAAGCTCTTGATTTGGCTGTAATATTACTAAAGGTTTCCTAACACTTCTTTTGTAGCTTCTTAAATCTATCTAACTTTTCTTACAATGCCATCTATAATTGTAATTATTGCCGCCAAAGGTGGTGATTGCTGACGAGACGATGAAAAGAATGAAGATAAAGAAAGCGTTGGGTTTAATTTTTACATCATACACATGATATTCACAATCCTTGCAGCACAAGGAAAGAAGTCAACAATGTGAAGGAATCCTAAACTTGCTATAAGTACAATTTTAAAAGCCCGATACCAATTTCATGATCCAATCCAATTATACTTGTCCAAACCCAATTTCAAAGCTCAATTGATGAAAGTTTTAAGACCTGTGTAGAGAATGGGAGATGAATCTGATGTAGAAACTATCTCATGGAGGAGAAAATATCTAAATCTAGAAAACTCTTGAATATTTGGTGATATTTGTAAAACACGGTTATTAAATTTTTGTAATTTAAGATTTGTGTGGTTTGTACGAGTTCCAAGTTACTATAAATGCCCCTAACCTCTTTGTTGTTGAAAGCATTAAATGAAGAGTGAAGAATTAGTAAAGAGAAAGTAGAGTAAGCTGTGAGTGTTGCAGTGTTTCTCTTATAAAATATCAAGAAAGTCCTTTAATTTAGTAAAATTCTTTTGATGCCTAAATAATTTTAGTTTCGAACAGTTTAATCCTTTTTTGTTTTCAACAATTGGTATCAAAACAAGAGGTTGGTCGAAGACCACTGTCATAGTGTTGTTGGATGTTCATAACAGTAAAGGACTATCATGGAGAGGTTGTAAGAGTACAACAAAAACAATCAAGGATCATTTGGTGGAGCTTCATTGAATCGTGAGGAATTTGAAACTCTGCAAGTTCATTAGTGAAGATCAAGCTTTCATCCTATTGTTAAAGTCTTACTAACATAATGAGCAATATATTGTATCGTCAAAGTCTTACAAACATAATGGGTAACCGTCAAGTAGTGAGAGGTGTTAGGAAGCTCAACAACAAAAATTACAATATATGGACAATATTAATGGAGTCCTACTTACAAGGGAAGGATCTCTGAGAGATGGTTTGTGGTAACGATGTGAAACCATCAATTGAGGATGTCGCTTTGAAGAAGTGGAACATTAAAACTAGGAAAGCTATATTTGCCATCAACAGTACAATTGAAAAAGAGATGCTACAACACATAAAAAAGGTTAAAACTCCTAAGGAAGTTTGAGATACTTTTATTGTGATTTTTTTTTCAAAGAAGAATTACACACAGTTATAACTTTTAGAAAATGAGCTACTGTCAATATCAGAACAAAACATGACAATTGATAAGTGCTTCAATAAGGTAAAGTCCCTATGTTGTGAAATTTTTTAGTGAATCTAGAACGAAAAGAATTATTATCCATAATTTGAGGCCCAAGTTTAGGAGCTTGGTTACAGTTGTCTGAGGTCAGCCAACTCAACCAACCATTGAGGAAGTTGAAAACTTTCTCGCCGATTAAGAAACGATTGACATAAGCAAGTAAATGACTGAAAGCTCAGTAAAGAATGACGAGGAAGCAATCTTTACCGAAAAGAAGAAACATCGATTTAGATAACGTAGTGGTAGATGATCGAAAGAGATAAGTCAAGAGGTCATCAACAAGAAGGTAGCTTACAGACAGGGGAACACAAATGAATCACGACAATGGTGGCCAATACAAGCCGAAGAAAAAGTTCAAATGGAATTGATACAACTGCGAAAAGAGGGGCCATAAGTGAAAAATTACTGGTCTAAGAAAAAGAATGAGGAGAATGATGCCACCATTTTCAATCAGAAGAAGGATAGTGACAAGGAATGGGAAGTCGAAGCATTAATTGCCATTAAGAAAGAGGAGCTAGCCCTTACAACCATAATACCTAGTTAAATTAACTATGAGAATGATTAGATCATTGACTCAAGATGTTCAAATCACATGATTGGTGATAGACATAAGGTACAAAACATAATTATACAAAAGAGGTCGCGTAGTAGTAACAACAAATAACTTGCAATTTCCAATAGCTCATATTGGTGCTACAATTCTTACATCTCGATATAGTCCAGACAAAATGTCACTTTAAGATGTGTATTATGTCCCAAGTATGAAGAAAAACCTAATATCAGTATCACAACGAACATTATCAAGCAACCATGCATGTTCAGTCTTTAAGATGTCAAGGTATATCAAGACATAAAGATCTTGAGGACACTTATTATAGAAGGATGAAGGTTAAAGTCAGTCTATATATTATGAGTAGTGTCTGTATATATAGGCAAGACTAAAAAAAACTATAGATTTGTGGCATGCTTGGTTGGGACATGCTAGCTATCAAAAGTTGAAAGTGATGATGAACAAGTCAATGCTCAGAGGTCTGTCTCCACTCGATGTAAGAATAAACACGGTGTGTGCAAGGTGTCAATAAGGCAAGTTTGATGTAAGAATAAACACGATGTGTGCAATATGTCAATAAGGCAAGGCTCACCAACTCCCATATAAGGAGTCCGAGTTCAGAGCAAAAAAAACATTACTGTTGGTACACTTTAATGTGTTTGGGTATGTTAAGCAATCTTCTATTAGTGGCATGCGATTTATGATCACATTTATCGATGACTTTTCCAAATATGTCTGGGTCCTCTTTATAAAAGAAAAGTCTGATACTTTTTTGAAGTTTAAGGAATTTAGAGACATAGTCAAATGAGAAGTAAGAAACAAGCTTTGCTGTCCATAAATAGATAACGAAGGAGAGTCTACATCATATGAGCTCTCCCGATATCTTCTAGATTATAAGATATGCCATCAGTTCACTTGTGCCAATATACTATAACAGAATGACATAGTAAAATAAAAGAACCAACATCTAAGGGAGATTTATTGGAGTATGATACATGCGAAGAATGTATGAGGAAGTTTTTGGACTAAACGTATAAAGACGATAGCTCATGTGATCAGCAGGCTTCCTTAACCAAAACTAGGGTTCATATCACCTTATGAGAAGTTATAGAATGTAAAACCTTTGGCTTTGTGTGCTATGTTTTTGTGCCAAGCCATATACAAAGCAAATTTGACAAGAAGACGATCATTGTATCTTTGTTGGGTATGATAGCTAGATGAAAGAATAGAGGTGTCATGATCTTACTAATGGACGGTGCTACACAAACGTAAACGTGGTGTTTGACGAAGCACCTTCATGGTAGTCTTCAGAAAAATAAGAGTTACTAAATTCAAAAGAAATTGAAGACCAAATGAAAGAACGAATTATCGAAATTTGCCCAAGCCAAGAAGAATTTAAAGATTCTAATGACCCAAGGGATGATAATATCAAGCATGATGAGGTGCAAAGTTCTTAGAAGACATATGTTCACAAAAGCCCTATTGCAAACAAAGAATTAAATAAATTAGAACAAAAAAATTTTAAATTTCAACTTAGAATATCCAAAAGAGTGAGAAAGCCAAATCTCAGGTAAACCAATGTAGTGGTTGCAGAAGAAGAAAAAATAAAAGAACCTGAGACATTTGAATAAACAGCAGAGAATTCTCATTGTATGAAGGCGATGGAGGAAGAAATTACCATACTGAAGTATAATCAAACTTGGGATCTGATTCTGAAACTAAAGGATACAAAATATCCTGCAAATGGGTGTACAAGATTAAGAAATGTCTAGATGGTTCAGTTGAAAGGCATAAAGTCAGTTGGTAGCTCAAGAATTCTCACAACAATACAGAAAAGACTATAATAAAACATTTAGTCCGGTGGTAAAGCTCACAACATTAAGAGTTCTACTTCCACTCGCAGCCTACAAAGAAATGAAATTATGGCAGATGAATGTAAAAAATGCATTCTTACACAGAGAATTAAATGGAGAGATCTACATGAAATAATTAAGAAGATTTAAGAATCAAGCTCATCCGGAGTATGTATGCAAGCTAGGAAAGGCATTATACGGTTTAAAGTAAGTACCGAGTGCATGCTATGGTAAGATAGCCGAATTTCTAACTTAGAGTAACAGTAGTACATGCAGACTTTAGCTTGTTTGTCAAAGCTAGTGAAGGAAAGTTAACAACTATATTGGGCTACATGGATGATTTCATTATTTATAGTGACGATGAAAAAGAGATTCGGTGAACAAAGAAAGAACTTATCAGTTCATTTATAAATGAAAGAACTTGGTTAGCTTAATCATTTCCCTAGTTTAGAGGTTGATCGAATAGAAGAGGGATTCTTTTCCCAATAGAAATATGTTGAAGACTTGCTAAAGAAGTTTGAAATGTTAGAATGTAAGTCAATCTCAACTCCAATAGAAGTCAATGCAAAATTGTGCACATATGAAGCAAAGATTAACAAGATAAAACGATGTATCGACAATTCATAAGAAGTTTAACATTGACTCGACCAGAAATTTCATATACAATGGGTGTAATAAGTCGGTGCATGCAAAATCTAACGAAGCCTCACTCAGAAATGGTTCGACGAATATTAAAATTTATGAAAAGTACAATCAACTTTGGTCTATTGTACAAGAAAGTGAAAGTTACAAGCTGACTACGCCAGAGATCATGATACAAGAAGATCAATTATTGGATATTTTTTTAGAATTAGGTCTGGAGTAATTTCTTAATGTAGTAAAAGACAACCAACTATACCACTATCAACCACAAAAGTGGAGTATAAAGTAGCAACGATGGCAGCTCAAGAAAGCACTTGGTTGATGAAGGAGTTACACCAACCAATAGATTACGTCATATCATTGTATTCTGATAACCAATCGGCTATCAGCTTAGTGGAAAATCTAGTTTTCCATGCAAGAACTAAGCATGCGGAGGTGGTCTATCACTTTATTAGGGAAAAGGTCTTGCAAGATGAAGCTGAAATGCGGTACATTAAGACGAACGATCAAGTTGCAGATTTGTTTACAAAAAGTCTTATTATCGAAAAGTTTCAAGAGTTCCGCCAACAATTAAATATGGATCAATGGATGAAAGTTGGTGTTGAGGGGGCGTGTTAAAAGTCCAATACTAATTTCATGATCTAATCCAATTATACGTGCCCAAGCCCAATTTTAAAGCTCAATCCATGGAAGGTTCAAGAATTGTATAAAAAATAGGTGATGATTCTAATCCAAAACTATCGAATGGAAGTGAAAATATCTAAATCTAGAAAGTTCTTGAATATTTAGTGATATTTGTAAAATGGGGCTATTAAATTTTTGTAATTTGATATTTATGTGGTTTATATTAGTTTTATGTAACTATAAATATCTCTAAGTTCTTTATTGTAGGCATCAATTGAAAAGTGAAGAATTAGTAGAGAGAAAGAAGAATGAGCCGTGAGTGTTGTAGTGTCACTCTTGTAAAATATCGATAAAGTCCTTTAGTTTAGCAAATTCTTCTGTTACCAAAAATAGTTTTAATTGCAATTTAGTCCTCTTTTGTTTTCAAAATACAATGTAGTTATAAAACAAAAGTCATAGTCTTATAAATATAAAACGAAGCATCCGCTAACTAATTCCACTAATACATCTTTGATGGGTCTTTGGTAAGATCTCTTTGTGGTATTAATATATAGGGTAGGGCTATTAGAACCCATTAAAATACTCTTTAAACCCATTCTCTCAATAAACCACTCTTATGTATCAAAGTTTAACTTTATAAACCCACCTCATTGCCAATATACCTTTACTAAATTAATTTCAAATGTTTTATCCCTAGAAATGCAAAATCACCTGTTGGGAAAGTACGTTAAGGCAATGAAAGTATATTTGAATCATACGCCCAACAATAAATAAAAATACCAATGGCTTAGCCATCTCGCATGGTTTGTTTTCTTTATGATTGATTATATGACCATTATTTTTAATTTTTTGTCTAATCCATGTCAAGATTCATATCATGTAAACGAATTCAATTGAACACAATTTCTAATTTGTTTCATGGAACTAATTGCATAATTGCATCATAAATGTAAGAAAAGCCAAACAAAATATTCAGATTTTATTTTCTCTTTTCTTCTTAATTGATTCTAAAAACAAATATGTCTCTACTTGAGAAACATATTTGATCTGAAAGGGAATTGAATCCAAGAGTAGAAGTTTGCTAACCAACAATATCACACATTAAAAGAAAATATAGCTATAAAAGTGTACTCGGAAAAGCATAAGCAAAAAGGTGAAAAGAAAATGAAACGAAATTAAAACATTACTCTCTGTTACTCTTTTTGTAGAAAAATCAATTTAAATTATTTGGATTCATAGATGGTGGAGAGGATAGACTAATTTCATTAAGATATAATAGTAATTTAACTCATGGACACTTAGTAATTAATTTTTTTTATGAAAAAGTGGGTGCATAGAGTACTATGGTGGGTTTAAATAGCCCAATTCTAATTTATATTCATTAAAATTTTTTAAAAAAAATTTGGACTTAGAACTTAATAGAGTTTGCATATAATACATGGATTGTAAGGGATATAATATCCCGTTTACATGTTGGTCAAAATTTATTTTTAATCTATAAATTCTTATCAAAACACTAGCAAACAAAAAATCTTAAGCAAGATAGATTTGGTGGTACATCAAAAAGCATTTCATGTGAGAATTTTCCATATAGTACAGTACTTGACAATAGGGATAGTAGGAAAACCCAACCTAACCCAACCCTGAGCTTACGTGTTCTGGGTTGAGCTTGGCATATATGCCAAATAGCTTTCAAAGGTAATATACATTTTAGTTCAGTTATATAAAGGTCCTTAATATATATAAAATACAAACAATCTCACTTAAAAGTTTATTTATATAATTTATGATATTCATTTTAATGTACATATTTAGTTGTGTTGTTTATTAGAGTTACACCATATATAAATCTTATAATTGCAAGTTATTTATACAATTTGTGTTAAATAATCTATTAGATATCATATCTTACATGCTCATTGGTAATAAATTTTGAAACATTATTTTCAAAAATTTATGATATTCATTTAAATGTACATATTTAGTTGTGTTGTTTATTAGAATTAGACCATACATAAATCTTATAATTGCAAGTTATTTAAAAAATATGGTTGAAAATTAATTTTTAAATAAATATTATTCAAGTACAATTGTTTCAAACTATAACGGTGGTTATAATAATTTTACAAAAATTATCCACACTTTCTTTACCGTTTCAAATAATTATTAATTAAACCATCTTTTACTTTTAGCACAAATGTTGTGTAAGAGTAATTACAACTAATGGTGTACATTTATTACATTATTAATAATGCTGTTAGAAGTTTTCAGCATTATAGAGTGACCCACATTTATTTGAAAGCAGCAGTGCACCATCAACATAGGATAATGCCTGGTGTACATACCTATGCATAATCGTAATAGATACGCTTAACCGTCACCAAGACATTCCAATCCAGAGTTCAGTAAGGATCCACGTGGAACCATAGAATGCTGACCAGGTCAGATCTAATTAGAGATGCGCTCAAGCTCGCTCAAAACTTCAGACATAGTTGGCCTGAGAGTAGGCGACTGATCCACGCATCTCATTGCCAACTCCAAGATTATTTTGGCTTGCTTCATCACTACATGCTCATTTGGCATTTGCTTGTCGACCAATTCAGAAAGCCTTCCCTTTGAATGCAACACAATGGCCTGCACAGTGTAAATTATTTATTTATTAAATAATCCATATATCCCATGCCATGCGACATCGTTAGCAAATTAAATTAAGACCTTATTTTATGCATATAGAGGAGATATTTTCAATCTGGGAATCCTGGAATTTTTGAAGTGAAGGATTCTGTAAACCATGAAAAGGGTATTGTGTAGAGGTTTATAAAATTTGAGATTCCCGAACTGAAAGCTGACTCTAGTTGTTGTCTTCTTACCGTATCCAAAAGAAATTCAGTCTCCTGGTTTGCTTCATACTTGGCATTTGTCTGCCCACTAATTATTTCAAGCAGAACAATTCCAAAACTGAAAACATCAACTTTTTCTGTTATTGCTTTCCGCATTGCATACTCTGGTGCCATGTAAACTCTGCAAGCAACCATAATTAATTAATTAATGCTATTGCTTGTGCAAGATGGCATGCATTTTGTGCTTGCTCAATTTAATTTGCTACTTACACTGTCCCTTTTTCTTGGATAAACTTGTATGGATTTTCTTCGTCATAAAGCTTTGCCAATCCCAAGTCAGACACCTTAGCGTTCAGATTCCCATCAAGCAGAATATTGCTAGGTTTAATATTTCTGTGAACGATTTTACGACTCGGATTATCTTCGTGTAGATACTTTAGACCCTTTGCTATTCCATGGCAGATACGGACTCTGGTTGGCCAATCAAGTCGCGTGGAAGAATTGGCATCTGCAAATATTTAACTAATAATTATTATTATTTTTTTTTTTAAAAAAGTAATTTTAACCTGTTACATAAGCTAATACTTAATTTTCCAATCGGGAATTGAGTGAAAACAATTTAAAAAAAAAAATAGTGAAAAAGTTAGCTTACAAAAATGTAAACTCATCCCCAACTTTAATAAAGTTCAGGATTCCCCGATTAGAAGATGGCACTAAGCTGAAAAATTGATAGAAATAAAATGATGATGAAAATATATATAAATTGGTCTACCGAACAAGGCTCGTTCAAGCGATCCTTTTTCCATGTATTCGTAGATGAGCAAGTTGAGGTCTTTTTTAGAGTAGCCATCCAAAAATTCGACAATATTTTCATGTTTCAGTGTTGTAAGGGCATAAACTTCAGTTCCTATTTGATCAATCACTTGCTTTGATTGAGAAGAAAGCATCTTCACAGCTACAGTCTGATCGGGCAATTCAGCCTGTAATGCATGCTTGCACCATGCAAGCAGATTAATATACCATATTTCTAACAAGGAAAATCAATTCATATACATAAATGCATACATACATATGGACTATTAATCTGACTTAGGATCCTAAACTTTGTTAAAGTCTGAAAAAGCCATTAAGCTATACAATTTCATAGTATTATGTTCCAATTAATGATCTTGAATTTGTTAAAGTCCAAGAAAACTATTAAGTGATATAATTTAACAGTGGCATTATACTATTAAATCATATGTTTTAATAACTTTACTTGACTTTAATAAAAGTAGGATCTTGGTGAGTATATATATATATAGAGAGAGAGAGAGAGAGAGAGAGTTTTTTCAAATAAGAAATTCTTTACTTTGTTAAAGTAATGGATACATTAAAAGACAAGAAAAACACACACTCTAATGTATTGCATTTGGTTGTTGTCTGTATTTTTTGTCTTTTAGATGATCTCTTGTTTTAAAAAGTTAAGGGTCCCTTATTATATATAAGTAGCAATCTAGTTTAGGATCTCAAACTTTCTTGAAGTATGAGACAAATTGACAACATTGTGAACATATTTTTATAACATTGTAAAAATATGTTCACACTATTGTTAACTTATCCTGAATTTTAATTCCATATTAGAAAACCTTTCACACGAACACGCACCCACACACACGGACACACAAAACACACACACACACGCACATAGAGAGAGATACGGAAATTAATGTTTAACCTTGTATACTGTCCCAAAACGCCCCGTGCCAATTATATTCCTGGGGCTGAAATTTCGAGTAGCGACTTTCACTTGTTTAAGGGTATAAGACTTCCCTCGTAGGTTGACCGTTGTCACTGTGTATTTCATGAAGAAATGAGAAAGGAAACAGATCAATTATACGTATACTTTTTCTTGATATCTTTTATAAGCCTTATACTATAGCATATATAGCATAAAGTGGGCTTCTAATGTGGGATTATGTACTCAATTAAAATACGAGACAATTTTTCAAAATGTTGCAAACAGACTTTAAAAATCCGTCCTGCACTCTACTAAACTTACAATATTGTAAAAATTCATCTAGCATTTATTATAGTGCCAAATCCCTCACCTGATAATTTCTTACATAGCATATTATATACATACAACTAAGCTTAAAATATGGTATTAACGTTGGAGATAGATTTATGATATTGTAAATCAGTTTAGAACATCGTAAAAATCGATTTACGAAATCAGAAATCTATCCTGGGATTTAACTTCGAATTGAAATTTTTTCCAATATATATAAATAATCTCCCGTACGTACCACGCAATTCTCTGTCTCCTATCCATCCTAATCTCCACATGAGAGCCAAGAAAAGAATCAACGCCAGCACAGCCCCAAGTACAATTGCTACTATCCCTATTTTAGATAGTCGTGATCGGCTGACTCCGAAATCTGAAAATTAAACAGTGATTGATAGCATGCAACAAAAGGCATATTGGGAGATGATAATTAAAAAAATTGAAGAGCTATCACTTATGCAATGATTGCAACTTTGCACCGTACTTGGAGTTACAGAAATAGCTGATATGAGAGGTCCATGAAAATAAGGTGGGTTTAATAAAGATCCTTTGCCAGCCCAGAATAACTCGATTTCCAGTAGATGGTCATGTACAGAAACCGTGAAATTTTGAATCGTTACATTATTTGAATGCCTGGCCACTTCTTTTATGTTGAAATCCTTTCGCATTAGCTCGCTCTGCATGTATGGAAATTAAAATTAATTAAAGGAGGCGAGGGAGGGATAAATTGCTAATTAAATTATTAAAAAAGTTTTGTGGCTAGCGTACCTACCTGTATATATATATCAAATACACGTTTTGCTGAACTGCTGTAATCATCGTTATTTTCAAAAACAATCTCAGAGAAGTAAAGACTGACATTGTAATTGCCGTTTTGCAAGCAAAAACCATAGTATTTGAGAGAATGGGGGCAAAGGCGAGCTTCGTCATATAAAGGTGCATCAATCACTGCAGCTCCACATGTTACCTTCTGTATAAATTCACGTGAATCAGCCATTGAATCCGAATAGAAATATCCGTTACAGCTATATGCCCAGTTGTATGCCGGTTTGTTAACATAAAAGTTTGATGTCGATTTATCTGCCTCATACCGAATTCCTTCGATGTTATGTTCATCGCCACCAGCATTTATATGCAAATTATAATTGTCTGCAACATATATAGACATTGATTAATTTAAACATGTATGTGAAACCAAGGTGTAGCTCTGGTGGCAAAGGACAGCCTTCCTGTAGCTCAAGTCTTGAGTTTAAGTTTCAATGTGTGCATGAGTTAATAATAAAGAAAATATATAACTAATTTAGACGCCTGCACTTTATTAAAATAATCCTGAACTTTCAACCATATAATTTAATAGCTATAATTTTTCCGGAATTTAACAAATCCTTAATAGGAACATTTCTATACATATGGATATGTATACATACACTGAGATTTCTTCTGGCCAGCGGGGCAATACTTCCTTACAATCTCTTCCGGAAATGTCCTATATAAATAATTACAATAATAAGATCAATTACTTTTGTAAGGGCGTTAATTCACGTAATGATTGCTTGCTGATCGATCGATAAATCGCCTATAATACAATTATTAGATAAATGAATATGAACATACCGATTCTTAGGTTCACTGGTTACAGCACAGCAATATTGTTAGTAGTGTGCGTGCAGATATCACATGTTCATTGAAAGTCAAAATCAAAATCAGAAAACGAGATAGACAGAAACTGTTGGAATTGAAATTTGCAGCACGAAAATGAGTAAGAACGTAGGAGAATTTTATATAATATGGTGTAGTATAATTTTCTTACAGATTTATCCGAGAACTTTTGTTGGGAAGATTCCTACAAGATAAAAATTTAAAATTATTATGAAATTCATTTTTATATATAAAATTATGCATGTGGATAAGCAATCATGCAACTGCAAAGAAACAAATTAAGAAAGAAAGGAACCAAGTTCGCTTAATTAATTAACGCTATTTTCTTACTTGTGTGTGTGTGGTTCTGGAAATATGAATTCATTGTATGCAAGATCCCTGCAAGATGACAATTCAGACAAGTAGTGTTGGCATTAATTATTAATTTGTATTTGCATGCAAAATGGCATAGGAATTCCTAAACACAACGACAGGCTAGAGTTTGTTCATGACTTTGGACATTCATATATTTAACTAGATGCATGCAAAAGGCTGGCAGGCTAGAGTTTGTTCATGACTTGGGACGATAATATCTTTAATTAAATATATGCAGCTAGCATTTGAATAAGAAGCTTCAAAACATTTGAATAACAAGTTTGAAAACATTTTATCACATTTATGTATAGTTAGAAAGCATACCCCTTTTTTTTAACATTGCTGTAAATCCAGTCTGGCAATGTTCCATTGAGCATATTTCCTGTAAGATACCTGGAAAGTAAAAATAGTAACAGAAAAAACAAATTATTTGGATTCTTTTTTATTACGCTATTACTGTCAGTCAAAAGGAAAAGTGTGAGAAGACAAAATTCAGATAAGATATATATGTCAAAAGGAACACATGATTTGTATGGTAAAAAATCTCATTTAACCTTTACCAATAAAAGTTTGAATTATTAAAGTTATAAGTTAGGGACGTACGTAATTGCGTGATATAAAAAAATCATGGATCGGAGTGGTAAAATTGAGGAAAAATATTAGGAGTCTGAATGTTATTCTCCCTTTTATATTAAGAAAAGATACAAAATCAATGGGATTCAATGAAGTTATCACTTACAGCTCCGATAAAAACAGTTTCTTCAAAGTATTTGGAATTCCACCGGTTAAGTTGTTGAAGCTCAGGTCACTACAGTACAAATTAATAATAATCAATCATTAGAGAAAAAAAAATCATTTACAGCAAGGATTTGGATTTATTTTATTTAAAATTTTTCTCATTAAATATCAAGACACTGTTTTCTTATCGGGCGCTAAAAAGCGGTGCCGCTTTTTAACCAAACTGCTCCTTCTTTCTCTAGTTTTTTTTATCAGAAACTTTAAACTTTGGTATAAACTTGAGCAAAGAAGAAATACCGACAATTAATTCTTTAAAGAAGAATTATATCATGGAAATGGACTAGAATTGAAAGCATAATCATAGTACTTATAAATAAAACTTTAAACTTTGGTATAAACTTAAGCAAAGAAGAAATACCGACAATTAACTCTTTAAGAAGAATTATATCATGGAAATGGACTAGAATTGAAAGCATAATCATAGTACTTATAAATAACACAAAAAATAAAATAAAAAATTCAGTAAAAAAATATGGAAATTATTTGATGAAAGATCAACCAAAATAAAAAATATAAGTCCTTGTTTCCGGGATTGATAAGCAAGAGGAAACGATCACAAGTGGATTAACAACTCTCCCCAACCCATGAGCATAGTCAAGGTCGGCGATTGAATAAATTTTAGACAATATTTGAAAAAAAAAGCAATATCAATTGAAGACAATCTTTTTTGTTGTCTGCAAAGTAATATAACTGCAGTTTATTTTATATATAAAGCTTAGGAAATATTAGATTAGATGGTAAAAATAAAAAAAATCAGTAATATTTTATTAATTTTCTTTTAGAAATGACTATTTTCCAAGACAGATGTGTATTTCCAAAAGTATTCTTGAAAATAACCCTTTTTTAATATATCTTAGAAATTGAGGTAATATATGCAAAAATCAAATATATACACTAGTTTAGTAATTTACTTTACGAGATTCTGACAAGGTTAATAGATGCTGCTGATGGATCGACGATACAAGTTTAAATGACCTCTGACCTCATATTACTAAACTAATAAGAAAATAAACGAAAAATAAACTTACAGGAAGCCTAACTGATTCCAATTGGCAATGTATGGTGGGATTGACCCAGTAATGCTGCAATTTCTCAATATCCTGCAGAATTATTATGATTAATTTAATTTCTAAAAAATAAATAATTAATTAATTAATTATAAGGAATAGTATACAATTAATAAATTTAAAATGCAGATAAGGTATTAATTAATTAACAAAAACAGATAAATATATAGTTAACGCATAAACTAATTTTACGTGCATGGAATTGGAATACACCGCTTACAGGCTTGATATACTACTCAAATTAGCTGACTTCGGGAAAGAAAAGCCCATCGTTTGTAGGTCAGAGACAAACCTGCAACAAACAACGAAGCCAAGTTAGAAATTAAGTTAATTGCGAAATTAAAAAGGAAAATTTCCCACCGGGAGTCATGGACTTTACAATGACTATGACAAAACATTGTAAACCATGAAAAGGATAGATTTTAATATTGTAAGCAAAGTTCCACATGAAAGCTATACATATATAGTTATTGTCTAATGAATTTTTTATACTTTATTAAAGCACAAAAATGTTAATAGTCTTTATTACACCATATAGTATGATGTCACTGAAAATTTTCTATATATGTGTGTGTCTGAAAATTTTCTGTGTGTGTGAGTGTGTACGGGGCTCTCATTTTTTTTTTATTATGGACACACTTTTAAGCCGTGCAATTTAATAACACTAAAAACTAATTCAGTTAAATTGCACTGCTTAAAATCGTGCTCACAATAAAAAAAAATGAGGGCGCCCGCACTGGAAAATGATTATATATACACATACACATACATGCATATATAGAGCAGAGTTTGGATTATTATTAATTGTTCTTACAAAAATTGAAGGCTTGACATATTAAAAATTTCTGGTGGCAGCTCCCCTTCGAAGTTATTTCCCATCAGATTTCTGTGAGATTAAAGGAGACAAAAGTAATATTATTGATAATTAGCTCGCGCGTGTGGGAGAATTCATTTTTTTGTATGTTTTCGAGCATCATGCAAATTGGTTTACTTTTATATGATGCGATATATATATTGCAATAAGAAATTTATATACTACGACTATTCTGGATCAAATTTATTATGATACAACCTACATTTCTACCTTTAATTACAGAGAAATATCCATTCTATGATAAATTATAAAATACATCTGTTGTACCATGTCAACCATATAACAAGTAAATAATGTCATGACATGTGTGCATTTATTTTGTAAATCATCATGCAAGTGGTGGTTGTATTAAACTCAATCACACATGTCATGCATGCATCAATTAGTTGTAATACAACAGATGTATTCTTAAATTTTTTCCATTCTACCCAGCCCATATTCCTACCTTTACTTAGCATGGTTTGCCAAAGGAATATATGTCAGAGTTTGGTTAACAGTTTTATGTAGCAAATTATTAAACTCCAACAAAAGCAGATTGTTTACACAGAGAGTACCCAAGTTTCAGTTTACACATAAAATGATATAATGAATAGGCTTACAGAAAATAGAGGTTGTCCCATTTTGCAATGAATCTGGGGATCGGACCAGACAAATAATTCCCAGATATTTCCCTGCATTGACAAATAAAATTTCCACTACTGATATTTGCAGACTTCAAACAATTAGCAAGAAAAATCTAGACCAAATTAATTACAACCCTTAAAAATAACAACAACAATAACAATTAGAAAATGAACAAACATGACACTTACAAAATCGTCAGATTCTTTAGATTCTCATAATCTTTTGGCAAATCCCCCCTTAAATTGTTGGATGCCAACCACCTGCAACCACATGAAAGTTATTTTTAGGTTATGTTTAAGATTGAAGTGTTGTAAATTTTAATGTGGTATTGGTATGTACGTAGATGAATGATTGACATATAATAATTGCATACCAGCCAAATATGTGTGTATGCGCGCGCACGTGGGCACGTACAAATGAATTTTCAAGTACAAGCATATATGTAGTACATAATTAGTTACAAGCATATATATACACGATGAGATCAACATCCTAATTAACCATTTTATAAATTCCATAAATAAATACTTCCACACACACTTACAATTCTTCAAGATTGCTTAATTTTCCAAGTTCTGGTGGGAGTGTACCTCTGAGTCCATTCTCCGGCACAGATCTAGATATTAGAAAATATATATGAAATTAAAAATTGTATTGTATTTTCAAAGAAATAAGCTAATTATTAATTTAAGTAGCTGGCTTTATAATTTTAAAAGTAGAGTGAGATTTCATACAAAACCCCGAGCTGAGAAAGGTCTCCCAGTTCACGAGGAATTTCCCCCGATAGCTGATTGCTCCATAGTTCCCTAAAATGCCCAGAAGTACATAGTAAGATAAATGTAAATGCAATTTTTGGAGTAACTAATTAATTGAATAGTTCAATATTTTACTTCCGAATTTTTCGTTGGAAGAACTGTCGGATTTTGCGGAGCAAATGTAATTATTTCTATGTTGCTCTTCTTTTTTCATATTGGTCATATGTTTTGTTTTCTTAATTTTTTAAGGATAAGATTCATTGCGTATCCTCATTTAAGTGTCATTTTTTTTCCCTTAGTAGTAAAATTTTTCTTGTACCCTTTAGATTTGCCTAAAAAAAAATAAATAAATAAATTGCATGCGAAGATTCTTACAATGTTTGAAGAGATGACAAGCTCCCCAACGATGGTGGTATCTTCCCCGTGAGTAAGTTCTGGCTCAGATCGCTACGGCAGGAAATCATAGACGTATGATGGTACTTCATAGTAAGAAAAATGAAGGGAACCAAAAATCTTCTATCTATTGAGATTTCATATCTCTTTGTGTGTGTGTGTGTGTGTGTGAACAAGCATGCATAATGTACAAAATCATATAGTAATGATAAAACATCCTAAATTTGAATCTTAAAAATTTGAAATGTCGACTAAAATTCCTTGGGATGGCATGACACTTCACTGATTTGGATCCTCTTCAAATTCAATGCCGTCTCTTATTGGCAGTCGGCCCCCAAGGGCCTGACCAACTGGTTAAGTGACACATGTCAATAGAGCTTTAAAAATTCAGGATAGTGAAGGAGAGAATCTCAATCTGACACTTCACTTAGAGACAAATATGAAGGAATAATTTTAACTCAATGATCGTAGTAACTAATAAAAGACTTACAGCATTTCTAGGTTCCTCAAATTCCCCAAGCTTGTTGGTATGGTCCCAGTTAATTGATTTTTTGATAAATCACTACTCATCACACAAATCCAGTGTATCAGAAGAAAAGGAAAAAGAAAAAGAAAAAGGGAGCTATGATTGAATTACTTGCGGCAAGTGAGGACTTACAGAGTGATAAGCTGAAATAAATACCCAATCTGGTAAGGAATGGAACCATGAATTGTGTTGTCGGATAGATCACTGTTGAGTTTTGACATGTATATATATAAAACCATATCAAATATGTATGCATGTATTAATTAAGGCAAGAGTAATTTTATTTATTTATTTAAGTTATATCAAATAATTATATCCAAGCTTACGATGATATATATTTAAGTATTTTAGTTGTTTAATTTATTAAATTTAGTTATAAAAGCTTATGCAAAATGATTGATCATTGAAGTAATTATTTAATTGTACATACAGTGTCTGCAGGTATGTCAGAGCAGCTACATGTTCTGGGATTTTTCCAGTTAAGGCTACACTCTCCATGATTCTGTATACAAAATGATTAACATGCAGTTAATAATGGAAATTAGCCTTGCTTTTTTTATGACTGTCTAGGCAAGTAATTAGATTAGAGTTGGAACATATACATGCCGGAGATGTGCGGGGTCCCTTTATCGACGCGGCAAGTGATGGTAATATTGGAACTAAGCTTTAGCATCTCACGGCAATATGAACTCAATTTAGGTGGTCGTGCCTTCCACTGCAAACTCGACATCATGTCGGTGAAACCGTCCACTGCCAATAATATTTCCGACAAGAAATGTTGTTAACCTGATTATGAGCAAATGGACCTATGCTAGCTATATAGCTACAAGACAAAAACATTCGTTCAACTCTTAATTAATTTATAAAAGTTGCATGCATGATCGAATTTGCTATCTAATTATAATTTCGTTTGTTTTAACTTTTAGCAATTCTCAATACAGAGAATTTATGCGCACCTGATAATTAGTGATGATATATATATATATATATATATATATATTTTATAATAAGGGAGTTCATAATATAAGAGATAAGTTAAAAGATAAAAAAACACCTATTTTTGATATATTATAAGACAAAATACACTATAATAGTTTTTTTTAATCTTTTAACTTATGTCTACTCAAGTACGAGATTCTTTTTTTGTTAAATTACATATATATATATATATATGTTGTAAACTGATCATGCGTATATACGACTATATATGTATATTAAAAATTCAGACATCTGATTCAACGAATTAATTAATTCTTATGTACTTATATGTATATAATAATGCAAACCGCATGCTAGAGAACCAAAAACCCTTTAAAATTATGAAATTTACTCGAGATATAAAGAATTATTAGCATATATTACCTTCATGAGCAGGTAGATCACCTACTTTAGTATCGTTTTCAGCAGCACTCTGAAATTTGAACTCGGAGCCAAGTTGACAAAGAAGAAACAAAATTAGTAAGAAAACAGTCTTAGAAATTAGAACCACGCGATGCCCAGCAGAACGTTCATCCATTTTATTTTATTTATTTTTAACTTTTAATTCCTAGCTGGCTGTTCTAAACTTTCAGTTCGCTCACCCACTCACTAGCTGGCTCCTGTCTGGCTGCGCTCATTTGATCATTTCTATCGCCGATATTTTTATACAGGAGAAGAGATGCCAGTCTTGATTAAATAACACGCCACCTGTGCTTTTGTATTTTGAGGGTACAAGAGTAATTATCGAATTCAGAAAAGGAAAAAGGAAAAAAAGAAAACAGGGTGAAAAACGTTGTGATGGATTAAATAAAATCGAATCTATTTGGGTAATTGAAAAGTATTTGTTAAAGGCATGATTAAAGTTTAAAGATATTTGTGATTGATTAAAGTCGAAAGCTATTGGGGATAAGAAGCACGTTTACTTGTCTTCCTCTCTTTCTCTTTCTTCTTCACAACAAAGATGCTAATGGCGGTTCCCTAGATATATGTTTGCATTGCTTTTTACTTTCTTGTACTTCACATGCATGACTTTTGTTTTCCAATTTATTTATTTATTTTTCGTTGTCTTGTACTTAACCTTCTCTGTAGGGTTAAGATTCATTATGTCTCCTTAATTAGGTGTTTTATTAATTATTATTTATAAAGCCTTCTCTTTCCACGGATATATACATGTCTCTGTATGTGTGTGTTTTCTAATTCAGGATACTAGATATATACTGATTTGGTTCAAGATCTTAAACTTTGTTAAAGTTAGAAAAAATTACTAAGTCATATGATTTAACGGTATAGTGCCATTATATGATTAAACTACGTGCCTTACTAGATTTCTAATACTTTAGCAAAGCTCAGGATCCCCTCTATATATATACATATCCTTCAAAAAAAAAAAGAAAAGGAGTTTAAAATTATAATAATTAATTGTAGGTCGGTCAAAGCAAGGTGTGGATGTGTTGGCATCTATTTCCATTTGATCGAGGATATGTGGCCGGGTAATATGTTAACCAGACCCTCCATGATATTTTGTTTCAAGTTTTGAACGAAATGTAAAGAATTTGTGGCTTTGTTTAAATGTGGCCAGATTTTTGTCGAATTTTGCTGTTTAAGCCTTCAAATGATCTTTATTTCTTTATTTCAGAAATTTTTAGAATGTTCTCATTGATTTATATGTTCTGGTTGTTGGATTATGGGTCCTTTGCTTCATTTATTTTATCTTTAATTTATGAATGGTAGATTTGTTGGAGAATTAACAAATAAAACACACAAAACACACACTATTTTATTTTTTCAACAACACTCATCACCAATTATAACTCTTATTTTTTTCACTCTCTACACCTTAGAGATTTTGCTACTCCACTTGATGATTAAACCAAATGGGAGAGGGGGGTATTTATACATGAAACAAATTAATCACAACCATTCATTTATTCAACTAATACACAAATCCCCACCATCCATTAAAACCTACCACTCACTTATTTCACCAACCACACCTACTACACCTAACACAAATAATTCAAACCTCACCAATCATACCTACTCATGGAATCTTCCATGAGTTGGGCTTGGATTTATTCATCTTGGATCAAGTTTATGACCCAACACCCCCCCCCCCCTTAAACTTGATCCTGTGACACCAAGCAAACTTCTGAATTTTACGAAGTCTTCTTGCTTGAGTGGCTTAGTGAAGATATCAGCTGCTTGATCTTGTGATTTTACATACTTGATTTGCACTTCTTTTCTTGCAATACACTCTCTTATGAAATGATAGCGAGTGTCTATGTGTTTGCTTCGATCATGAAAGACTGGATTCTTGGATAGGGCAATTGCTGATTTGTTATCAACACAAATCTCGCTTGGCTCTTCTTGTGGCAAACTTAACTCCTTCAGCAAATTTCTGAGCCAAATTGCATGACAAACACTTGATGTGGCAGCTACATACTCAGCTTCACAAGTGGATAGCGTGACAATTGGTTGCTTCTTTGACATCCATGTAAAAGCAGTATCTCCCATGAAGAACAAAAATTTTGTGGTGCTTTTCCGATCATCTACATCTCCACCTCAATTACTATCGCTATATCCAACAAGCTTGTAGTCATTAGAAAATGATTATAACAGCCAAAATTAATTGTACCTTTGATGTAGTGAAGGATTCTTTTTGCAACTTTAAAATGAGTGGTCTTTGGGTTCTCCATGTATCGACTCACAAGTCCAACAGCATAAAGGATATCTGGTCTCGTGCATGTTAAATAACGTAGGCTTCCGAAAAAACTAACCAAACTTTTAAAGAATGTTGGATCTATATCTTCGCCTTCATCATATTTGGATAACTTGACTCCGCATTCCACTGGTGTGCTTATAGGCTTGCAATCATTCATGTTGAACTTCTTGAGAATCTCCTTTGCATAGCTTTCTTGGGAGATAAATATGCCTTCTTCCTTTTGCGTGACTTTAATACCGAGGTAATATGCCATCAGTCCGATGTAAGTCATCTCAAACTCTTTGATCATCACTCTCTTGAACTCTTCTAACAAGCTTCGATTACTTCCAGTGAAGATGAGATCGTCCACATACAGGCACACAATCAAAATATCTCCATCTTTTTCTTTGATGTAGAGAGCATGTTCATATGGGCATTTGGTGAAGCCTTTCTCATGAAAATACTTGTCAATTATGCTATTCCATGCCCTTGGTGCTTGCTTTAACCCATAAAGAGATTTCTTCAATCTCAAAACTTTGTCTTCATGTCCTTTCACCACATAACCCAATGGTTGTTGAGATGTAAACTTCTTCTTCAAGGAATCCATTCAAGAAAGCAGACTTCACATCCATTTGAAAAATCTTCCATTTGTTCTGAGCAGCCAAAGAAATAATAAGTCTAATAGTTTCAAGTCTGGCTACAGGAGCAAATACCTCGTCGTAGTCTATGCCAGCCTTTTGACTATAGCCTTTTGCAACTAGCCTCGCCTTGTGCCTTTCAATTTCTCCCTTCACATTTCTTTTTGTTTTGTACACCCATTTGACACCGATCGCTTTATGCCCTTTGGGAAGAGTAGTAAGCTCCCAAGTATCATTCTTCACAATGGCTTTGATTTCTTCATCCATTGCAATTCTCCACTTCTCATCTAGTGCAACTTCTTGGAAGTTGACTGGCTCACAATCAGCAAAGAGGCAAAAGAGAGTGAGATTATCATGTCTCTCAGTTACCTCATAGAGATCTTGAAGACTTCTTATATGTTTTTCGATTCTTTCATTTAAGAAAGATGGTGGTGAATCTCCATATGTGTTTGATGCTTGTGAGATAAGTGGAGTAGCTGGCTCTTGTTGTTCTTCTACTTGTTTTATATATGTATGATCATCTTCTTCAATGGGAAAGAAGTTAAAGTCATCCACACTAGAGCCAAAATCTCATTCTCCTTCTTCATCAAAAACTACATCTCGACTGATCACGATCTTCCCGTTGTTTGGATTGTAAAGCTTGTATCCTTTGGAGTTGTTGTCGTAGCCGATGAAGATGAACTTCTCACTTTTTTCATCTAGCTTGGCTCTACTTTCGTCTGGTACATGTACATAGGCAATGCTTCCGAAAACTCTTAGATAGGTGATGCCGGGTTTTCTTCCACTCCAAGCTTCTTGTGGCGTCTTGTCCCACACGTTTCTTGTTGGAGATCGATTGGATAAGTAGACTGCACATGCAACAGCTTCAGCCCAAAATTCTTGAGGTAGCCTCTTACTGAATTCGTACGAAGAACGGTACAGCTACTACCAAGACAAGAAAGAAAGACGTTGTGGTAAAACAACCCCCCTAGAACTTTGACAGTTTTCTGTAGCTTAAGGTAAACGCAGTGTTTTGAGATTTTGTTCTTTGGAAGTGAACTCTCCACCTCGATTAGATCTCATGGCTTTAATCTGGTATCCACTTTCTTTTTCCACTGCAGCTTTAAACTTCTTGAAAGCTTCAAAAACTTCTGATTTTTGCTTCAAAAAATACACCAAGTTTTTCTTGAAAAATCATCTATGAAGAGAAGGAAGTAGTTATTTTTACCAAGGGAGTTTGGCTTGAATAGACCGCACACATCAGTATGAATGAGCTCGAGTGGCTTCTGAGCTCTTAAGTTTGACTTCTTTGGAAAGCTCTTTCTGAACTGCTTGCCAAGTAAACATCCTTCACAAAGTTTATCAGAGTGATTGATGTATGGTAAGCCTTTCACCATGTTCTTCTTGAATAGTAGCTCCAATCCTCCAAAGTTGAGATGCCCATATCGAAGATGCCAAATCCAGGATGGATCGTTGTGACAGGCTTTGAGACATTTTGCAAGATCATTTTGAATATTTAAAGGAAACATTCTATTTTTCGACATTTTTACCTTTGTAATTAGATTTCCTTTGTCATTTCTTAGGAAAAGGCTATGATATTCACTTACTCTTAGGAAAAGAATATAATCTTTTAAGTGAATATCATAGCCTTTTTCTAAAAGTTGACCCAAACTAAGGATGTTGCTTTTCATATTGGGCACATAGTAGACATTCGAAATTATTTGGTGGCTACCATCTTTTGCATGAAAAAGAATGTTACCTCTACCCTTCACTGGTACTTTTGAATCATCTCCAAAAGCGACACTACCACTCACAGATTCACTTAGTTGTACGAACATGCTTATGTTTCCACTCATATGATTGCTAGCACCTGTATTAAGATACCATGTATTTTCTTGACCTCCACTTGTGTCATTGCGTGCCAGTAAAAGTGTGCCATCTTCACCATTTTTTTCTTCACCATAGTTCACTCTCTCCTCAATTCTGGTGCTTGGAGCTCTGCATTCTAAAGCATAATGCCCAAACTTTTGACAATTATAGCACTGTACTTAGAATTTGTCATACCTCGATCTTGGATTGCCTCTACCTCGTCCTCTGGTTGAGTTTTCTCCTTTGGCATAATTGGAGTTGTTGTTGTTGAAATTCCAACCTCGTCCATGACCACGACCTCTACCTCGGACATAGTGTCTTCTCTCGTTGTCGGAGCTTTCTTCTCTTTTCTTTGGATTGACTTCCATCTTGAGAAGTTATTCTTCGATTCCTTACTTCTTTTTTTGTTTTTCTTTATAGGCTTGTAACCTTCCTTGAAGTTGCTCGATCGTCATATCTTCCAGATCTCTTGTTTCTTCAATTGTCACAACAATATGGTCAAACTTCGAGTCTACTGATCGAAGTATCTTTTCAATGATCCTTACCTCTTTTAACTCCTCGCCATTTCTTTTGAACTCATTGGAAACGGTCACAACCCGAGTAAAGTAGTCAGAAATTGACTCTGATACCTTCATGTGTAAGGATTTAAATTCTCCTCGTAATGTTTAGAGATGAACCTTCTTTACTTGCTCCGCTTCTTTACCACCGTTTGCCATAACTCACAATTTGAGTGAGAATTTGGAGATTCTGAACGCATAAATGGATCCGGCACGTCAAACAACCTTGGGAAGGACTCCAATCAACTTTCGATCAACGGTCAACGTAGGTCAACCTTGTGATCATTCTTTGATTTAGGAGACATTGTCTCTGGTCTTTTCAGAAGAAGGGGTCACATGTTCGCAACAAAGGGATTTTACGAAGAGGTGACATACCATTGACTAAGAAGTCTTGCTCGGGAGTGGAAGCAAAAGACATGTGGTGCACACGAGGTGTTAACTTGGTTATTATGACAAGGTGGCCACAATCACTAGAGGGTGTCTCATACTATGTAAAATTTCAATAGTTTGTAATCTCTTAAACCTAGTAAATTATTTGATATCTAAATGTGACTCCATGGACGCAGGGATTTGAATCCCGAACCATGTAAAAATCCTCTTGTTTGCTTTATTTTTACACATTAATTTATTTAATTCGCCTTTAATTAAACTCAGTAAACCTACTAAAATTGGATATGTCATATCATTTTTATTTCATTAATAATGTGTGATTTAAACCAACAAAGTGTTGGATCCACTGGCAATGGAGTCCCCTTAAGTGGCTTGACTGGGTTTGCTCCCTTGTTCGAGTCACAGGGAAGTCACCTTTATTGGGAGAACACGTGCCTCCCGATTCGAGCGGGGACTTCTAGTCTAGGTTGTGGTACGGGCTTAAAGATGTCTCCCACAGTTGGGGCCCTCCCTAGGATACTTCGTGGTTAAGACCAAAAAAAAAATAATGTGTGATTTAATGCTAATACATAGAGTAATAATATTGGTCAATGTTTTTTTATAAACTGAATTAATTAGTCAAAAAAATAAAAGAAAGGAATTACAACTGTCCAGAGGGGACATAATGAGTTTTATCTCTTAAAATTTGTAAGAAGTTAAAGTAGAAAAAAGAAAAAAAGTATGAAGTTAAACCAAAAGAGGTAACCATATAAAATGATATTTTAGAAACTCATTGGCATCATGAGAAAGTAACTCCAAAATCTCTATAGGCGGAGTCTGCCACCAAGTGAGAGAATCACAAATAAGACCCAAGTTAGTTAAATGATCCGCCACATAGTTAGTTTCTCAGAAGATATGAGAGAATCTAAACGCCATAGAGTTGATGAGATTACAATAATTCAACCATCTGTTATGAATACCCCATGGAGGATTGAGCGAAGGATTGGAAAAAAGATGAATGACTAACATAGAGTCGCTTTCTAGCCAAAGACAATACCAACCCTTGTCATGAGCAAATTCAGTAGCTAACGTAGCTGCCATAATTTCAGCAAAGTAGGCAGTGTTAATGCCTAAAGAAAGACCAAAAGCACCTAAAAAGATCCCGTGTAATCTCAAAAAACACCACCACAAATTGAGCTACCTGGACTACCTTTAGATAAACCATCAATGAAAACATTCAAGAATGCAATAACACGAATTTTTAAATGTGATTACTACTAACCTACCATACATTAAAAATAAAATAAATGAAACAAAGTATCCTTAATTCCAAAAACCAGACGGAAGATAAAAAAAATCAATGAAAACATTCTTAAAATTTCTTAAATAAATAAATAAAGATCATTTGAGGGCTTAAACAGCAAAATTGGACCAAAATCTGGCCATATGTGTAACAAAGCCACAAATTCTATAGACTTTGTTCAAAATTTTACCCCACCCGTAAAAGATTGAGGGGGTGCACAAAATGAAAATTAATTTTTTTAATCTCTTGAACTCAAATGGTCAATAAACTAAAACTGTTTGAAGAACTTGGAAACAGTATAAAATTTTGTTTTGAGAATCAATTTCATATTTAATCTAATTGAAACTTTTAATTCGAACATACCCACTCCTTGCTTCGACCGAGAATAATCATTAAACTTTTAAACCTCTTTATTTATTCTTCTTTTTGACAGAAATATCATATATATATATATTGATTTTGACTTTTGTGACTAATATATGTACTTTTATTTTCCTATTGTGAATAAAGCAGTTTCCCTTTTCTTGTTTTATTTTGATTCTCTTCATTTTGGGTTACATCAATAATGCCAGCCTATAATTGTTCTTCATGCCTGTTAAAAATTCAACAAGAATAGTATCAATTAATATTTTCAGGCTTTATCGGGCCCTTTGAATACGAATTCACCTGCAAAGAAAACGCATATATTCTCACGATTTTATCAGTCTTCCCTTTTATCTTTTGCTTTTTGAAAAAGTTCTTCTTTGTTTGATAAGCAAACTATTTATTGATGTATGTGACCTCAGACATTCGAGCATTCAAACAAGTGAGAGGAATCTATACAGAACCTTCTGATATACTGGCCTTGAAATGACTGTAGGGACAGAATAACTTACCACTTCAATTTATTTATAAGTAATGTTATATTTGGTTATTTAGACATATTTGGGATTTGTTTGAAATTTCTGTTAGAAGGCTTAAAAATAATTTTTAAAATTAAAAGTTAACTTTACTGTTTGATAAATTTTCTTAAAAATTATTTTTGACAAAATAATTTTATATTGTATTACAACTGATTTTGAAAAGTGAGGAGATAATAATTTTTTAAAATTTAATTTTGAGAAACAACTTTATGTTCAATATAATTTCATATATATCCCTACATATTTTACATGAACCCAAAATTATCCTTAATTAGGTAAGAAATAAATTAGAAAATTTAAGATCATTATTATTTCGATTTTTTTTCACACACTCTTTTTACCGCAATTCTTCTTTGTCCTATTAACTATTCCATCAAAACTTCTCTAGTACTGCAAATAAGATCACCACTTAGGTTAATATAGTAAATCCACTACAATTTAATACTCAGATAAGTTAATACTCTATTATATAATAATTTTACATAGTCCCAACTTGGGCTAAAGGTCTAAATTAATGATTTCCATAAACTACTAAGATAATATTTTTTCTTAAAATTCTTATGCAACTATGTAGTCTCATTCAAATCATAAATTTATAATTTGTTAAAATTAAAAATAAAATTGTTATGATATTTAATTAAACAAAATTTGGTTGTTGTGAAGAGAAGAGGATAAAAATGCTTCTTATCTCCAAATTCCAATAGCTTTCAACTTTAACCAATTCAACTTTAATTAATCAGTCAAAATATTTTTCACCTTCTTTTCTTGTACCCTCAAAATACAAAGCGCAGGTGGCTAGCTATTTGATCAATTCTGGCATCTCTTCTCCTATATAATAAATATCGGCAATATAAATCAAATTAGCAGAGCCAGATAGGAGCTAGTGAGTGATTAAGCGAACTGAAATGTTGAACAGCTAGCTAGGAATTACAAGTAAAAATAAAAATAATTTGTTTACATGGTACTCTGTTATATTCAGCTGAACAATCTACTCTGACCGTTAAAACTCAATTTGTTTTTTGGGTTTCAGGTTCTAGCATACTCTCTGTTCAGCCCAGTCAAGCTATATATATATACACACACTTTCAGGATTCCAGTAAGTGCGTCTGCTTAAAACCCTTTTATGATTCACCCATGCCATTGCTAAATCTCTGATTGATGTGAATTTAAACATGAAAATTTCCAAACTTGTTTATAGAATTTGATGGTTGATGATGATCTTCTATCAAGTTAATATTTGCCGTCGTATCACTTAATTTTAAAGTTATGATAAATATATTTTCGATAAATTATTGTATTGGATCCTTGGTTACGCAGAGAACCAATTTGTAACCTGTTCTACTGAAGCTCGAACCTAAGACCTAAGTCTTAGGAAAGTCGCTTTTACTACTGGAGCGACCTTAGCAATTAATTATTGTATTTGATCCTTGGTTACCAAGAGAATTTATTCGTAACTTGTTCTATTGAAGCTCGAACCTAAGACCTGAGTCCTAAGAAAGTGAGCTAGACCTTAGCTTCAATTCTCAGTTTTTTGTTCGATACATTATTATGTTCTGACTAGTATCATTCTGTCAATTCACGCATATGACGCAATTTTACTCTGATCAATGTTGTTGGGTGACTTCACTATTCTGATAGATGTGCTGAAACAAATACAAACTTTATGCCCTTAATCTTGCATTTCCAAATAAACACATATTTTAGGTAATTTCAAAATTTACCATGATCTCCCATGGATCCGAACTTGGAAGCTTGTTATGGAGCTTTAACAGAGTTGCTACAACTTTGATCCAGCTTCTGAATTCCCGTTTCCTTTCCTTCAGCTCAAGGTTCAGCTTTTCTCAACAATTTACTGTGCACACACGGGAGACAAGAGGGAGAGAGAGAGGGGTGCACTGCACTCATGCCACAGATTTCTTAAACAGTAAACTTCCAATGGGCTGAAGTTACGTAAATACAGTGGTTGAGGGCAGGGACCCCTCATGTGTTAGTACAAAATTGTCCATCCCATTATGAGTTAAAATAACACAATTAAGGATTATACTTGTCCATAATATACTACTGTATATGGTATGTCAAAATCAGACTCATTAACATAATATTTGATCACTTAATAAATAAGTCTGTCAAAATTGCTCCATAATATTTGACATTAGTCACGTATTAATTCGGTAAAATATAGAAAACAATTAGAATGATCTATGCCAGTCCACAAAATGTGAGAAATAAATCTAACAATCTCCCACTTGGACGACAGAAATCACTCCAATGATAAATGTAAAATAAAATAATATTTTGAAAACAACTGAATTAATCAATATGTGACTATAACAAAAGGTCAAATGCAAGCAATTACCCAAAACAGAAATAAGTCCAAGATGTGCCATAAATATCAAATCATATGTGCACCGACAGGATGCTCCACATAACAAGACACCTATAAACACGTGACTATGTAGTAGTATACAAGTATAATTATGGAAATAACATGACAATGGGATCAACATGCTCATTTCCACAAAGTCCACATGTCTAGCAAAATGTGACGAAAACAATATGTCTCCTAGACCATCGCTTCTTTATAGCCATAATAAGACTCTAGCAAAATGTCTCGAGAAGCGAGCTTCCCTTTTAATCATAATGAGACTAATACCAAGATGTCTCAAGGAAGTCATGCTTGCTTATAATTATAATGAGACTAAATCAAAATGTCTCAAGAAAGCACACTGAAGCTAAGCCATAATGCTTCAGTCTGTAGTGTCCATATTGAGATTGAGCAAAATGTCTCGGACCATAATATACTCATTATATACATAATGACATACGCAACCAAAGGTGTACACAATATATGGCATATCAATATCACATAACAGCATGCATGCATGATAACAAAATGAGTAATACATAATCTCATTTAAGTTGCAACTTATATTACAAACCAGAACTCCCACTGACTCAACGTATATAAGTGGATTCTAATAATCCCATATGCATCACATGCTCCCTAAATACTTTCGGAGCTAAAGCTTTAGTAAGTGGATCGGCTAACATGAGTTTTGTAGGGATATACTCTACTGAGACACAAGATAGAGCAATTTTCTCTCTCACAAATAAGTATTTAATATCAATGTGCTTGGAACGTGAGGAACTCCCTGTGTTGTGAGAAAAAGAAATAGCCACAAAATTATCACAGTATATTTTTAATGGCCTCAGTACAACTAATATACAATCTAGCCCTGTGATAAAATTCTACATCTATAAAGCTTGACGTGTAGCCTCAAAACATGCTACATATTCTGCTTCCATTATTGAAGAAGCTATGAGTGTCTGCTTGGCACTTTTCCATGATATAGCTCCTTCTGCCATCATAAAGATGTAACCACATGTGGATTTCTTGTCTTCCAAGCACCCTGCGAAATTAGCATCAGAAAATCCAACTATATTCAAATAGTCAAATTGTTGATATGTCAATACAAAATCTTTAGTGGCTTGCAAATATCTGAGTACTTTCTTTGCAGCCTTCCAGTGTTCATATCTAGGATTGCTCAGGTATCTTCCAAGTACTCCCACTGGAAAAGCAATATCAGGGTAAGTACAAACTTGAGCATACATCAAGCTACCTACAACTGATGCATACGGGACTGTTTGCATTCTAGCTTTGTCTACATCATTATCGGGACATTGAGACTTGAAAATTTTATCACCTTTTGAAATTGGAGCTTTCCCAGGAGCACAAGACTGCAAATTGAATATTTGCAAAATACGATCAATGTAAGTCTTTTGAGACAATCCTAGAACTCCTCTAGATCTGTCACGAAGAATCTCTATCCCTAATACATAATGAGCTTCACCAAGATCCTTCATATCAAAACTGTATGACAACATTTGTTTTATCTCAAGTAAAAAATTATTGTCATTAGCAGCGAGCAAAATATCATCCACATAAAGCACCAAAATGATATACTTGGTCCCACTGACTCTCAAGTATATACACTGATCAACAACATTCTCCTGGAACCCATAAGAGGTGACAATATCGTAAAATTTTAAATACCACTGTCTGGATGCCTGTGTAAGTCCATAAATGGACTTTTTAAGTTTACACACCATGTTTTCTTTACCAGTCTCAACAAAACCATCAGGTTGCACCATGTACACATTTTCAGACAAGCTTCTATTAAGAAAAGTTGTCTTCTCATCCATCTGATGCAATTCTAAATTGAAATGAGCTACCAATGCCATGATAATACGAAAAGAGTCTTTGGTAGAAACAAGAGAGTAAGTTTAAGTGCAATTATGCCTTCTCTTTGACTGAAACCCTTAGCTACAAGCCTGGCCTTGTACCTCTCTACCTGACCTCTGGCATCTCTCTTGGTTTTGAAAACCCATTTGCAACCAATTGGCATGCATCCATCTGGCAACTCAACTAAATCCCAAACCCTATTATGATACATAGATGCCATCTCATCATGCATCACATGTATCCAAGATGAGGATTCTGAACAACTGATGGCCTCTTGAAAGGTAATAGGATCAGATGATGAGTCAGCATCAAAATCATGTTCCTGTAAGTAAACAACATAATCATCAGGAATTGCAGGTCTTTTGATCCTTTCTGATCTCCTCAATTGCACATCAGTAACATCATCCTCTACAGTCATAGGCTACATATCATGATAAAGTTCAGGATCAACAGAAGAAACTTCAATATGTGATAATCCAATCGCAGAAGTCGGGAAAGATGGAATATGTAAGACCACACGTTCTTCTCTCAATGTAAGACTACGAGGCTCAGAACTCCCACCATTGTGATCATCTTCAAAATAAATAGCACGATCAGACTCAATGATTCTAGTAGTGTGGGAAGGACAATAAAATCTAGAACCTCTTGAGCCTATACAATAGCCAATAAAATGACCACTAATAGTTTTTGGATCAAGTTTCCTTAATTGTGGATTATAGGGCCTCACTTCTGCTCTGCATCCCCAGACATGGAAATGACGAAGACTCGGTCTCTTCCCTAACCACAACTCATAAGGAGTTTTGGGCACCGACTTACTAGGTACCTGATTCAAAATGTAAACAGCAGTTCTTAAGGCTTCACCCCATAGAAAATCTGGTAAGATGGAGTTACTCAGCATACACCGCACCATGTCAAGAAGGGTACGATTTCTCCTTTCTGCAATTCCATTCTGTTCAGGAATCCCGGGCATTGTATACTGGGCTTTTATTCTACATTCCTGAAGAAATTTAGCAAAAGGTCCAGAATTACGCCCAGTTTCATCATATCGCCCATAGTACTCACCACCTCTGTCTGATCTTACTGCTTTAATTTTCTTGCCCTTTTGGAGCTCAACATTAGCCTTAAAGGCTTGAAACACATATTACGATTCCGACTTTTTAGTAAGAAGTTCAACATGACCATAACGAGAAAAGTCATCGATGAACGTGATGAAGTACTTATAACCTCCAATGGCAATAAGAGTAAATGGCCCACAGATGTCGGTATGTACCAACTCTAGTACCTGTTGACTCCTCCGAGTTCTCTCTTTTCTGGTTTTAGCAGTAAGTTTGCCTTTGATACAATCAACACAAGTGCCAAAATCAGAGAAATCTAAATTATGAAGAATGTCATCTTTAATGAGCCTCTCCATCCTCTATTTAGAAATGTGACCTAACCGTTTATGCCACAATATAGAGGAATTTTCATCAACCCCGACACGATTAGAGCTAACAACATTCATAACATAAGCATTTGATGATGATTTAACAGCACAAGAAAATAAATCAATCATATATAAGCCATCATATGGAGTGCCAGAACCAACTAACTCTGAATTACGGAATAAGTAAACTTTTCTATCACCAAAATAAAAAGTATAGCCACATCTATCCAAAATAGATACAGATATCAAGTTTCTCCTAATAGAAGAAATATAAACCGTATCTAACAGATCCAATAAATAGCCTATGGCTAGATGTAGTCTGACAACTCCTATGCTTTCAACTTTGGCTGTCACTACATTGCCTATGTGAACTATCAACTCCCCTTCATTGGGCTCCCTCCTACTTTTGAATTCCTGTAAGGAATTCATTATATTAATGGTTGCACCAGTATCCAACCACCAAGTATCAGAAAGAACATTAACTAGATTAGATTCAAAGCATACAAAAGCTACATGAATACCTTTCTTTTCCAACCATACTTTGAATCCCCTGCATTCAGCTCTCTTGTGCCCAGATTTCTTACAAAAGTAGCACTTTCCCTTAAAGCTCTCTGAAGTGGAACCAGAAGTGATAGAAGAATTACCACGTGATGTTTTCTTTCCAAACTTTTTCTTCTTGAAAAACTTATTGCCGCCCTTTGAAGAGCCTTTCTTCACACTCCCACTCTCTTGATTAGTTGCCATCATGGCAGTGTGAGATTTCCCCTTCTTCAATGATTCTTCTTCTTGAACCACATAAGCAGTCAACTCAGTGATATTCCAAGTGTCTCTCTAAGTATTGTATTCGCTTCTCAAATTGCCAAATTGTGGTGGAAGGGATTCAAGGATTTAGAAGACTAGATAGTCATCATGCAAATTGACATCTATGTCCTTTAGCTTCTTATGGTAACTTGTCATCTTAAGGATGTGCTCTCTCACCCCAGAAACATCATCATACTGAGTATTAGCAAATAGCCTCAGATAGTTACCCTTTTCTGCCTTATCTACCTTCTTAAAAGTTCTTCCAACAGCTGCCAAGTAATGTTTGGCTTTATCACATGCAGGGATGCTATCTCTAGTTGTTCTATCAATAGTGTATTTCATTGTATCCAGACAGTGTCTATTGGATTCATCCCAAGCTGCCCACTCTGCTTTTTCAGCAGCAGTGCTCTTATCTGTGGGCTTGGCTGGTTCATCAACTCTTAAGGCCAAGTCTCTATTCAGTGTAGACAGATAAAACAAAATGGACTCACGCTAGTCCTTAAAATTTGGCCCAGTTAAATTTTTGAGGGAGGCTACTTGGAGAAAGGAGAGAATATCTAGAGCTGAGGAAGCAATAACAAAAGAATTATCAAGCATGCAAAAAAAAATCATGCTATAATCAATTACTCCTCATTCTAAGTTTCTCCAATAGCAACACAATATGTTAGGCATCCTTTAACAATATAAGAGTGCACTAACCTAAAGATAAAGCAGGCAAATTGAATATAACACCAACATTGACCTATTACTAACTGGGTAATGAAGCCACTCAGTAGAAAATACTCAACAAATCTCTTTATCTACCCAAGTATCCTACCAAGTAGTGATTTGCTGACAGGGCAGTATCATCACCCGTATGGATCTTGGTAATAACAATAACAATCCATCGCAAAATTCATAATCAATAATTATCAATGGACAATCACTTGCAAAACACCAAATAATTTATCATGATTGGTCCTACAATAAGCAGATACACAATCACTCTAAATTGTAGTTTTGCATCATATATATATTTCATACATTGACAAAATTGAGGCTAAATTTAAAGTTTCTACCAAGATATTAAATCAAATAAAATATCTACATGCCTCAATAAAATATATGAATGTTATGCCCATAATATCCAATAATGATGGATTATTTTAAATTCAAAATTCTGAAAAATCGCCAAAATTGTAAGGATTTTGGACTAAAATGAAGAATTTTTAAAATTATGCTTACTGTTTTAAATATTAAAACTATTGGCCCAAACTGTAAATAAAATAAAATAAATTGTTGGGCCATAATATAATGTACCACAATTAAAGGGACCAAAATGATGCTTTACTATGTTGACCTTCGGTCAAGGACCATTACGAAAATTTTGCAAATATTTTGGGCCATAATGACATTTCGTAAAGTTTAGGGATCCAAACGAAATTGTCCCACGATGCCATCTTCAACCTCGGGATGTTTCAACAGTGTAGCTACAGTAACCTCATTCATACCATCCCAATTTTGGCCACCAAAAATCACGGAAAAATTATATCTTTACTCCAAAATCATCACTCATGCATTATTTAACAACCATTTGATCAAATATGCCCAAATTCAAAAATTTTGAAAAATTCGAAATTAAAGAAAAAAATTCCATGAGTGAGATTTCACCAACAAATCGACTATGGTTTACAAGGAAATGCATAACCAATTGCTTAAACAAATACAAACTTTATGCCCTTAATCTTGCATTTCCAAATAAACACATATTTTAGGTAATTTCGAAATTTACCATGATCTCCCATGGATCCGAACTTGGAAGCTTGTTATGGAGTTTTAACAAAGTTTCTACAACTTTGATCCGGCTTCTGAATTCCCGCTTCCTTTCCTTCAGCTCAAGGTTCAGCTTTTCTCAACAATTTACTGTGCACACACGGGAGACAAGAGGGAGAGAGAGAGGTGCACTGCACTCATGCCACAGATTTCTTGAACAGTAAACTTCCAATGGGCTGAAGTTACTTAAATATAATAGTTGAGCGCATGGACCCCTCATTTGTTAGTACAAAATTGCTCATCTGAGCTAAAATAACATAATTAAGGATTATACTTGTCCATAATATACTACTGTATGTGGTATGTCAAAATCAGACTCATTAGCACAATATTTGATCACTTAATAAATGAGTCTGTCAAAATTACTTCATAATATTTAACATTAGTCACATATTAATTCGGTAAAATATAGAAAATAATTAGAATGATTTATACCCGTCCACAAAATGTGAGAAATAAATCTAACAAAATGCTCTGTCATGTCCCATGGAAATGAGATGAATCCATTATATATTTTTCTTGTCCCTCCTAGCACTGAAAGTGCTAGTCTCATTTATGCCATCTGTACTTTATGTGTGACATGATTGTATGTGATGGGTGTCGAAGCCAACAAAAATAAATTCCTACTCTAAATAAATTGTGTATAGTGATTGAGCAGGGTCGTGTCCACAGAGATCGGTAATTATTTAAATCCTTTTGAAACGTAAAACGTAAAATGGGGGAATTGTTGACAATAATAAAAATCAAATTAAAATAACGAGAATGTAAATTAAAGTTGTGATTCAAATTGGAGAAAGCTCTGGTTGAAGGAATTAACTCAGCTTGATTCGACTACTGATCATTGATTCAAATATAGATTATTATTACT
>MKYO02029067.1:76191-123453 GCA_002013955.2 Citrus medica
GAGGTTAGTCGTTGCTTCAATCTGAAAAATTCCCCTTTTCCTCTTGACAAGCCGGCTGTCTGGAAGAAGAATCAAGATTGAGAAATCAGAATGTATGGTACACTGCTACTTTCATTAATTATACTAGCCACTTATGATAAAATAAGAGCACGACATGTATTGTTGTTGGATCTTCTTGAGGTATGTATTCAATTTGTCTGTTACTTGAGTGACATGAATATTCAAACTTGGCCAGTGTTACTGTATTAAGTTTTCAATAATATTAGGCATTTCAATGTTTGAATCTCAACTTAAATCCAAATATCATGTGTCACTCATTTATTAAATAATTTAATTCATAATTCTAAAATTATTTAACTATCATTCAATGGATGTACATTATATCAATTGAAACTTAAATTAGGACTTGAATATTGGGATACCTAATTTTCCTCTTGACCTTTTTCATTTTTTTATTCTTTTTAAATCATTGCGCAAATGTAAAAAAAAAACCTCAAACTACTTGCAAGTTACATATATTATCAAAATTCAAAAAACATAGACAACCAAACAAGAGATAAAATCATAAACTAGGTAATAGTTCCTGAAAAAACCAAGCAAAACTCATGAGAAGTACTGCAAAGGCCACACATAATAATAGGATTTAAATTCAATATTGAACTGAACTTTTTACTAACGTTTTAGAAATATAATTGGTAGTTATTAAATAAGAATATAAAACTAATTAAATCTTAGCCAAATATTAATGTACATGTATTTGTGATAGAAGATTATGAATAATTGAGCACATATGAGTTCCTGTCTTTGTCTTTTAATGTCATTTATAATTTTCCATTGAGGTTACAATTGTAAATTTAAAAGAGGGATTTTTATCAAGATTTTGAGTGCACGCAAAGCAAAGCTAAATAGGGGCATGTTTGTTTGTTTTTTTTTACTTAATGGCTTAATTAACTTAAATTCAATCAATTAAGTCATTAAGTCCGTTTGTTTTTTCAACTTAATAAAAATTTTCAGTTATTAAACCAATTTTTTTAGCTTTTTGTTTAATCTAAAAAGTTTTAATGATAATCATTAAATGATATTCTCCAAAATATCCCAATTTAATTAATCGATTTTCTTCCTTACTTGAATAAAATTTAATAATTAACATTATTATCTATCTCTATAACTTGTGTTGATGTAATGATAGACTATTATTATTTTATCTTTTTATTTTCTTCATATTAGCATTATTATCTTCATATTTTTTATGAACAATATAAAAATATCGTAAATTACAATAAAATCAATTAACATGTACTAATTAAGAATATTAAAGAATTGTATTCAATTGAGTATGATTTTTTGTGTTCATAATATATTATTTTATTTGTATTCTTTAATATGTGTGATTATTTGTTTCACATTTATAAGGCCTTTGTTTCACATTTCTAAGGGCACAAATGTAAAAATAATAGTTTTTGGATTTTTTAAGTTAAAAAAATATTTTAATACTTATTTTTAACAATTTTAAAAAATATATTATTTAAATTCAAATATTCAACTTTATTTACAATTCAGACTACTTCAAGTGTATTCAAATATTAAAAAAAAAAAGCCACCGAATTGTTAAAGATGTCCACTTCTCTCGAAACGTATTGGGGGTGTTGAATTTGATTGGTGGCTAAAAATCTGCCTTTTTTTCCTCTCTTTTTTCGTCATAGGAAAAGTAAGCAAATAAAAGATGGAATGAAGGTGCTAAAGAGTGCGACACAAGATATTGATTAGCCTGATTAGGCTAATTTCAATTTCATGCTACAGCAGGCTGCATCCCTTCCCATTATTAGTTATTATTAGGCTTTAGCATGCTGTGTTTATTCCCTACTACAACTTTGTTTAAGTATATTATTATTAGCACCATCTCTTTATAAAGTAAGGGAAGAAGAATCAATTCTCCGCTCACTTTTAGAGCACTAATTTTTACCTATCATTTTTCTTTATTTTGCGTTAGAATTTTATTTGATAGGATAGAGAATTTGGGCTTCTTCTTCAAGGATTAGGATTCTCTCTCTTTTTTTTTTTCAATCTCTTTTACTCTCTCTTAGTCCTTCAATAAATATTTTAATACTTATTTTTAATAATTTTAAAAAATATATTATTTAAATTCAAACATTCAACTTTATTTACAATTCAGACTACTTCAAGTGTATTCAAATATTAAAAAAAAAGCCACTGAATTGTTAAAGATGTCCACTTCTCTCGAAACGTATTGGGGGTGTTGAATTTGATTGGTGGCTAAAAATCTGCCTTTTTTTCCTCTCTTTTTTCTTCGTAGGAAAAGTAAGCAAATAAAAGATGGAATGAAGGTGCTAAAGACTGCGACACAAGATATTGATTAGCCTGATTAGGCTAATTTCAATTTCATGCTACAGCAGGCTGCATCCCTTCCCATTATTAGTTATTATTAGGCTTTAGCATGCTGTGTTTATTCCCTACTACAACTTTGTTTAAGTATATTATTATTAGCACCATCTCTTTATAAAGTAAGGGAAGAAGAATCAATTCTCCGCTCACTTTTAGAGCACTAATTTTTACCTATCATTTTTCTTTATTTTGCGTTAGAATTTTATTTGATAGGATAGAGAATTTGGGCTTCTTCTTCAAGGATTAGGATTCTCTCTCTTTTTTTTTTTTCAATCTCTTTTACTCTCTCTTAGTCCTTCAATATTTATAAATTTATTGCTAAATAGAGTAAAAAAAATTTTGGCTTGATTGTCAATATCAAATTTTAAAATTCAATCTTAACCACTTATTTCACTTGTAAAAGATTAGGGAAAAAAAAAGAGTAATGATACAACCACAAACTCTTGTACAAACTTATTTTGTACAAACTTATGAGGCATGATAAGATTGGTTGAATGAAAATATAAAATAATAAAAACAAATCATGTGGGCCAAGTGATATTTAATTCAACCAATCTTATCATGCCACATAAGTTTGTACAAAATAAGTTTGTACAAGAGTTTGTGGCTATATCATTACTCAAAAAAATATTAAAAGAGGATCTTTGTCCATTCTTAAAAGTCAAATTAAAACTCATAATGATGGTGTTGCGGGATACTTACTACTATTTTTAACAAGTCTTTTTATTAGAAGGATTGATTGCAAACTGGAATTTAGTATTGTTTATTTTTTAATGCAAAATGTATATTTAAATTAATATAGCATATGATGAGTCATGCTTAATTGCTGACATTCATATTTTAAAATTATAGGACGGAGTTGAAAGATTAAAAAAGAAAAAGAAGATATAAACTTCGATACACTAAAGACAAGAATAGTGCATTCTAGTTCGTATTTTTCTTATCTTTTAACTCTGTATTTTAAATTCATCTAAATATCTGAACCTAAGCACCAGGTTACATATTAGATTATAAACTAAAACTTGTCAAATGATTACTAATAATACTATTTTCATTGTTACCGAGTGTTAAGCATTCTACTTTACCCATGTACGTATTTGAATAGGAATATTCATAATACTAGTTAGCATAAATTTCTATTTAAAAATAAATAAATAAATAACTAAAAAGAATCAGAGAGACTAACCAAAAAAAAAAAAACCAAAACATGTCACAAGGCAGGATGAAGATGAACAAGTTCAACAGTGGACTTGAAACTCTTTTGAAGGCCCAATTTTATAAGTGGGCTACGTAAGGTATTTGAGCCATGAAAACCATTCCTATGGGCTTTTTTTAAGCTCAACCCTGACATCATTCACATGTCCCTATATCTTCAAGTCAATTCTACAAATAATTAATTTTTTTTTATTACATAACTCCCACTTCCTTTATTATACACCCACCCTACATTTTTTTTAATTTATTAAAGAAGGGCTCACGAAGAGCTAATGCAATACTAAACGAGAGTGTACAATTCCATAAGTATCATTACATAGTAAACCAAAAATAGCAAGGGGAGGAGACACCCTACATTCTTTAATTTCATATTAAATAATTTAATTTATATGGTCTCCATATCGTATATTAGATTAAATGAGGCCACTAAAGAATTCGAACATGAACGACTAGTGATGACGAATGCTAATAATTGATGCACAAGAGATGGAAAATTCTCATTTTTAACACTTATCATCAAAATAGAGGCGTTTGGTGTGAATCTCTCCTCTCATTTGCAATTTTGCATCACCAATGGCATCCTCATTGTGCTTTGATCAATTCTTTCACGAAAATGACGACATATATAGTTTAGGGTTTTAAAAATATATTTCATTTACTTGATATATTATTCAAGGTAAGTGAAACAAAAACTTGTGAGTGCTTAGTTGTTCGATTTGTAATTTTTTTTATGATAGTATGTATTAAAGTATGAGGTTCCAATCTTGTTCGTATTAGTGTGAAAGAAGTCGGATTATCATCATATTACTTAAAGAATATATATGTATAATAAAGAGATGAAAATGGATGTAATAAAAAAAATTACTTGGTGGGTAATTTGTTACTAATTGAGATTCACTAAATAACAAAGTGCACATAAATAGAAATAAAAACACAAAATATAGAGATATTCAACCCATTCAGGCATGTTGTTTTTACTTTTATTATATTCATTTTCAAGTATAAAAATATGGAGTATAAAACCCTTCTTTATAGGCATGGACAAGGGTGGACCAAAAAAATTGATGCCCACTAAAAGACCAAAGGGCACCAATGATTCAATTTGATGTGGTTTGGTTATAAAAATCAATAAAAATTGATCAGTTCATATTAAAGGTGTGTTTATTTGTAAGATTGATGAATCATAATCTGAAATGAGAATGATTGATAGCGTTTATTTGTTAAAGTAGAAGTGGGAATGAGGATGAAATATATGAGGCCCATATGTTTTTTGAATTAACTATTAAGGAATGTTGAGAATCAAGTTTCCTTTCCTTAAACTTTTTATTTTACCCCCATTAAATTTTTATAATTTTTAAATTACCCTAATTAATTTTTGCCACTTGCAAATAAGTCCTAAATTATTTATCATTAGTAATACAATAATAATAGTACTAGTAGTAGTAGTAATAATAATAATAATATATCATTGTCGTCATTATTATTATTATTAACAATAATTATATTGAATGACAATAATCATAATCACAATTACTATAATAAATAATGAAAATAATCAACTTAGGTTATTTTAGTAACTTGTAATAATCTATTTTGATTCCAAGACAAAATAAACAGATTAATAGTAATACACCTCATTTTGATTCCAATTCCTATAAGTAAAGTAAAAAAAAGTATTCTTATTATTAATTAACATTTTGATTCCATCCATTCCAATTAAGAATTAGTAAACGTAATATAAAAAAATCACAAAATACAAATGAATGAACTTTAAAAAACCAAAAAAAAAGGGGAACCAAATTATGGATTAATTCTAAACCGAACCAACACCGTGTCCATCCGACATAGGAAAATTAATTTCTTTTGATTTTGTGGAAATAGCATTTTCCATTGCCCAAAAATTTTCAAATAGTTTTGGTGGCTTAAAGATAATTTATTTTTGGGGTTACGAGATGGGACGAGGACAAAGACCCACTTTGGGATTGCAATTGTTAATTAAATAAGTTGCTTTTACTATACGGATGCAATAAGCAGCTAATTAAAAAAGCTGCTTGGTGTTTAGTAAGCTGCGTTGTCTCAGTTGCTGTAAATTTTAAAAGTAATGTACGTGTGCTTGCTTAATTTTATTATAAATGTATTGTTTTATTATATAATAACCAAAACATACGTAAGTTTAAATTATCTTTTATTTTTTTATTATATGTAATGATGTTTAGATATAACTTAAAAAAAACACGTAAAATGACATAAACTGAAAAAAAATAATAAATTTATTAGATACGTAGTCTAGATAAAAAAAAAGTAATATACATTACATTAATATTAAACATGATGTAATAAACACGGAAAAAATATAAATAGATTGAATATTAAAAATCATGTTTATGAAATTAATTTTAAAAGTTATGGTTAATTCATGTGAAACTGTTCAAAGTTCAAAAAAATTTACATAATTATATGCAAACTTTTTTAATTTTATAATAGGAAATACAAGTAAAATATAAAAAAATATGAACTTACTAGATTAAAACTTTAATACTAGAGAGAATATACACTAGTTGTAGCTGTAATTTGATTGTGGTAGTAATATGATATCTAACGGATTAATATTATGGTGTATGAAAAAAAAGATATAATTATTTTTAAAAAATATTAAGATTATAATAAAAATTTTAAAAATGTATAATAGATTATTTAATAAGATGTTTATGAAAAATAATTCTCTACAAAAAAATAGCTACTATCAAATTAAAAAAAATAATTAAAATGAGCAGTTTTTATAAAATTTACCAAATACAAATTTTATCATAAATTATAAAATAAACATTTTATTCAATTTGAATTTCCACATCAAACGGGGCTAAATTTAAATTTGTATCCTAGTTAAATTATAAAATAAACATTTTATTCAATTTCTCTTTCTTGTGATTGTAATTTCTGAGTTTCATCTATTATTACTGCATTATTGTTGATGAGCTTGATTCTTCAAGCTTCTATTGCTTGGATTCATAAACTTCTATTGCCACGTCAAATGGCATTGTTTTGATGGACTAAAAACCGATTCCATGTCCTTGCCAATGGAATTAATCACTGAATTGGCTAATACATTATCCTTGTATAGGTAAGCGATTAGCTTGTTGTTTTCGCATCGTCTTGTGAAGTAATTTGCTTTTCTCTTCCCTCCTCTTTTCATTTGTAGACTGTGCACTTTAACTTGATTTTTCAGAACAGTTAAGCGGCTAGGAATACCCGATGAGAGGATAATACTTATGCTGGCAGATGACCTGGCTTGTAATGCTAGAAACAAGTATCCTGCACAAGTTTTCAATAACGAGAACCACAAACTTAATTTGTATGGAGATAATGTCGAGGTTGGTACTGTGTTCTCCAGACACTCTGCTTAGGTCTTTAGGTTTTGAAAGGGGGTGCCGTCTCCTTATAAGTCTTTCAATGAACACCTTATGGAGACAGTCAATCAAGAATTTAAATTTAAGGGTGTATAATGATAAGAGCATACGCAAGTCCGAATGAGAAGCAAAACCCAACAGCAAATATGACGAATATGCATCGGCACATGCAAGCAACCATGCAAGCCAATAACGAAAATGCATGGGCACATGCAAGTAACCATGCAAGCCATGCATGAGGTGGGCATCACGTTCCTTCAAGGACTCTTCAAAAAATCAACGGAAAGCTTACTACGTCAAGCCGTATTGATGAAGAATTCAAATTTAATCATGTTTCCTTTAAGATTATTATTTACTTCGAAATTATAGCTAAGTGGTTTAATTGATTTTAACTACTTTATTTCATTAATTTTGTTCTATAAATAGACTCGAATATTTCAATAAAAAGGTATCAGACTTTTATCTAATTCAATTAACAATTGCGGTAGTTCTCACCCTAAGAAATACAAATTATTTGCTTGTTGTTTTCGCTAATTCTGACTGGGACCTATCATATAATTACTGAACATGCCTTGCTTCTAGGAAATTAAAGTTTAGCAGATCCTCATTTTACTAAACTTCAATCACTCAGGTAGACTATCGTGGTTATGAAGTGACAGTTGAAAACTTTTTAAGAGTTTTGACTGGGCGTCACGAGGCTGCTGTTCCTAGATCAAAGCGTCTTTTAAGTGATGAAGGAAGCCATATTCTTCTATACATGACGGGTCATGGGGGAGATGAATTTTTAAAATTTCAGGACTCAGAAGAGCTCCAAAGTCATGATCTAGCAGATGCAGTGAAGCAAATGAAAGAAAAGCACAGGTGAGATTGTATTCTGCTTTCATGCCTATTGCCTTTAACAGTAACATTCAACCATAAGAATGAAAGTAAAAGGGTTTATAGACCTGTAGTTCTGCCATTTTGGATGGTGCATAGATGAAACATATTTATTTCCCAATGTAAAATGCCGATATGAAATGCTAATCATTTATGGTAGATTTTGGTGGCCGTTTACATTTATACATTTATGATCCTGCTTAATAATGAGCTTGTGTGTCTTATCACAAAATTAGATTCAAGGAGTTGCTGATAATGGTGGACACTTGCCAAGCTGCCACACTCTTCTCTCAGGTTAGTATGGCGTGTCTAAATGGGTTGTACTTTTCACAAATATTAGACTAGTTACTTCTAGTGATTATTAGACTTTACTTTTCTGCAGTATTTTTTTTAAACTAGAGAAACCTGCACATGGTAGTGCGAAGAAAAGTCTTTAACTATGTTGCTCGGTTCGAATGGTTAAATTACGAACCACTTCATAGCTGCTCTTTTATTGGTGACTACTCGTAATTAGTTAAGAATCAAATGTCTTTATACTCAAGCAGTTATCTGTTTAATTGTTGGGCCAACACACCTGCTCTGCCGCATGAGATCCCCAAAAGTTTGTTCATGAAAGCTATGTTTTCAATTGTTGTGCTTATGGTCACTATCATCTAAGTTTTGAGTTTAGTAACAAGCTTCTGAATCAAATTTGGATCCATTGACGTGACTTTCTGAGTCTTTTAACTTAGCATACATTTAAAAATTTGATTTACCTAACAGGTGATTTTGATGCTGAAGGAAACGCCTTTTTTAATTTGTGCAGCTTCATTCTCCAGGTGTTTTAGCTATTGGAAGTAGCATGAAAGGGGAGAACTCATATTCTCATCACTTGGACTCTGATGTAAGTGCTAAGAAGATAGAATTTTCTTGTTTACCAATCCTTTAAACATGTAGGACCTAGTATACCCTGCTTTTGAAGTTTCAATCTTTTATTTTACTTCTACAATTGCAGTTCTTACATATGAACATCTCTTATTAACTTCAGGTTGGAGTATCTGTCGTGGATCGTTTCACAATTTATACCCTTGCTTTTTTTGAAAAGCTGAATATGTATGACAATGCGTCATTGAATCAGGTAGACTATCGTGGTTATGAAGTGACAGTTGAAAACTTTTTAAGAGTTTTGACTGGGCGTCACGAGGCTGCTGTTCCTAGATCAAAGCGTCTTTTAAGTGATGAAGGAAGCCATATTCTTCTATACATGACGGGTCATGGGGGAGATGAATTTTTAAAATTTCAGGACTCAGAAGAGCTCCAAAGTCATGATCTAGCAGATGCAGTGAAGCAAATGAAAGAAAAGCACAGGTGAGATTGTATTCTGCTTTCATGCCTATTGCCTTTAACAGTAACATTCAACCATAAGAATGAAAGTAAAAGGGTTTATAGACCTGTAGTTCTGCCATTTTGGATGGTGCATAGATGAAACATATTTATTTCCCAATGTAAAATGCCGATATGAAATGCTAATCATTTATGGTAGATTTTGGTGGCCGTTTACATTTATACATTTATGATCCTGCTTAATAATGAGCTTGTGTGTCTTATCACAAAATTAGATTCAAGGAGTTGCTGATAATGGTGGACACTTGCCAAGCTGCCACACTCTTCTCTCAGGTTAGTATGGCGTGTCTAAATGGGTTGTACTTTTCACAAATATTAGACTAGTTACTTCTAGTGATTATTAGACTTTACTTTTCTGCAGTATTTTTTTTAAACTAGAGAAACCTGCACATGGTAGTGCGAAGAAAAGTCTTTAACTATGTTGCTCGGTTCGAATGGTTAAATTACGAACCACTTCATAGCTGCTCTTTTATTGGTGACTACTCGTAATTAGTTAAGAATCAAATGTCTTTATACTCAAGCAGTTATCTGTTTAATTGTTGGGCCAACACACCTGCTCTGCCGCATGAGATCCCCAAAAGTTTGTTCATGAAAGCTATGTTTTCAATTGTTGTGCTTATGGTCACTATCATCTAAGTTTTGAGTTTAGTAACAAGCTTCTGAATCAAATTTGGATCCATTGACGTGACTTTCTGAGTCTTTTAACTTAGCATACATTTAAAAATTTGATTTACCTAACAGGTGATTTTGATGCTGAAGGAAACGCCTTTTTTAATTTGTGCAGCTTCATTCTCCAGGTGTTTTAGCTATTGGAAGTAGCATGAAAGGGGAGAACTCATATTCTCATCACTTGGACTCTGATGTAAGTGCTAAGAAGATAGAATTTTCTTGTTTACCAATCCTTTAAACATGTAGGACCTAGTATACCCTGCTTTTGAAGTTTCAATCTTTTATTTTACTTCTACAATTGCAGTTCTTACATATGAACATCTCTTATTAACTTCAGGTTGGAGTATCTGTCGTGGATCGTTTCACAATTTATACCCTTGCTTTTTTTGAAAAGCTGAATATGTATGACAATGCGTCATTGAGCAGGTACACGAAAGTAGGACTTTGTGCTTGTTATAAGAGTAGTATCTTAGAGTCTCTGACACATAAGCTTGTATACCAATATAAGTTTTATAACCCACCAGCAAGGCTTCTTATGGGATTGTGGTGTTGAGGCTTTGAAGCCGCGACTTCTGTGAAATGGGAGCACTAGCTATCTAGTGAAACTAAATGAGTGTTTGGTAATCAAAGCTTTGAAGTTTGTTAAAGGTAAGTTAGTGAGGGTAATAATTTTTCATAGAACAACTATGGGTAGAATTAGCTTAGCTTCCAAAATGAAGCTGAAAGTGTTTTACTAAACACTTTGGTAGCTTTGCTTTGGAAGCACAGCCACAATACAGCGGTACCGAATGGAGCCTAAGACCCTGAGCTGGCCCGGGATTTTGCCCATCCCTGTCTATGGCACATCTGTGAATTTCCATATTTCTTCAAGGTTAGCTTCAGCATTATCTGTTTTCACGGTTGTTTTGCAGTCTTTTCACTTCTTACAATCCAACTCTGTTGATGTCAACTGCATATTACCGAACAGATCTATACCAAAGAAAATTGGAGGAGGTATGGAAGTTCTGGGCTTTTCTCCGATCCTTTTAGTATTTCTATTCTACATTTCCATTCTAACTGGTTTGCTCTGATCTTTTTTTTTTATTCTTTACGGTTGTTTAGGTGAAGTTTGTGCTCATTTTTCACATGCACAAGCTGCGTACATCTTATGCTTATTTTTAATTATACATAGATGTTGTTTCGTTAAACCTCTTCAGCTTAGTGGTTGCTTGGCTGAATGATATGATGGGGCCTTTGGTCTATGTTAAACTTAATTATGGATAATTGAGGATGGTTTACCACTGTCATAATAAATATTACTAATTTCGAAGCAAACTATGATCACTTTTTGAGGTGAATCACCTCTATGCTTTACATTTGTTGATTACTATTGAAGCTGATGCTACCTTTTTATTCAAAATTTTTGTTGGGGTTGAAATAACTTCTGAGTTTTGACTAAGAATTTGCCCTTGTTTCTCTCTTTCTCTGTATAGGTACCTGTGACAAACTTCTTTGGCTCAGTCATGGAAACAATACATACTGACTCTGCCTACAGAACCACTCGTTCAAGGAAAACCTCTGAAACAAAAATGCCTTTGCAACAATCAGTCAAGCATGATGAGAGAAGACAATTGATAAATTCAAATGTCCAGGATCAAACCAGTGACACAAAAATTGAGGTGACTTTGCATGTTCCCTTTAAAAGCCAATGATTTACCTTTGTCATGTACAATTGTATTAACAAGAGGAACACAATTGCAGGATAAACAGTGCCCTTTTACACGTAGGTGGAATGCTTTTCAGGACAAGTTGGAAAAAATTGAACGTATTGATTCCTTGGTGAACTATGGCTTCATAATAATGTTTCCTTTATTGTTGATTTCCACATTGTTATTACTAACTTTTATTTCATAATTACAATTTTTTTCCACAACAGTTGTAGCTTAAATAAAAGTTACGGCACTTCAATATCAAACGCACCATAATTACATGTGACGCATAATTTTATGACACCATATGAATGATTTCATATGTTTAAAACCGTAGGCTAAACAAATAACATCGTGGATAGTATCATTTAGCATAACGTGTGTAATGTGTTGAAGAGTCAGACAACGAAAATGAACCCATCTTTTAAATATTTTATTTATCGTTTTCTTTTTATTGAGTTTAGTGGGTAGGGTCAGGTTATTTACAAATGATTTAATGAACAATTTCGCTAATTATATAGTGAGCACAATTACACGGGAGACACAATGTTATCATACTTTATGAATAGTACTTAAACATTGAATAAACCAAATAACATTTTCAACAGGGTCACTCAGCAGATCATGTGTGCAACGTGCTAAAGAACCTTATTTTTATTATTTTTGTTGATTGCTTTCTCTTTAAGTCACATGTTAGTTTAGCGGGTTGGTTGGGTTTAAAACTTTAGGCTAGAATAGAGTAGGTCCATTGTGCAGAGTTTCATTTGGGGTTAATTAAAATTAAATTAACAATTAAGGGGTTAAGGGGTGCAATGAAATTAACCCTTCTAATTTTCTGTGATTTTTCCTCTTTTCTTTTCTTTTTGATTTTCATTGTCTGAACAGAATCAGTGATACCATCAGCAACAAGAAGAGCACAAGAAGAAGATTAGAGAGCAGATGATGATGCGATACAAAGAGGTAACACTAATGCATGCATAATGCAGATCCACTTGATGATAATCACCATATCTGCTGAAATCTTCAACCCCCTACTTAATCTTTTTGCCTGAAAAAGAAGCCAAAAAGGAAGCTTTCAGGAAGTACTTAGATTCTAGTGGCGTTCTTGACGCTCTCTCCAAAGGTTTCCATTCCTCTCATTCATCTTCTCTTTTTTAGTTTTCTTTTTTTATTTTTATTTTTATTTTTATTTCAACTTAATTTTAATTTCTGTTTCATTTTGTTGTTGTTGTTGTTGCTTCCAGTTCTTGTTGCATTGTATGAGCAAAATGACAAGCCTTCTTCTGCTCTTGAGTAAGTTCATGTAATTCTTTTCTTCTTTCAAATGGGATCATTTAATTGGCTGAAAAATTGGGTTTTTCTATTTTGTTTATTTATTTTGGTGGGCAGGTTTGTTCAACAGAAATTAGGAGCTCCTAGTGTCTCTGAATATGAGAAGCTGCAAGCTGAAATGTCAGATTTGCAATTGAAATATAATTAACTTTTGGCTGCACATCAAGAAAATTGCAAAGAGGTGATTTTTAATTTTTGGATATGTTGATATGAAGAGAACTTCATCTATTAAATCAAATGTGTGGTATTTTTCGGTTCACTGCTGTTGGGGGAATGAAACTAAATACCCATTTGCTGCATTGTATATGTGCCATTTGATTAAAGATCAAAAGAAAGTTAAATAAAACATGAGCTTCAAATAGTTATTTTTTTCATTTCAGCTTTTCCTCTGTACTGATTTGCATAATATAGACATATGAGACCGAGATCTGAGTCTAATTTTTTGGGAATAGGTTGAGCTTTCTAATAGATTGCTTAAATGTAGTTTGAGCTCATTTCATCGCTACTGCTTATCAGGCTTTAGCTGTTTTAAGCACATCATCTTTCATGTAAAAGAAGTGCTATTGTCCTAGTGTGGACTGTTTATTCATTTTTCCTATTTGATTGTGATTTTGAAGATCGTTTCCTCCTCGATCACCTTATGATTCTTAGCTATTTGTCAGTAACATTTGTAGTTTTAGTTGTTGGCTTCCTGCCTAACAAAAAAACATTGATCTATGTTTCCTACATATTTGTTGATCATGTGACAAAAGGATAGATTTAGCATATTCTTCTGGTTTCAGTAATCTTGCACGAAAAATATAATGACATACTCTAGTCATTGTTGGAAAACTTCCAACTGGTAGAGGAAATCCATAACAGAGTCGGCATCTTTGGAGCTCCAAAACTGGTTTGCCTTTTTAATGTAATTCGCCAAATTACTTTGGTAATCCGTTTTTTTTTCCTTCCTTTCTCCATTTTAGATGTATTGTATCAATTATCCTTTGGCATGGCCAGGGACAGCAAAAAATGGTTTTATTCAAACACTTCATTATAATAAATTCATGCTGGATAACGTCCGAAGTCAATGCTCAGAGGTCTGCCTCAACTTGGTGTGAGAATAAACACGGTGTGTGCAAGGTGTCAATACGGCAAGGCTCACCAACTCCCATATGAGGAGTCAAAGTTCAGAGCAAAAAAACTATTATAGTTGGTACATTATGACGTGTTGGGCATGTCAAGCAATCTTCTATTAGCAGCATGCGATACATGATCACATTTATCAATGACTTCTCCATACATGTTTGGGTCCTCTTTATAAAAAAAAAATCTGATACTTTTTTAAGGAATTCAAAAACATAGTCAAAGGAGAAGTAAGAAAGAAGCTTTACTAATTATGAATAGACAGTGGATGAGAGTATACATCACATGAGTTCTGGTATCTTTGAGACTATAAGATATGCCATTAGTTTACTTGTGCCAATATACCACAATAGAATAGAGTAGCATAATGAAAAAAGCAACATCTAAGGGAGATCTATCAGAATATGATACATGCGAAAAATGTACCAAGAAGTTTTTGGGCCAAAGCTATAAAGACGATAGCTCATGTGATCAACAGGCTTCCCTAACCAAAACTAGGGTTCACATCACCTTACGAGAAGCTGTAGAATGTAAAGCCTTTACCTTTGTGTGCTATGTCTTAGTACCAAGCCACTTACGAAGCAAATTTGACAAGAAGGCGATAATTGTATCTTTGTCGAGTATGAATGTCGAAGGAAAGAATGGAGGTGTTGTAATCCTACTAGTGGACGGTGCTACACAAAACAAAATGTAGTGTTTGACGAAGCATCTTCATGATAGTCTTTAGAAAAAGAAGAGCTACTAGATTCAAAAGAAATTGACGACCAAATAAAGGAACGAATTATTGAAATTCACTCGACCGAAGAAGAATTTGAAGATTCTGATGATCGAAGGGATGATGATATCGAGCATGATAAGGCGCAAAGTCCTTGAAAGACAAGTGTTCACCAGAGCTCTATTGTAGACAAAGAACCAAATAAAGTAGAACTAAGAACTTCTAAATTTCAACTTAAAAGATCCAAAAGAATGAGAAAGGTAAATCTCAGAAACATTAATGTAGTAGTTGCAGAAGAAGAAAAAAGTAAAAGAACCCAAGACATTTGAATAAGTAGCAGAGAATTCTCATTGGATGAAGACGATAAAGGAAGAAATCACCTTATTGAAGCATAATCAAACTTGGGATCTGGTTCTGAAACTAAAGGATATAAAATATCTTGCAAATGGGTGTACAAGATTAAAAATTGTCCAAATGGTTCAGTTGAAAGACACAAAGTTCGGTTGGTAGTTCGAGGATTCTCACAACAATACGGGCTAGACTATGATAAAACATTTAGTTTGATGGTAAAGATCACAACATCAAGAGTTCTACATGTACTCGCAACCAGCAAAGAAAGGAAATTATGACGGATAGATGTAAAAAATGTCTTCCTACACAGAATTGGATCAAGAGATCTACATGAACTAACTAAGAGGTTTTGAGAATCAAGCTCATCCGAAGTATGTATGCAAGCTAAGAAAGGCATTATACGGTTGTACCAAGGGCATAGTATGGTAAGATTGTCGAATTTCTAACTTAGAGTGGCAGTAGCACATGTAGACTCAAGCTTATTCGTCAAAGCTAGTGAAGGAAAGTTAACGACTATACTGGGGTACGGGGATGATTTGATTATTTCTAGTGACGATGGAGAAGAGATTCGGCGAGCAAAGGGAGAACTAATCAGTTCATTTCTAGATGAAAAAACTTGGTTAGCTTAAGCACTTTTCTAGTAAGGAGGTTGATCAAATAGAAGATGGGATATTCTTTTGCCAACATAAATATGCCAAAAATTTGTTGAAGAAGTTTGGAATATTAGAATGCAAGCCAATCTCAACTATAATGGAAGTCAATGCAAAATTTTGCACACATGAAGGCAAAGATTTACGAGATGAAATGATGTATCGACAATTCGTAAAAAGTTTAATCTACTTAACATTGACTCGATCAGACATTTCATATGCAATAGGTGTAATAAGCTTATACATGCAAAATCCAAAGAAGCTTTATTTGGAAATGGTTTGACAAATACTAAAATATGTGAAAAATACAATCAACTTTGGTATATTGTAAAAGAAAGTGAAAGTTACAAGAAGTGAAAGTTACAAGCTGACTTGCTATTATGATGCTGACTATGACGGAAATCATGATACAAGAAGATCAACTACTAAATATGTTTTTAGAATTGGGTCTGGAACAGTTTCTTAGTGTAGTAAAAGACAACCAACTATATCATTATCACCACATAAGTGGAGTATAGAGTAGTAGTGATGACAGCTCAAGAAAGCACTTGGTTGACGCAGTTGATGAAGGAGCTACACCAACCAGTAGATTACACATTATCATTATATTGTGATAACCAATCGACTAACATCTTAACGGAGAACTAAGCATGTGGAGGTGCACTATCACTTCATCAGGGAAAAGGTCTTGTAAGATGAAGTTGAAATGTTATACTTCAAGATGGATGATCAAGTTACGGATTTGTTTACAAAAAGTCTTAGTATCGAAAAGTTTCAAGAGTTCCAACAACAGCTAAATATGGATCAAAGGATGAAAGTTGGTGTTGGGTCATGATCTAATCCAATTATACTTAGCCAAGCCCAGTTTCAAAGTTTAATCCATGGAAGTTTCAAGAATTGTGTAGAAAATGAGAGATGACTCTAATTTAAAAAATATCTAATAGAAGTAAAAATATATAAATCTAGAATGTTCTTGAATATTTGGTGATATTTGTAAAATGAGGTTATTAAATTTTTGTAATTTGATATTTGTGTGGTTTATGTTAGTTTTAAGTTACTACAAATATCCTTAAAGCTCTTTGTTGTATGTATCAAGTAAAGAGTGAAGAATTAGTAGAGAGAAAGACGAGTGAGCCGGGAGTGTTGTAGTGTTTTCTTGTAAACTATCAATAAAGTCCTTCAGTTTAAAAAATTCTTCTATTGCCCAAATAATTTTAATATTGAGCAATTTAGTCCTCTTCTGTTTTCAACAGACGATGTTGTAATAATACACAAGTCACAGGTCTTATGAATATAAAATGAAGCACCTGCTAATTAATTCCACTAATACATCTTTGATGGGTCATTGGTAAAATCCCTTAGTGATATTAATATATATGATAAGGCTATTAGAACCCATTAAAATACTCTTTCAACACATTTTCTCAATAAATTAACCTCTCTTACATATGAAATTTTTACTTTATAAACCCACCTCATTGCGAATATACCTTTACTAAATTACTCTCAAATGTTTTATCCCTAGAAATACAGAATCACCTGTTGGGAAAGTACGTTAAGGCTATGAAAGTATATTTGAATCATACCCAACAATAAATGAAAATGATCAATGGCTTAGCCATCTCGCATGATTTGTTTTCTTTATGATTGATTATATGACTTTTATTTTTAATTTATTGTCTAATCCTTGTCAAGATTCATAACATGTAATGAATTCAATCGAACACATTTTCTAATTAGTTTAATGGAACTCATTGCATGATTGCATCATAAATGTAAGAAAAGCCAAAAAAAATTCAGATTTTATTTTCTCTTTGCTCCTTAATTGATTCTAAAAATAAATATATCTCTAGTTGAGAAACATATTTGAGTTGAAAGGGGATTGAATCCAAGAGGTAGAAGTTTGCTAACCAACAATGTCACACATTAAAAGAAAATATAGCTATAAAAGTGTACTCGGAAAAGTATAGGTGAAAAGAAAATGTAACGAAATTAAAACATTGCTCTCTGCTACTCTTTTTGTAGAAAAATCAATTTAAGTTAATTGGATTCATAGATAGATGTCGGAGAGGATAGGCTAATTTCATTAAGATATAATAGTAATTTAACTCATGGACATTTCGTAATTATTTTTTTAATGGAAAAGTGGGTGTATAATGTACTATGGTGGGTTTAAATAGCCCAACCCTAATTTATATTCATTAAAGTAAAAAACAATAATCAAATTCATACTTAGAACTGAATAGAATTTGCATATAATACAAGGGTTGTAATATGATATCCCTTTTACATGTTGGTCAAATTTATTTTTAATCTATAAATTCTTATCAAAACACAAGCAAGCAAAAACTTGAAGCAAGATAGTTCTGGTGGTACATCAAAAAGCATTTCATGTGGGGATTTTCCATATAGTACATCACTTGGCAATAGGGATAGTAGGAAAACCCAACCCAAGCCGAGCCTACGTGTCCTGGGTTGAGCTTGGCATATATGAGAAATGGGTTTCAAAGGTAATATATGTTTCAGTTCAGTTATACAAAGGTCCTAATATATATAAAATACAATCAACCCTAAGTTATACAAAGGTCCTAATATATATATAAAGTACGTTAAGGCTATGAAAGTATGTTAATTTAGGGTATACGAGTGATATAAGCGAAAAATGTTATAGCACGTTTGATACTGGTGTCATTTAAGGGTATATGGCTGATAATTTCCCTTCATTTAAATGTACATATTTAGTTGTGTTGTTTATTAGAGTTACACCATATATAAATCTTAAAATTACAAGTTATTTATACAATTTGTGTTAGATAATCTATTAGATATCATATCTTACATGCTGATTGGTAATAAATTTTGAAACATTATTTTCAAAAAATTATGATATTCATTTAAATGTACATATTTAGTTGTGTTGTTTATTAGAATTAGACCATATATAAATCTTATAATTGCAAGTTATTTAAAAAATATGATTGAAAAGTGATTTTTAAATAAAAATATTATTCAAGTACAATTGTTTCAAATTATAAGGGTGGTTATAATAATTTTACAAAAATGAACTCACTTTCTTAACCGTTTAAAATAATTATTAATTAAGCTATCTTTTACTTTAACACAAATATTGCATTAGAGTAATTAAATCTAATGGTATACATTTATTACATTGTTAATGCTGTTAAAAGTTTACAGCATTATAGCGACCCATATATATTTGAAAGCAGCAGTGCACCGTCAGCATAAGATAATGCCCGGTGTACATACATATGCATAATCGTAGTATATAGGCTTAACCTTCACCAAGACATTCCAGTCCAGAGTTCAATAAGGATCCACGTGGAACCATAGAATCCTGAGCAGTTCAGATCTAATTAGAGATGCGCTCAAGCTCGCTCAAAACTTCAGACATAGTTGGCCTGAGAGTAGGTGACTGATCCACGCATCTCATTGCCAACTCCAAGATTATTTTGGCTTGCTTCATCACTACATGCTCATTTGGCATTTGCTTGTCGACCAATTCAGAAAGCCTTCCCTTTGAATGCAACACAATGGCCTGCACAGTGTACATTATTTATTAATTAATTAATCCATATATCCCATGCCATGCGACATCGTTAGCAAATTAAATTAAGACCTTATTTTATGTATATAGAGGAGATATTTTCAATCTGGGAATCCTGGAATTTTTGAAGTGAAGGATTCTGTAAACCATGAAAAGGGTATTGTGTAGAGCTTTATAAAATTTGAGATTCCCGAACTGAAAGCTGACTCTAGTTGTTGTCTTCTTACCGTATCCAAAAGAAATTCAGTCTCCTGGTTTGCTTCATACTTGGCATTTGTCTGCCCACTAATTATTTCAAGCAGAACAATTCCAAAACTGAAAACATCAACTTTTTCTGTTATTGCTTTCCGCATTGCATACTCTGGTGCCATGTACACTCTGCATGCGACCATAATTAATTAATTAATGATATTGCTTGTGCAAGATGGCATGCATTTTGTGCTTGCTCAATTTAATTTGCTACTTACACTGTCCCTTTTTCTTGGATAAACTTGTATGGATTTTCTTCGTCATAAAGCTTTGCCAATCCCAAGTCAGACACCTTAGCGTTCAGATTCCCATCAAGCAGAATATTGCTAGGTTTAATATTTCTGTGAACGATTTTACGACTCGGATTATCTTCGTGTAGATACTTTAGACCCTTTGCTATTCCATGGCAGATACGGACTCTGGTTGGCCAATCAAGTCGCGTGGAAGAATTGGCATCTGCAAATATTTAACTAATAATTATTATTATTATTTTTTTAAAAAAAAGTAAGTTTAACCTGTTACATAAGCTAATACTTAATTTTCCAATCGGGAATTGAGTGAAAAAATTTAAAAAAAAAATAGTGAAAAAGTTAGCTTACAAAATGTAAATTCATCCCCAACTTTAATAAAGTTCAGGATTCCCCGATTAGAAGATGGCACTAAGCTGAAAAATTGATAGAAATAAAATGATGATGAAAATATATATAAATTGGTTTACCAAACAAGGCTCGTTCAAGCGATCCTTTTTCCATGTATTCGTAGATGAGCAAGTTGAGGTCTTTTTTAGAGTAGCCATCCAAAAATTCGACAATATTTTCATGTTTCAGTGTTGTAAGGGCATAAACTTCAGTTCCTATTTGATCAATCACTTGCTTTGATTGAGAAGAAAGCATCTTCACAGCTACAGTCTGATCGGGCAATTCAGCCTGTAATGCATGCTTGCACCATGCAAGCAGATTAATATACCATATTTCTAACAAGGAAACTCAATTCATATACATAAATGCATACATACATATGGAGTATTAATCTGACTCAGGATCTTAAACTTTATTAAAGTATGAAAAAGCCATTAAGCTATACAATTTCATAGTATTATGTTCCAATCAATGATCTTGAATTTGTTAAAGTCCAAGAAAACTATTACGCGATATAATTTAATAGTGGCATTATACTATTAAATCATATATTTTAATAACTTTACTTGACTTTAATAAAAGTAGGATCTTGGTGAGTATATATATATAGAGAGAGAGAGAGAGAGAGAATTTTTTCAAATAAGAAAGTCTTTACTTTGTTAAAGTAATGGATAAATTAAAAGACAAGAAAAACACACACTCTAATGTAGTGTATTTGGTTGTTGTCTGCATTTTTTGTCTTTTAGATGATCTCTTGTTTTAAAAGGCTAATGGTCCCTTATTATATATAAGTAGCAATCTAGTTTAGGATCTCAAACTTTCTTGAAGTCTGAGACAAATTGACAACATTGTGAACATATTTTTATAACATTGTAAAAATATGTTCACACCATTGTTAACTTATCCTGAATTTTAATCCCATATTAGAAAATCTTTCACACAGACGCGAACGCGCACACACGGACACACAAAACACACACACACGCACATAGCGAGAGATACGGCAATTAATGTTTAACCTTGTATACTGTCCCAAAACGCCCCGTGCCAATTATATTCCTGGGGCTGAAATTTCGAGTAGCGACTTTCACTTGTTTAAGGGTATAAGACTTCCCTCGTAGGTTGACCGTTGTCACTGTGTATTTCATGAAGAAATGAGAAAGGAAACAGATCAATTATACGTATACTTTTTCTTGATATCTTTTATAAGCCTTATACTATAGCATATATAGCATAAAGTGGGCTTCTAATGTGGGATTATGTACTCAATTAAAATACGAGACAATTTTTCAAAATGTTGCAAACAGACTTTAAAAATCCGTCCTGCACTCTACTAAACTTACAATATTGTAAAAATTCATCTCGCATTTATGACAGTGCCAAATCCCTCACCTGATAATTTCTTACATAGCATATTATATAGATATACCTAAGCTTAAAATCTAGTATTAAAGTTCGAGATATATTTACGAAATCATAAATCCATCCTGGGATTTAATTTCGAACTGAAAATTTTTCCAATATATATAAATAATCTCCCGTACTTACCACGCAATTCTCTGTCTCCTATCCATCCTAATCTCCACATGAGAGCCAAGAAAAGAATCAAAGTTAGCACAGCCCCAAGTACAATTCCTACGATCCCTATTTTAGATAGTCCTCCTGGTCGGCTGACTCCGAAATCTGAAAATTAAACAGTGATTGATAGCATGCAACAAAAGGCATATGGGAGATGATAATTAACAAAATTGAAGAGCTATCACTTATGCAATGATTGCAACTTTGCACCGTACTTGGAGTTACAGAAATAGCTGATATGAGAGGTCCATGAAAATAAGGTGGGTTTAATAAAGATCCTTTGCCAGCCCAGAATAACTCGATTTCCAGTAGATGGTCGTGTACAGAAGCCGTGAAATTTTGAATCGTTACATTATTTGAATGCCTGGCCATTTCTTTTATGTTGAAATCCTTTCGCCTTAGCTCGCTCTGCATGTATGGAAATTAAAATTAATTAAAGGAGGCTAGGGAGGGATAAATTGCTAATTAAAATTATTAAAAAAATTTGTGGCTAGCGTACCTACCTGTATATATATATCAAATACACGTTTTGCTGAACTGCTGTAATCATCATTTTTTGCAAAAACAATCTCAGAGAACAAAAGACTGACAGTGTAATTGCCGTTTCGCAAGCAAAAACCATAGTATTTGAGAGAATTGGGGCAAAGGCGAGCTTCGTCATATAAAGATGCATCAATCACTGCAGCTTCACACGTTACTTTCTGTATAAATGCACGTGAATCAGCCATTGAATCCGCATAGAAATGTCCGTTACAGCTATATGCCCAGTTGTATTCGGGTTCGTTAACATAAAAATTTGATGTCGATTTATCTGCCTCATACCAAAATCCTTCCCTGTGATGTTTATCGCCACCAGCATTTATATGCAAATTATCATTGTCTGCAATATATGTACACATTGATTAATTTAAACATGTATATGAAACCAAGGTCTAGCTCCGGTGGCAAAGGACAGCCTTCCTGGAGCTCATGTCTTGAGTTCAAGTTTCAATCTGTGCATGAGTTAATAATAATAAAAAATATAAATAATTTAAACTCCTGCACTTTATTAAAATAAGCTTAATAGTTTTTCCGACCATTAGACTATTAAACTACAGTTTTTCAGGAATTTAATAAATCCTTATATACATACACTGAGATTTCTTCTGGCCATCGGGGCAATACTTCCTCACAATCTCTTCCGGAAATGTCCTATATAAATACTTACAATAATAAGATCAATTACTTTTGTAAGGGCGTTAATTCACGTAATAATTGCTTGCTGATCGATCGATAAATCGCCTATAATATAATTATTAGATAAATGAAAATGAACATACCGATTCTTAGGTTCACTGGTTACAGCACAGCAATATTGTTAGTAGTGTGCGTGCAGATATCACATGTTCATTGAAAGTCAAAATCAAAATCAGAAACCGAGATAGACAGAAACTGTTGGAATTGAAATTTGCAGCACGAAAATGAGTAAAAACGTAGGAGAATATTTTATAATATGGTGTAGTATAATTTTCTTACAGATTTATCCGAGAACTGTTGTTGGGAAGATTCCTACAAGATAAAAATTTAAAATTATTATGAAATTCATTTATATATATAAAATTATGCATGTGGATAAAAGAAACAAATTAACAAAGAAAGGAACCAAGTTCGCTTAATTAATTAACGCTATTTTCTTACTTGTGTGTCTCTGGTTCTGGAAATATGAATTCATTGTATGCAAGATCCCTGCAAGATGAAAATTCAGACAAGTAGTGTTGGCGTTAATTATTAATTTGTATTTGCATGCAAAATGGCATAGGAATTCCTAAACACAATGACAGGCTAGATGCATGCAAAATGCTGGCAGGCTAGAGTTTGTTCATGACTTGGGACGATCATATATTTAATTAAACACATGCTGCTAGCATTTGAATTAGAAGCTTCAAAACATTTACACATCACACTATTCTAAATTGAAATTTTTTACATAAATTTTCATTTGCCTAACCCGCGTCTTTGATTTAAAATGTGTTTAATTTGATGGGGAAAGGAAATAATGTTTACACTAGAACAAGTTTGAAAACATTTTATCACATTTATGTATAGTTAGAAAGCATACCCCTTTTTTTTAACATTGCTGTAAATCCAGTCTGGCAATGTTCCATTGAGCATATTTCCTGTAAGATACCTGGAAAGTAAAAATAGTAACAGTAAAAACAAATTTTTTGGATTCTTTTTTATTACACTATTACTGTCAGTCTAAAGGAAAAGTGTGAGAAGACAAAATTCAGATAAGATATATATATCAAAAGGAACACATGATTTGAATGGTAAAAAATCTCATTTAACCTTTACCAATAAAAGTTTGAATTATTAAAGTTATAAGTTAGGGACGTAATTGTGTGATATAAAAAAATCATGGATCTGAGTGGTAAAATTGAGGAAAAATATTAGGAGTCTGAATGTTATTCTCCCTTTTATATTAAGAAAAGATACAAAATCAATGGGATTCAATAAAGTTATCACTTACAGCTCAGATAAAAACAGTTTCTTCAAAGTATTTGGAATTCCACCGGTTAAGTTGTTGAAGCTCAGGTCACTACAGTACAAATTAATAATAATCAATCATTAGAGAAAAAAAAAATCATTTACAGCAAGGATTTGGATTTATTTTATTTAAAATTTTTCTCATTAAATATCAAGACACTGTTTTCTTATCGGGCGCTAAAAAGCGGTGCCGCTTTTTAACCAAACTGCTCCTTCTTTCTCTAGTTTTTTTTATCAGAAACTTTAAACTTTGGTATAAACTTGAGCAAAGAAGAAATACCGACAATTAATTCTTTAAAGAAGAATTATATCATGGAAATGGACTAGAATTGAAAGCATAATCATAGTACTTATAAATAAAACTTTAAACTTTGGTATAAACTTGAGCAAAGAAGAAATACCGACAATTAACTCTTTAAGAAGAATTATATCATGGAAATGGACTAGAATTGAAAGCATAATCATAGTACTTATAAATAACACAAAAAATAAAATAAAAAATTCAGTAAAAAAATATGGAAATTATTTGATGAAAGATCAACCAAAATAAAAAATATAAGTCCTTGTTTCCGGGATTGATAAGCAAGAGGAAACGATCACAAGTGGATTAACAACTCTCCCCAGCCCATGAGCATAGTCAAGGTCGGCGATTGAATAAATTTTAGACAATATTTGAAAAAAAAAGCAATATCAATTGAAGACAATCTTTTTTGTTGTCTGCAAAGTAATATAACTGCAGTTTATTTTATATATAAAGCTTAGGAAATATTAGATTAGATGGTAAAAATAAAAAAATCAGTAATATTTTATTAATTTTCTTTTAGAAATGACTATTTTCCAAGACAGATGTGTATTTCCAAAAGTATTCTTGAAAATAACCCTTTTTTAATATATCTTAGAAATTGAGGTAATATATGCAAAAATCAAATATATACACTAGTTTAGTAATTTACTTTACGAGATTCTGACAAGGTTAATAGATGTTGCTGATGGATCGACGATACAAGTTTAAATGACCTCTGACCTCATATTACTAAACTAATAAGAAAATAAACTTACAGGAAGCCTAACTGATTCCAATTGGCAATGTATGGTGGGATTGAACCAGTAATGCTGCAATTTCTCAATGTCCTGCAGAATTATTATGATTAATTTAATTTCTAAAAAAGATTTAATTAATTAATTATTTAATTATAAGGAATAGTGTATAATTAATAAATTTAAAATGCAGATCAGGTATTAATTAATTAATAAAAACAGATAAACATATAATTAACGCATAAAATAATTTTACGTGCATGGAATTGGTATACACCGCTTACAGGCTTGATATACTACTCAAATTAGCTGACTTCGGGAAAGAAAAGCCCATCGTTTGTAGGTCAGAGACATACCTGGAATAAACAACGAAGCCAAGTTAGAAATTAAGTTAATTGCGAAATTAAAAAAGAAAATTTCCCATCCGGGAGTCATGGACTTTACAATGTCTATGACAAAACATTGTAAACCATGAAAAAGATAGATTTTAATATTGTAAGCAAAGTTCCACATTGAAAGCTATACATATATAGTTATTATCTAATGAGTTTTTTGTACTTTATTAAAGTACAAGAATGTTAATAGTCTTTATTACACCATATAGTATGATGTCACTGAAAATTTTCTCTCTGTGTGTGTGCACAGGCGCTCTCATTTTTTATTTTTTTATTACGGACACACTTTTAAGCCGTGCGGTTTAATAACACTAAAAACTAAATCTATTAAATCACACTGCTTAAAATCATGTTCGCAGTAAAAAAACAAATGAGGGCGCCCGCAGTAGAGAAGAATTATACACACACATAAATACATATATAGAGCAGAGTTTGGATTATTATTAATTGTTCTTACAAAAATCGAAGGCTTGACATATTAAAAATTTCTGGTGGCAGCTCCCCTTCGAAGTTATTTCCCATCAGATTTCTGTGAGATTAAAGGAAACAAAAGTAATATTATTGATAATTAGCTCGCGCGTGTGGGAGAATTCATTGTTTTTGTATGTTTTCGAGCATCATGAAAATTGGTTTACTTTTATATGATGCGATATATATATTGCAATAAGAAATTTATATACTGCGACTATTCTGGGTCAAATTTATTATGATACAACCTACATTTCTACCTTTAATTACGGAGGAATATCCAGTCTACGAGAAATTCTAAAATACATCTGTTGTACCATGTCAGCCATACAACAAGTAAATAATATCATGACATGTGTGTATTTATTTTGTAAACCATCATACAAGTGGTGGTTGTATTAAACTCAATTACACATGTCATGCATGCATCAATTGGTTGAAATATTACAGATGTATTCTTAAATTTTTCCCATTCTACCCAGCCCATATTCCTACCTTTACTTAGCATGGTTTGCCAAAGGAGTATATGTCAGAGTTTGGTTAACAGTTTTATGTAGCAAATTATTAAACTCCAACAAAAGCAGATTGTTTACACAGAGAGTACCCAAGTTTCAGTTTACACAGAAAATGATAAAATGAATAGGCTTACAGAAAATAGAGGTTGTCCCATTTCGCAATGAATCTGGGGATCGGACCAGACAAATAATTCCCAGCTATTTCCCTGCATTGACAAATAAAATTTCCACTACTGATATTTGCAGACTTCAAACAATAAGCAAGAAAAATCTAGACCAAATTAATTACAATCCTTAAAAATAACAACAACAATAACACTTAGAAAATGAACAAACATGACACTTACATAATTGTCAGATTCTTTAGATTCTCATAATCTTTTGGCAAATCCCCCCTTAAATTGTTGGATGTCAACCACCTGCAACCACATGAAAGTTATTTTTAGGTTATGTTTAAGATTGAAATGTTGTAAATTTTAATGTGGTATTGGTATGTACGTAGATGAATGATTGACATATAATAATTGCATACCAGCCAAATATGTGTGTGTGCGCGCGCTCGTGGGCATGTATAAATGAATTTTCAAGTACAAGCATATATGTAGTACATAATTAGTTACAAGCGTATATATACACGACGAGATCAACATCCTAATTAACCATTTTATAAATTCCATAAATAAATACTTCCACACACACTTACAATTCTTCAAGATTGCTTAATTTTCCAAGTTCTGGTGGGAGTGTACCTCTGAGTCCATTCTCCGGCACAGATCTAGATATTAGAAAATATATACGAAATTAAAAATTGTATTGTATTTTCAAAGAAGTAAGCTAATTATTGATTTAAGTAGCTGGCTTTATAATTTTAAAAGTAGAGTGAGATTTCATACAAAACCCCGAGCTGAGAAAGGTCTCCCAGTTCACGAGGAATTTCCCCCGATAGCTGATTGCTCCATAGTTCCCTGAAATGCCCAGAAGTACATAGTAAGATAAATGCTAATGCAATTTTTGGAGTAACTAATTAATTGAATATTTCAATATTTTACTTCCGAATTTTTCGTTGGAAGAACTGTCGAATTTTGCGGAGCAAATGTAATTATTTGTATGTTGCTCTTCTTTTTTCATATTGGTCATGGGTTTTGTTTTCTTAATTTTTTAAGGATAAGATTCATTGCGTATCCTCATTTAAGTGTCATTTTTTCCCTTAGTAGTAAAATTTTTCTTGTACCCTTTAGATTTGCCTAAAAATAAAAAATAAATTGCATTGCATGTGAAGATTCTTACAATGTTTGAAGAGATGACAAGCTCCCCAACGATGGTGGTATCTTCCCCGTGAGTAAGTTCTGGCCCAGATCGCTACGGCAGGAAATCATAGACGTATGATGGTACTTCATAGTAAGAAAAATGAAGGGAACCAAAAATCTTCTATCTATTGAGATTTCATATCTCTTTGTGTGTGTGTGTGAACAAGCATGCATAATGTACAAAATCATATAGTAATGATAAAACATCCTAAAATTTGAATCTTAAAAATTTGAAATGTCGACTAAAATTCCTTGGGATGGCATGACACTTCACCGATTTGGATCCTCTTCAAATTCAATGCCGTCTGTTATTGGCAGTTGGCCCCCAAGGGCCTGGCCAACTGGTTAAGTGACGCATGTCAATAGAGCTTTAAAAATTCAGGATAGTGAAGGAGAGAATCTCAATCTGACACTTCACTTAGAGACAAAATATGAAGGAATAATTTTAACTCAATGATCGTAGTAACTAATAAAAGACTTACAGCATTTCTAGGTTCCTCAAATTCCCCAAGCTTGTTGGTATGGTCCCAGTTAATTGATTTTTTGATAAATCTCTACTCATCACACAAATCCAGTGTATCAGAAGAAAAGGAAAAAGAAAAAGAAAAAAGGAGCTATAATTGAATTACTTGCGGCAAGTGAGGACTTACAGAGTGATAAGCTGAAATAAATACCCAATCTGGTAAGGAATGGAACCATGAATTGTGTTGTCGGATAGATCGCTGTTGAGTTTTGACATGTATAAAACCATATCAAATATGTATGCATGTATTAATTAAGGCAAGAGCCAAGCTTACGACGATATATATATATAGTTGTTTAATTTATTAAATTTAGTTATAAAAGCTTATGCAAAATGATTGATCATTGAATTAATTAATTAATTAATTGTACATACAGTATCTGCAGGTATGTCAGAGCAGCCACACGTTCTGGGATTTTTCCAGTTAAGCCTACACTCTCCATGATTCTGGATACAAAAAGATTAAAATGCAGTTAATAATGGAAATTAGCCTTGCTTTTGTTATGACTGTCAAGGCAAGTAATTAGATTAGAGTTGGAACATATACATGCCGGAGATGTGCGGGGTCCCTTTATCGACGAGGCAAGTGATGGTAATATTGGAACTAAGCTTTGGCGTCTCACGGCAATATGAACTCAATTTAGGTAGTTGTGCCCTCCACTGCAAACTGGACATCATTTCCGTCAGACCGGCCACTGCCAATAATATTTCCGACAAGAAATGTTGTTAAACTGATCATGAGCAAATGGATCTATGCCAGCTATATAGCTACAAGACAAAAACATTCGTTCAACTCTTAATTAATTTATATAAGTTACATGCATTATCGAATTTGCTATCCAATTATAATTTCGTTTGTTTTAACTTTTAGCAATTCTCAATACAGAGAATTTATGCGCACCTGATAATTAGTGATCATATATTTATATAGTCATTATTTAGCACGGATATGACACCATATGGTATTATAGTTAATTGCAAAAAATGATAAAAACACGTTAATACTATATGGTGTTATCTCGAGTCTGCATTTAAAAAAATGAAGACATTTGCATTTATATATATATATATCCTGATTTGGTAAATGATAAAGTCTGGAAAAGCTATTATGCCATGCAATTTAATAGCATTATGCAATAATACTATTAAACCACACGGCTTCAAAACTTTTACAAACATTACACTATTAAACCTCATAGTTTAATAGCTTTCACAAACTTTAAAAAAGTCTAAGATTCTATATTGGAAAATTTTTAATTAATATATATATTATGTACTTATATGTATATAATAATGGAAACCGCATGCTAGAGAACCAAAAACCCTTTAAAATTATGAAATTTACTCGAGATATAAAGAATTATTAGCATATATTACCTTCATGACCAGGTAGATCACCTACTTTAGTATCATTTTCAGCAGCACTCTGAAATTTGAACTCGGAGCCAAGTTGACAAAGAAGAAACAAAATTAGTAAGAACACAGTCTTAGAAATTAGAACCACGCGATGCCCAGCAGAACGTTCATCCATTTTATTTTATTTATTTTTAACTTTTAATTCCTAGCTGGCTGTTCTAAACTTTCAGTTCGCTCACTCACTCACTAGCCAGCTCCTGTCTGGCTGCGCTAATTTGATAATTTCTATCGCCGATATTTTTATATAGGAGAAGAGATGCCAGTCTTGATTAAATAACACGCCACCTGTGCTTTGTATTTTGAGGGTACAAGAGTAATTATCGAATTCAGAAAAGGAAAAAGGAAAAAAAAAAAAAGAAGAAAACAAGGTGAAAAACATTGTGATGGATTAAATAAAGTCGAATCTATTTGGGTAATTGAAAAGTATTTGTTAAAGGGATGATTAAAGTTTAAAGATATTTGTGATTGATTAAAGTCGAAAGCTATTGGGGATAAGAAGCACGTTTACTTGTCTTCCTCTCTTTCTCTTTCTTCTTCACAACAAAGATGCTAATGGCGGTTCCCTTGATATATGTTTGCATTGCTTTTTACTTTCTTGCACTTCACATGCATGACTTTTGTTTTCGAATTTATTTTTCGTTGCCTTGTACTTAACCTTCTCTGTAGGGTTAAGATTCACCACGTCTCCTTAATTAGGTGTCTTTTTTTTTTTTTTATAAAGCCTTCTCTTTCCGCGGATATATACATGTCTCTGTATGTGTGTGTTTTCTAATTCAGGATACTATATATGTACCGATCTGGTCCAAGATCCTAAACTTCGTTAAAATTAAAAAAAAACTACTAAGTCATATGATTTAATAGTATAGTGCCATTATATTATTAAACTACGTGCCTTAATAGATTTCTAATACTTTAGCAAAGCTTAGGATCCCCTATATACATATCCTTCAAAAATAAAAATAAAAAAAAGAAAAGGAGTTTAAAATTATAATAACTAATTGTAGGTCGGTCAAAGCAAAGTGTGGATGTGTTGGCATCTATTTCCATTTGATCGAGGATGTGTCGCCGGGTAATATGTTAACCAGACCCTCCATGATATTTCGTTTCAAGTTTTGAACGAAATGTAAAGAATTTGCGGCATTGTTTAAATGTGGCCAGATTTTTGTCGAATTTTTCTGTTTAAGCCTTCAAATGATCTTTATTTCTTTATTTCAGAAATTTTTAAATGTTTTCATTGATTTATATGTTCTGATTATTGGATTAAGGGCCCTTTGCTTCATTTATTTTATCTTTAATTTATGCACGGTAGATTATCATGTAATAGTAACCCGATATTAAGTTAAAGTTATTATTGGAGTCTTATGATAAATAAGGTTTAAAAAAACTAATTTCTTATGTCATTAATAAAATTTTAGATTTTTTAAATAAAAATTATAGTTTCAATTTTATAAAATTTTAGTTCAAGTGCGGAATCTTTTTATAAAACGATATACACATACCTGATTAATTGAACCGACATACAAGTAGTCTTAAGTTTTTTTTTTCTTTAAATGGTCCTCGACAATGTCGAGAAGAAACTTAAAATAAAACTAAGAAAAGAGTAAAATAAAAACAAGGAGTTGAGTCTTTAAGAGAAAGCCAAGCCTCTCAATTAAAAAAATACAAGTCAACAAAACATTAAGCACCGAATCAACTAAAGCAATTTTAAAGGGATTGGTAGGGATGACAATGGAGCAGATATGTGTTGGATCTACTCTGCTCCATATCCAGATCCATAATAAAAATCAAGATCTGTATCTGCTCCAAATCCGTCATGAATCTATATTTTTTGCTTCATATCCATATCCAAAAAAGAAATAAATATCTATATCTGCTCCAAATCCGAAAAAAAAATTAAAATTCAAATCTGCTCTAGATCTGTCATGAATTCTAAAACTCATCAATTAAAAAGTAATAATTTTTTAGAATGATAATTTAAGGCTAAAATGTATTGATAACAAATAATTATATAATTTTTCTAAAAAATATAATAAATATTGTATCTTATACTTTTACACCAAAACAACAAATAAGATATAAAATATCATTTAAAAGTAATTGTACGAATAAAATCAATCTAATATTCTACTATTTCCTTTATCATTTTAATATCAACGACACACCCACCCTCATTCCTATAAAATTAGATAATGACATATAAATTAAATAAAATTTATATTTAGTCCTTTATTATTTTTATTATGATTTGACTAGATATATGAATACCTATATTCCTTCAAATTATTTGGTCAATATAATAAAATAAATTGCCAGGTTGTATTACTTGGCTTGCAATTTGAATATTGCATGTACGTGCTTTGAGGCTGACCGACCTTTAAATTTACAAAACTAACCTTTAAGTTTTAAGAGTTTAAATGTATGGTAAATACCATTAATATGCTATGAATAAAATTTATTATCATTTTAATTTCACAATTGTTAAGAAACTTTTAAAATAAAATTAAATTAAAAGATGAGTGGATATGGATATGGATTTAGATATTAAGATAAATCTAGATCTGCTCCAGATCCGTCTTAGATCCGCACATCAATATCCAAATCCGATCCAAATTCATTTTAAACTGACCAAAATCCGATCCGATTGGATTTGGATCACGTGGATCTTGGATCAGATCCAATCCATTGCCATCCCTAGGGATTGGGAAGCATCCTTCTGAAGGAAGACACGGATCTCAGGTGGTGAGTTAAGTTTTAACCACGCATTGGTCTTAAATGTTTTCCACTTGTTTTTCGCACTCAGCGATTTCTTGAAATTTCCATGCAGCTTATCCCAAAAAAAAAAAAAACCATGAAGATTAGATTCGTGGCTCTAAAGCTCTTCAAACTTCAGGAATGGCACTAATATAATCCAGCAAGTATCAGTGGTGACAGATTGTTTCTATTTAGATTCTTAAATAATTCCCAGATTACACGATTCTTTATTCACTCCATTAAAGGAAAAGAAAGATGCTACGGTAAAGTAATTCTCCAATTTTCTGGTCCTTTAATTCGCAGACTTTTTGTGTTCTTGGATCTGTTCTAGCTGTCATGCAACTTTTAGGGCGGGTGATTGAAATTGAATCAGTTTCAATATTCAGTTTTTGGGGAAACAAAAGGAATTTCATTGTAAGGATGTTGGTATTTCTATACAACATCAATTTAATATTTGTACGTTGCCATCCTCATTGTACACATCATTGAGTCTTCATTAATATTTTAATACCTACGTAATTTAGTTTATCTCAAGTATTACAACAGTGCCTTGGAACGACGGCAAATACAGGCAAATTAGGATTTTACATATTATATGTATGTGAGGTCCACATTAGTCTATACAGAGAGATTTTAGCATGAGGGAAACGCATAAGGCAAACTTATATGATGAAGTTGGCGTGAACCATAGAGAAGATGCAAGACATGGTGTTACTTCACATGCGGACAACAAGGTCAAAGTAGTTGAAGATAAATCAATCTCTACATAGATGTTATCTATCAAGATCAATCAAGCAATATTCCTTGAGATGGAAATTACAATTGGCGTGATCATTGAAGATTGAGATTAAATTGTTTTGATTTAAAGCAGATGATAAACAGATATTGAAGAGATAATATTGTTATATTATCGTGAAGAGTTCCTTATACATCTAAAAGCTTTGGGAGTTATCAAAAGGAAAAAAATTTAGACTCTTCATTGCACGTGATTTGTCTGTCACTATATAAAGGCGAGTCATTCATATATTTTACTAAAAGGATTCTACTTCAGAGGCTACAACCTTGTGATCATTCTTTGATTTGGGAGACATTGTCTCTAGTCTTTTCACGAGACGGGTCACATGTTCGCAGTAGAGGGAATTTACAGAGAGGTGACACACCATTGACTAAGAAGTCTTGCTCGGGGGAGGAAGCAAAAGACATGTGGTGCACACAAAGTGGTCACTTGGTTAGGTTATGACAAGGTGGCCACAATCACTCGAGGATGTCTCAGACCGTGTAAGATTCCAATAGTTTGTAATCTCTTCAACCTAGTGAATTATTTGATATCTAAATGTGGCCTCATGGATGCAGGGATTTGAATCCTAAACCATGTAAAAATTCTCTTGTTTGTTTTATTTTTACACATTAATTTGTTTAATCTGCCTTTAATTGAACTTGGTAAACCTACTAAAATTGGATCTGTCAAATCATTTTTACTTCATTAATAATGTGTGATTTAATGCTAATACATAGAGTAATAATACTGGTCAATTTTTTTTTTAAACTGAATTAATTAATAAAAAAATAAAAGAAAGGAATTACAATTGTCCAGAGGGGACATAATGAGTTTTATCCCTTAAAATTTGTAAGAAGTTAAAGTAGAAAAAAGAAAAAAGCATGAAGTTAAACCAAAAGAGGTAACTATATAAAATGATATTTTAGAAACTCGTTGGCATCATGAGAAAGTAACTCCAAAATCTCTAAAGGCGGAGTCTGCCACCAAGTGAGAGAATCACAAATACGACCCAAGTTAGTTAAATGATCAGTCACATAGTTAGTTTCGCAGAAGATATGAGAGAATCTAAACGCCATAGAGTTGATGAGATTACAACAATTCAACCATCTGTTATGAATACCCCATGGAGGAGGAGCGAAGGATTGGAAAAAAGATGAATGACTAACATAGAGTCGCTTTCTAGCCAAAGACAATACCAACCCTTGTCATGAGCAAATTCAGTAGCTAACGTAGCTGCCATAATTTCAGCAAAGTAGGCAGTGTTAATGCCTAAAGAAAGACCAAAAGCACCTAAAACGATCCCGTGTAATCTCAAAAAACACCACCACAAATTGAGCTACCTGGATTACCTTTAGATAAACCATCAATGAAAACATTCAAGAATGCAATAACACGAATTTTTAATGTCAGATTACTACTAACCTACCATAAATTAAAGATAAAATAAATGAAACAAAGTATCCTTAATTCCAAAAACCAGACGGAAGATAAAAAAAATCAATGAAAACATTCTTAAAATTTCTTAAATAAATAAATAAAGATCATTTAAAGGCTTAAACAGCAAAATCGGACCAAAATCTGGCCATATTTGTAACAAAGCCACAAATTCTATAGACTTTGTTCAAAATTTTACCCCACCTGTAAAAGATAGAGGGGGTGCACAAAACGAAAATTAATTTTTTTAATCTCTTGAATTCAAATGGTCAATAAAATAAAAATATTTGAAGAACTTGAAAACAGTATAAAATTTTGTTTTGAGAATCAATTTCATATTTAATCTAATTGAAACTTTTAATTCGAACATACCCACTCCTTGCTTCGACCGAGAATAGTCATTAAACTTTTAAACCTCTTTATTTATTCTTCTTTTTGACAGAAATATCAAAAAAAAATATTGATTTTGACTTTTGTGACGAATATATGTACTTTTATTTTCCTATTGTGAATAAAGCAGTTTCCCTTTTCTTGTTTTATTTTGATTCTCTTCATTTTGGGTTACATCAATAATGCCAGCCTATAATTGTTCTTCATGCCTGTTAAAAATTCAACAAGAATAGTATCAATTAATATTTTCAGGCTTTATCGGGCCCTTTGAATACGAATTCACCTGCAAAGAAAAAGCATATATTCTCAGGATTTTATCAGTCTTCTTTTTTTTTTTCTTTTGCTTTTTGAAAAAGTTCTTCTTTGTTTGATAAGTAAACTATTTATTGATGGTATGTGACCTCAGACATTCGAGCATTCAAACAACTGAGAGGAATCGATACAGAACCTTCTGCTTGTATGTGATATACTGGCCTTGAAATGACTGTTGGGACAGAATAACCTACCACTTCAATTTATTTATAAGTAATGTTATACTTGGTTATTTAAAAATATTTGGGATTTGTTTGAAATTTCTGTTAGAAGGCTCAAAAATAATTTTTAAAATTAAAAGTTAACTTTACTGTTTGATAAATTTTCTTAAAAATCACTTTTGACAAAATAATTGTATACTATATTACGGCTGATTTTTTCACACACTTTTTTTACTGCAATTCTTCTGTGTCCCATTAACTATACCTTCAAAACCTCTCTAGTACTGCAAATAAGATCACCACTTAGGTTAATATAGTAAATCCACTACAATTTAATACTCAGATAAGTTAATAAACTCTATTATATAATAATTTTACATAGTCCCAACTTGGGCTAAAGGTCTAAATTAATGATTTCCAAAAACTACTAAAATAATATTTTTTCTTAAAATTCTTATGCAACTATGTAGACTCATTCCAATCATAAATTTATAGTTTGTTAAAATTAAAAATATAATTGTTATGATATTTAATTAAACAAAATTTGATTGTTGTGAAGAGAAGAGGATAAAAATGCTTCTTATCTCCAAATTCCAACAGCTTTCAACTTTAACCATTTCAACTTTAATTAATCAGTCAAAATATTTTTTTCACCTTCTTTTCTTGTACCCTCAAAATGCAAAGCGCAGGTGGCTTGTTATTTGATCAATTCTGGCATCTCTTCTCCTATATAATAAATATCGGCAATAGAAATCAAATTAGCAGAGCCAGATAGGAGCTAGTGAGTGATTAAGCGAACTGAAACGTTGAACAGCCAGCTAGGAATTACAAGTAAAAACAAAAATAATTTGTTTACATGGTACTCTGTTATATTCAGCTGAACAATCTACTCTGACTGTTAAAACCCTTTTCCAACTGTTTTATGGGAGGACGAGTTTCCAATGATGCAAAAGCCAGCTCAAATGTGAAAGCGGAAGTGAAGGGTTCTTCATCAGTTGATCAGAAGAAGCCTAAGGGCAAATCATCTAGATCTATTAACAAACCTCCAATCCTAGTTTCTTACTTCCCTGTCAATTCTAACATGAACATGTCTCGCTTGTAGCATACTGTCTGAATTGAAAAGGCCAGCAGATACCACTGCATTGATTTGGTTCAGCCCAAACAAATATTGAGCCCAACCCATAATCAAGCAAGGAGTGAAAAAATGGCGCGGCATCGTTACTTAGCTGATCTCATTCATTCTCGTGTCAAAATGTATCATGATGATCGAGTGTATATTGTATTCTATTGTTGTACCCATTTATGTAATCTTTCATCTTTATACATAATTATATGTATAAGTTCTCAATTACAAAATACAAAAATAAATTGAAAAATTGAACTTCTTGCTGCCCAGGATCGAACTGGGACCTTTAGTGTGTAAGACTAAAATGATAACCACTACACCACAGGAACCTTGCGGCTTGTATTTGACTAGATTATTTAAAAACATAAAAATAATAGAAAAGGAGCATATAATTAAACGATCAAAGTATGGACTGACGACAACTAGCTGGCTAGCTGATAACGAAAGCCATCAACCCCACCATATATATTTACATAATAAAAGAAAGTCTACTATACACAGGACCGTTAGTGCATTAAATCTCATGAATTGGAAAATTGAAAATTGAAAAGTTGGGTTCCGATGATTTCTGAAAAGCATTTGATTTGATTCTGAATCTCTTAATTAGCGGCTCTTCTCACTGAAAGTGTCAAATAATGGAGGTGGCCTGGCCTGGTCGCGAAAGAGGCTTCATCCGCGGAGGCTTACACACTCAAAAGCAAAGCAAAATCAAATTCAAAATCAAAAATCATCAGGAGCTCCCAAGACTAGTGGCTGATTTTCCCACTACTCCACACTTATTCTCTCGCTTGTAGTGCATGCATAGTATTATTGCACAGGATGATGATGATCCAGCAAAGAGCAAGATCCACTACATCATGTATAATATAATTTCTTTCAGAATATGTCTAGTAACTTCATTTCTTTCGCCTTCGAATGCTTGCTTACTTAAGTCTTCAGAGTTACTTTACTTCATGTTAATGTCGTGGTTTGAGCTTAATTAATTGTTTATGTCATGATTTTTTTCGTCATTAATTGTTTCGCCTTTGGGCGAGACACTCTCCACGTCATTATACCATTGGCAGTGGATGATAATATATGGTAAAACTGTTCAATCCTAAATTTGTCACTTGTTCAAGCAATGGTGTTAAAATAATTTGCATACTCTCTGTTCGGCCCAGCCAAGCTATATAGATACACACACTTTCAGGATTCCAGTAAGTGCTTCTGCTTAAAACCCTTTTATGATTCACCCATGCCATTGCTAAATCTCTGATTGATGTGAATTTAAACATGAAAATTTCTAAAACTTGTTTATAGAATTTGATGGTTGATGATGATCTTTTATCAAGTTAATATTTACCGTCGTATCACTTAATTTTAAAGTTATGATAAATATATTTTCAATAAATTATTGTATTGGATCCTTGGTTACGCCGAGAACCAATTCGTAACTTGTTCTACTGAAGCTCGAAGCTAAGACCTAAGTCTTAGGAAAGTCGCTTTTACTACTGGAGCGACCTTAGCAATTAATTATTGTATTTGATCCTTGGTTACCAAGAGAATTTATTCGTAACTTGTTCTATTAAAGCTCGAACCTAAGACCTGAGTCCGAAGAAAGTGAACTAGACATGATACAACAGATATATTCTAGAATTATTATGTTCGATACATTATTATGTTCTGACTAGTATCATTCTGTCGATTCACGCATATGACACAATTTTACTCTGATCAATGTTTTGGGTGACTTCACTATTCTGATAGATGTTCTGTCAAGTCCCATGGAAATGAGATGAATCCATTATATATTTTGTGTTGTCCCTCCTTGTACTGAAAGTGCTAGTCTCTTTTCTGCCGTCTGTACTTTATGTGTGTCATAATTGTATGGTTGTAGCAGAAGCCCATACGAGCTCATAAGATGTACATTTTACTGAGATGATAATGAACATGAAATTAACAGGGAACATTTGCCCGAGGATATGGCGGCGTCGAAAGCGACAGAGGCGATGATTGGGACATTGATAGAGAAAGTGTTTTCTGCTTTGCTGACTCAAGCTCAGTACGCACTTGATTTTAAAGATCAGCTTGAGGCAATGAAGACAAAGCTAGAGCTAATGACTGCCTTCATCTCCTGCACTGATAAGCAGAAAACTCGGGGGGAGTTCATCCAGAAGATCTTGCCTAACCTGAGAAAAATAATTTATGAAGCAGATGACATAATGACGGATTGCCAAATTAGAGATGAATATCGGAAAGATGGGTTTTGCCACAGGTTCTCACTTCGTGACTTGTTTTTCATATACCAAACAGGCAAGGATTTGACGCATATCAATTCACGGATTGAGAAAATGGAATCTAGCTTGGGGGTATATGGAAGAGCAGAACAGCCAATCATCCACCAGGGGCCTAATAATTCATCATACCAAATATTTAAATATTCCCCAGACGACCGCGAACCATCTGAAATAATCGGTTTGGAGAAGGACTTGGAAAAGATCAAAGGGTGGATCCTTAGCAGTAATGAGAAGCTTCAGCAAATCGGTATTGTGGGTATGGGTGGTTTAGGCAAAACCACCATTGCCCAAAAGATATTCAATGATAGAGAGATGGTTACATACTTTGAGAAGAGGATATGGGTGCCAGTTTCTCAGAATTTCAGCGAGGAATGAGTCATGAGGGCCATGTTGAAACAGCTGGGAGAGGATGAATCGGGAATTGAAGAAAGCCATTTGCTGCACAAAATTCAACAGAGGCTCAGTGACAAGACCTGTCTCATTGTAATGGATGATGTGTGGAGAATGAATCTAGATTGGTGGAAGAATTTCTATCCGACTGAAAAAAGATGCTTCGCTATCATCACATCTAGAAATGAAACCGCTGTCAACAGTATGGGAGTTGATGAGTCAAGAATTCATCGCCCAAAAATTTTAAATGAAGAGGAGAGTTGGTCATTACTCTGCAAGCATGCATTTTTAACGAGCAAGGGAAAATGCCCCAATAAGGAGTTTGAAAAAAAAAGTAGAGAGATCTTGAAGAAATGCGGGGGACTACCGCTGGCAATCAAGACAATAGGAGGCTTGCTTGCTCCAAAAGTCCATTCCCTTAGTGAGTGGAATAAAATCAATGATGATTTTCATGTATATTTGACAACCGAAAGAGAGAACAATTCGGTGGTGGCTTCTCTACGACTGAGCTATGATGAACTCCCCACACATCTAAAGCAGTGCCTCTTGTGTTTCTCTGTTTATCCCGACGACTTTGAGATAAGTGGTGAACAGATGGTACATTGGTGGGTGGGAGAAGGACTCATCCGGGGCAGGGACAATCGGACTGCTACGGAATTAGGCTTTGATTATCTTTCAGAGCTAGTAAGCAGATGCTTGGTTGAAGTTGTGCATCGAAGAGGCTATGATGGCAGGGTCTATAGTTGCAAGATGCACGATCTGGTCAGGGATATGACCATTCAGATTGCAAAAGATGAGGCTTTCTGCAGCTTTGATGAACAAGGCAGGCAGAAATTGACACAAGACTCGCGATGGTTCGGTGTCAACAGTGACATGGATCCAAAATCCCTGAAAAAAAGTTCAAGGCTCAGGGCATTGATACTGCAATCAAGCACTCCAGTTTCCCTTTGGAATGTGAAATCGCTCATGTCACTGAGGGTGCTGGATTTCTCATACTGTAAGCTAGATCGAATGAATGTTGAGGATCTATTGGATAAGATCTCTTCACTTAAACGCCTTGCATGTCTCAACTTAAGCGGAGTTGCAGGCAATATTGAGCTCCCATCTTCAATTCAAAAGCTTCGTAATCTCCAAATACTTGTTCTGAGGAGGTGCACCAAACTACATCCATCAATTACTAGTTTGAAGAAGTTGATCATCTTGGACCTCGGATCTTGTCCTCTCCAGTATCTACCTCGTGGACTCGAGAAGCTAATTTATCTCCAGGAGCTGTCTGGATTTCGGGTGGCGAGTCAGTCTAACACACAAGGCTGTCGACTTAACGCCCTGCTGGGACTGAAGCAGCTAAGAGTTCTACGAATGTCCATAAATAATGAGAGTGAAATCTCGGAAGATGAATGGAATGTCTTATCACAGCTCGAGAAACTCAAAGTTTTAGCTATTGATGCAGAGGATTGTAAAGAAAAACATGTATCACAGATGTTGGATAGGCTTTTGCCTCCTCCGAGCCTTCAGGAGCTTTACCTCAGGCGATACCGCCACGAAATTCTGCCAAAATGGATTAATCTTAAGCACCTCTCAAGCCTGCAATATCTCTGTCTTGAGGATGGAGACATCAGCAACTTCGAAATCAGTTCTGAATCTGATCAGGATAGCAATGGCACCACAGAGGTTAGCCGTTGCTTCAATCTGTTAAATTCCCCTTTTCCTCTTGACAAGCCGGCTGTCTGGAAGAAGAATCAAGATTGAGAAATCAGAATGTATGGTACACTGCTACTATCATTAATTATACTAGCCACTTATGATAAAATAAGAGCATGACATGTATTATTGTTGGATCTTTTTGAGGTATGTATTCAATTTGTCTGTTACTCGAGTGTGATGAATATTCGAACTTGGCCAGTGTTACTGTTTTAAGTTTTCAATAATATTAGACATCCCAACATTTGATTCTTAACTTAAATCCAAATACCATTTATTTATTAGATAATATAATTTATAACTTCTAAAATTATTTAACTATCATTCAATAAATTATTTAACTACCATTCAATAAATAAACGTTATATCAGTGTTATATCAATTGAAACTTAAATTAAGACTTGAATATTGGGATACAAAACTTTCCTCTTCACCTTTTTTATTTTTTTATTCGTTTAAATCATTGTGCAAATGGGAAAAAAAAAACTCAAACTACTTGCAAGTTACATATATTATCAAAATTCAAAAAACATCAACAACCAAACAAGAGATAAAATCATAAACTATGTAATAGTTCCTAAAGACACCACGCAAAACCCATAGAAGTACTGCAAAGGCCACACATAATAATAGAATTTAAATTCGGTATTGAATTAAACTTTTTGCTACCGTTTTAGAAATATAATTGGTAGTTATTAGATAAAAATTTAAAACTAATTAAATCTTAACCAAATATTACTGTACATGCATTTGTGATAGAAGATTATGAAGAATTGATGAGTTCCGGTCTTTGTCTTTTAATGTCATTTATAATTTTCCATTGAGGTTACAATTGTAAATTTAAAAGAGGGGTTTTATCAAGATTTTGAGATCTGTAAACAGCACCACTCGCAAAGCAAAGCTAAAGAGGGGCTTTAATTGTTTTTTTCACTTAATGACTTAATTAACTTAAATTCAATCAATTAAGTCATTAAGTCCATTTATTTTTTCAACTTAAAGAAAATTTTCAATCATTAAATCATTAAGCTATTAAACCATTTTTTTAACTTTTTGTAAAATCTAAAAAATCTTAATGATATCATTAAAAGCTATTCTCTAAAATATCCCAATTTAATTAATCGATTTTCTTCCTTACTTAAATAAAATTTAATAATTAACATTATTATCCATCTCTATAACTTGTGTTGATATAATGATAGAATATTATTATTTTATCATTATTTTATCTTTTTATTTTATTCAAATTAGCATTATTATCTTCATAATTTTTTATGAACAATATAAAAACATTGTAAATTACAATAAAATCAATTAACCTGTACTAATTAAGAATATTAAAGAATTATATTCAATTGAGCATGATTTTTTTTTGTGTTCATAATATATTATTTTATTTTTATTATTTAATATGTTGATTATTTGTTTCTCATTTCTAATTTATAAGGATACAAATGTAAAAAATAATAATTTTTGGATTTTTCAGTTAAAAATATTTTAATAATTATTTTTAATAATTTTAAAAATATATTATTTAAATTCAAACATTCAATTTTATTTACAATTTAGACAACTTCAAGTATATTCAAATATTATTTAAAAAAAAACCACCGAATTGTTAAAGATGTCCACTTCTCTCGAAAGGTATTGGGGGTGCTGAATTTGATTGGTAGCTAAAAATCAGCCTTTTTCCTTTTTTTTTTTTTTTTCATAGGGAAAGTAAGCAAATAAAGATGGAATGAAGGTGCTAAAGACTGCCACACAAAATATTGACTAGCCTGATTAGGCTGATTTCAATTTCATGCTACAGCAGGCTGCATCCCTTTCCATTATTAGTTATTATTAGCATGCTATGTTTATTCCCTACTACAACTTTGATTAAGTATATTATTATTAGCATCATCTCTTTATAAAGTAAGGGAAGAAGAATCAATTCTCCGCTCACTTTTAGAGCACTGATTTTTACCCATCATTTTTCTTTATTTTGCATTAGAATTTCATTTGACAGGATAGAGAATTTGGGTTTGTTCTTCAAGGATTAGGATTCTCTCTTCCTCTTTTTTTTCAATCTCTTTTAATCTCTCTTAGTCCTTCAATATTTATAAATTTATTTCTAAATAAAGTGAAAAAAAAATTGGCTTGATTGACAATATGAAATTTTAAAATTCAATCTTAACCACTTATTTCACTTGAAGAGATTAGGGAAAAAAAAATATCAAAAGAAGATCCTTGTCCGTTCTTAAAAGTCAAATTAAAACTCATAATGATGGTGTTGCATGATACTTACTATTATATTAAACAAATCTTTCTATTAGAAGGATTGATTACGAACTAGAATTTAGTATTGTTTATTTTTCTAACGTTCGTATTTTAAAATTATCAGGATGGAGTTGAAAGATTAAAAAAGAAAAAGAAGATATAAACTTTGATACACTAAAGACAAGAACAGTACATTCTAGTTCGTACTTCTCTTATCTTTTAACTTTGTATTTTAAATTCATCTGAACATCCGAACCTAAACATAGTGGCGAATCTAGAAAAATAATTTACCGGGGGCTAAATTAAATGACAATAAAATATAAAAATTGAAACTTGAATATATAAAATTTTTTATAACACAGTTACAATTATTTTCTACGCGATTTCATATTCTGAAAACATTGTACAATAAATTCATTATCAGTACTATTAAATATATCTTTCTACATAAACAATCAAATTATTATTTGTCCATTCATCTCCCATCCAATTCTGAAGTTCATTCTTCACAAATTTTGTTGTTGAAAATGTTCTCTCTACTGTGGTTGTAGAAACTGGAAGAACTTGGACTATTTAAAAATATGACAGGGGTTATTTAAAAATTTATTAATTTTTCTTTCAAACAAAAATGGTTTTTTTTTTCAGTGGGGGCTTGAGCCCCCACTAGTCCTACACTACATCCGCCTCTGCCTAAACACCAGGTTACATATTATATTATAAACAAACACTTGTCAAATGATTACTAATATTACTATTTTCATTGTTACCGAGTGTTAAGCATTCCACTTTACCCATGTACGTATTTGAATGGGGCTATTATGAATACTAGTTAGCATAAAATTCTATTTTAAATAAATAAATAAATAAACTAAAAAGAATCAAAGAGATTAACCAAAAAATAATAAAAAAAAAGCCAAAACATGTCGCAAGGCCAGATGAAGATGAATAAGTTCAACAGTGGTTAACTTGAAACTCTTTTAAAGGTCCAATTTTATAAGTGGGTTACGTAAGGTATTTAAGCCATGAAGACCACTCCTATGGGCTTGTTTTAAGCTCAACCCTGACATCATTCACACGGCCCTTTATCCTCAAGTCAATTCTACAAATAAGTTTTTTTTTTATTACATAACTCCCACTTCTTTATTATACACCCACCCTACATTCTTTAATTTCATATTAAATAATTTAATTTATATGGTCTCCATATCGTATATTAGATTAAATAAGGCCACTAAAGAATTCGAACATGAACGACTAGTGATGACGAATGCTAATGATTGATGCACAAGAGATGGAACATTCTCATTTTTAACACTTATCATCAAAATAGAGGTGTCTGGTGTGAATCTCTCCTCTCATTTGCATCACCAATGGCATCCTCATTGTGCTTTGATCCATTCTTTTCACGAAACGACAATATATAGTTTAGGGCTTTTAAAAATATATTTCATTTACTTGAGATATTTTTTCAAGGTGAGTGAAACAAAAACTTGTGAGTGCTTAGTTGTTCGATTTGTAAAATTTTTTATGAGAGTATGTACTGAAGTATAAGGTTCCAATCTCCTTCATATTTCTGTGAAAGATGTTGGATTATCATCTAGTACTTAAAGAATAAATATATATAAAATAAAGAGATGAAAATGGATGTAATAAAAGAAATTATCTATGGGTAATTTGTTACTAATTGCGGTTCAATAAATAACAAAGGACACATAAATAGAAATAAAAACACAAAATATAGAGATATTCATCTCATTCAACCATGATGTTTTTCCTTTTATTATATTGATTTTCATGTGTAAAAATATAGAGTATGAAGCCCTTCGAAGAGACCAAACCGACCCAACGATTCGGCTTGGTGCGGTTTGGTTTAAAAGGTTAATAAAAATCGGTTGGTTCATATTAGAGGTGTGTTTATTTGTAGGATTAAAGAATCGGAATTTGAAATGAGAATAATTATTAGTGTTTATTTGTTAAAGTAAAAATGGGAATGAGAATGAAATATAAGAGGTCTGTATGTTTTTTAAATTAAGAAAATTTTGGGAATCAAGTCCCTATTCCTTAAATTTTTTATTTTACCTCTATTAAATTTTTTAATTTTCAGATTATCCTTAACTAATTTTTGTCATTTGCAAATAGGTCCTAAATTATTTATTATTAGTAAGATAATAGTAGTAGTAGTAGTAGTAGTAGTAGTAGTAGTAGTAGTAGTAGTAGTAGTAGTAATAATAATAATAATAATATGTCATCATCATTATTATTATTTATTAATGTCATTATTATTATTATTAAAATTTATTTATTATTTTGATCGTTGTTGTTGTTGTTTTTATTTTTATTAAGATTATTATTATTGTTAATAATAATTATATTGAATGATAATAATCATAATCACAATTATTATAATAAATAATGACAATAATCAACTTAGGTTATTTTAATAACTTGTAATAATCTATTTTAATTGCAAGATAAAATAAACACATTAATAGTAATACAACTCATTTGTATTCCAATTCCTATGAGTAAAGTAAAAAAGTAAAAAATTTATTTTGATATAAAATAAACACATTAATAGTAATATAACTCATTTGTATTCCAATTCCTATAAGTAAAGTAAAAAATTTATTTTGATTCCCATTTAACATTCTAATTCCATCCATTTCAATTAAGGATTAGTAACATAATAAAGAATGAGAATAAGAATAAATTGTTTACTTATGGTGCATTTACTTTCCGGATTGGGGAATCGTAATCTGAAATCGGAATGATTGATGGCGCTTACTTCGCAAAAATAGAGTAAGAACTAGAATTAGAATCGTGAGGCCCACCACTATTTGGGAATGTGAAATGAGAGATTGATTTCCATGGGTAGAGATGACAAAAATACCCGTCCGGTCCGGACCCGAACCTTACCCAGGCGTTGCAGGCCGGGTAATACCCGGCCCGGGTATGAAGCTGGGTCGGTCTTAGGCATCACTTGATAAACCCGGAACCCGAGTTTTATTAAAAAAAATTATAAAATATATATTATTTTAAATATTTTATATTAATTTGACTCATTTATTATACATATATAAAGTTTTAAATACTTAAAGTTTATATTTTCATGTCAAATTTTATTGAAATAAATTTAAAACTTATAAAATTACCAAAAAATAAAAAATATATACACATAATATTAAAAATATAAAATTCGGGTACTCGGATTAAAACCCGACCTGGACCCGGACCGGTTGCATCCGGGCAGGGTTCAGTCATTGCAATACCCGGACCCGGCCCGGGGTTTTGCCATCCCTATCTTCAATAGAATCACCATCTAACTGACTGATCAACAAACTAATTTGCAAGTGGGCATGCCAACATGGATAAGTGCCATCAAAAATCAAATTAACAAAATGGGATTCCTCTAAAACAAGCAAAATTGAAAAGGCTATTGTAAAATTTGTAAAAGAACAAATTTGTAAAATTACCAAATTGATTTGACCCATCAAAAACTGCACTGGCAACATTTTCGTTAATCGAACTCATCGAGGTCATGTAGTTGCAACACAAGTCGTTCTCGAGGTCAACTGAACTCATCGACTTACTGATCTGAAATGAGATGCATACTGTTTGGAATCTGGTATTGTACCTCGGATTACGATGAATGGTTGGA
>MKYO02029067.1:134440-158027 GCA_002013955.2 Citrus medica
ATTAATATAATATAATTAAATAATACATTATTCAACATATATTTAAAATAATAAAAATAAAAATATAATAAAATATAATATTAAATTAAAAAATTATATTCATTTGTTATTATTACAAAGTAAAAAAAAAAAGTGCTAAGCTAATGCGTCCAATTTTTGCATTAGAATGCATTTTAGGTGCCCCAACCCTAACAAAAGGCACTATCATTTCTGCTTCGGGTCGGATTGAGCCCGATCCGATTTGGGCCAAATCCTATAACTTTGTTCAGGAAGGAAATTTGGGCTGCACTATTTCGTGAACCACCCAACCAGCAGCGGCTCAATTTTATGGTCGTTGACTAGCGATGATGCGGCAGGACGACGAGACAAGACGCGGCAGTCGCAGCTGGTTGGCTGGTTCACGTCGCGTGGCTGATTGAAGGCTTGGAGAAGGCGAGACAGCACGGCTGAACAGGCAAGCAATGCAGCGGCTAAGCAGATGAGTAGTGGCAGCGGCTGGTTGTTGGTTCACGTCGACGGTGGCTTTGCTAGCTGTCGGCTGAGTTGAATTAGGATTTGTGAAAGCTGAAATGAGATTGGTTAATTGTTTTGTGATAATTGAAGTGTATGATTGTATGTGTTCGTGATACTGGTATGCAATGTGTGCGTGTGACTGTGATGTATGCGCGTGTGATACTGTGATGTGTGCGTGTGTCTCTGTAGTTTTTTCTTTTTAATATAGGGTCGGGTTAGGTTGGGTCGGGTCTGTTTGAGCCCGAACATGACCGAAATTTGATCGGGCCTAAAAATTTTAACTTGAACCCAACTTGAAACCCGAATATTCAGATTAAAGTCCAAAAAATTAGGATCGGGTTAGTCGTGCCAAAATTAGGATCGGGTCAAATTACCATCCCTAGCAAAACCGATAAATATTGAAATTGCAAAGATGACAAAGATTGCAACTAATTTAGTCCTCCCGGTTATGGTATAATGCAAGTTTGCATTTTTTTACTATCGTGATGGAGGAAGGTTTTGCTGAACAAAAATTCTCTCCTAGTAATCACTAGAAAAAGTGACAATCATTTGTATTTGATATGTTGAATATCAACATTTATTAATAATGAATAATCTGTTTTATATTTTTATGGTTCATCACAGTGAGAAAATATCTCTTTGAATGTTAAACGCGGATTCATATTAAAATATTTCTGGGCTGATTTTACCATTTTACTTTTTGATTAAGTAAAATAGTCCGAGCAAAAAGAAAGTCCAGAAGACTTTAAAAAACAGGGAAAAAAATTACATGTATAGCATATCAATCCAATTAAAACTTAGCATAGATAAGTTGATTGAGTTTTTGAAAATTTGTATAAGTTCATTGACAAGAACGGTATTTCTTGAAATTAACTTCTAATTTTTAATTTGATTAATATGGAATAACAAGTGGGGCCAAATTATTTCAATGATGTTATGAAAATTAATTAACTATTTCTCTTAAAACATAACATATATAAGATGGAGATGAGGACGAGAGAAGAAATATTTTAAGAGGAAAAATAAGAGTAAATCATGTTGGAGAGAAGATAAGAATAAATATGAGAGAAAAAGAAATTGAATGAGTTATTAATTCCTCTCATCTAATCTTGACAATCCATTATTCATTCTAAAAATTATGTTTAAAATTGTGTAAAAAGAGTTGTCATTTGAACCTGCCTATATTACTCGCGTTTGGTAATAATGACTTGTTAAAATTTAATAAAATAATTAAGTAAATGATCACTATTAGAACCAAACAAAATTAAATTTAAAACCGATCGAACAGGATCAATATTGTTGGTTGAAATTTTATCTTATCAAACATCTAACTGAACTTCAGGTGCTGGTTGTGTGCTTTTGCACGGGCATGTTTTGGTAGGATACATGGCACGGCACAGTACACACATGGACTAAATTAGACTGAGAATTTTTCAGTAAATGAATTTTAAAACTACGACACAATTAAAAATAGGTTAAAGCATGATGCATGAAGAACACGTAATAAGCACATTCAACTGGTGGGCTAGCATGCGGCTCACAGGACATCAATAGCATGTTGGTTAAAGTAGATTGAAATAAATTTTTTTAGTAAAAGTGAACATAAGATTTTATGATTTTACAAATAACTTGAAATTGAATCTTTTAATGCATTTAATTAGTGTAAGTTTTTCAAACTTATTTAATTCTTAGTTTAAAAAAATGCTCTAATTGTTTTATATTTATAATTTATCAAATGAATAAATGATATTATGATTTTAATAAATAAAATTATAAATATGATGATTTTATAAATATATGCATTAATATTTTTATGGACTACGATCTAGACTTTATCTAAGCTCAAGTTAACAATTAAGTTAACCCTTAAAAAATTTCTTATTATTATTGTTGTTGTTATGAAAATTTGAGAAGACAGAAACTCATCCAAAGACTAGAAATTTAAGCATTGGCTGAGAGTCTCTAGCGGCATACCAACTAGTGATTCTGGATACTTTGATTCAGGAGCTTCCAAGTGTATACATAATACTTTTTTTGAATAGCTGATAGTACTGATTTTTATTGGACGACAAGTCGTCGTGTCTCAAGTCTGCATCAATTCTAAGGCCAGACTGTAGAACATTCTCTTATGGTTGTAGCTCCATAATATTCTTTTTCTCCTCATACATAAAGCTCATAGTTATCAAGTCAAGTTGTTCTGAGTTCTTCAAATCATCCATTGCTACTGTAAAATTGAGTAAATATAACAAAACTATAAAAATTATAATTTTATATGCTAGGTTACTTTTAGACTTTATATAAAATTAGAAGCAGATTAAGAGAAGACTAACAACAAAAGTAGGAATAGAGAAAAGAACGTTACATAGAGGAAGAAAGAATTCAAGGAAAGTTATTTCTTATCCATTACCATAAAAAAAAACATTTAAATAGAGTCACCACTTTCTAATTAGGAGATCAATTTTTATTTCTATTCCTATTCCTACTCATAGATAGATGAGATAGAAAATAGAGAAAAATTGTAAGAGTGGGCATAAACCAACTAGTTTTTCTCAAAAATTGAACCGAACCGAACCCGATCGGTTAATAAAATATGAACTGAACACAAAGCAAACTTAGAAACCAAATTGTTTCAGTTCGGTTCGATTCCTAAGTTCAGTTTGTTTTGCTTCAATTTCATACGGTTCACTTTATGAAATGTAATATTTTTCTTTTATATTAGCAAAATTTTTATACTTCTCACCTAAACTTAATTATTATTTTTAGTTTAATTCAATTATATTCACTAATAATTCATGTTTTATGTCAAAATAATAAAAAATATTATTGTATATATAAATTGAAATTTTTTAATTTTAACAGTTAACCGAGTGATTTCGATTTGGTTCAATTCAAAATCAAAATATTGGTTCAGTTTTCCTAGACCATTCGGTTGGACTAACCGAATCGAACTGAACTGAATGCCCACCCCTAAAGAATAGTAATAGGCATAAGGGCATCCTAACATTATAAAATCATAATTTTAAAATTATAGGTATTACATGACATAACATAACTTAGAGGTTGTTTTTTTCCCCTCTTAATAGGTAATAAGTTATTCAAGTGAGAAGTCAACATATAACTTTAGCTAGAGGAAGAATACATGTTAACAAATATATTACTTTTAATTAATTCATGCACCCATGCACCCATTGAAGTTTGAACTCAAAACTCTTCCCATTGGAGCTACTACGCACCTTAGTTTCATTTTACCTATATTGTTCAAAGAGATGGTTTGCGGGTATTTTTTTTGTCATTTTGATAGGTTATTTTTTAGTGTAAATATCCCCAATTAATCTTAAGTAAAATGAGTTTATACTTATATCAAATCCAAAATCCGAAAATAAAAACCGAAGTAAAGAAAAACAATTAACAACATATTATCTTTTCATTTATGCATAAAAAATGGGTAAAAGCCTATTTAGTCCCTATATTTTAAGATTAATGTCCATTTAGTTCTGGTATTTTTAAAAATACCTCGAAACATCCTTGCCGTTAAAGTATTGATACTCTTACCATTACTTTTTATTTCTTTTGGCTTACTTTTACAATATTACCCTTTTATAATAATTTTTTTGTTTGGACATTAATAAAAATAAAATAATTAAATTGCAATAAAAGGGTATCTCAATTACCTAAATATGATCATATAACTGAAGTGAGTCCTATACGCACTATATGTTCTTTATACAAACTTGGTGGCAATCCTTTCGTCAAAGGATCCACAATCATCAATTTGGTGTAAGAAGACATATCCCGAAATTGACTTTCTAGTGTTAGAACAGCCAGCAAAATCAGAGTCTGAATACCCAATCACTTCCAAATGATCAGATCTTTTATACGTAAGCATATAGTCTTTTGTCCTTTGAAGATATAGCAATACTTGCTTTGCAGCTCTCTAGTGATCCAAACCTGGATTACTCTGGTATCTTCCTAACATCCCTATTGCATATGCAATGTCAGGTCTTGTACAGACATGAGCATACATTAAGCTTCCAACTACTGAAGCGTAAGGAATGTTAGTCATCTGTTCCCTTTGCAATTTATTCTCTGGGCATTGTTTCAGACTGAATTTGTCACCTTTGACAATAGGTGCCACACTAGGTGAACAATCCTTCATACGAAATCTCTCTAATACCTTATTGATATAGGTTTCTTGAGATAGTCCTAACATGCCTTGGGATCTATCTCTTTGAATTTTTATGCCAATAATATAAGAAGTTTCACCCATATCTTTCATGTCAAACTGTTGTGAGAGAAATCGTTTGACCTCATGAAACAAGCCCAAATCACTTGATGCAAGTAAAATATCATCTACATATAAGACTAAGAAGATAATTTTGCTCCCACTGATCTTATGGTAAATACATTGATCCATAATGTTCTCCGTGAAACCAAATGAAGAAATGACATTATGGAATTTTAAATACCATTCTCGAGAAGCCTGTTTTAATCCATATATAAATTTATTGAGTTTACAAACCAAGTGATCATTTCCCTCTGAGTTGAACCCTTCAGGTTGTCTCATATAAACCTCTTCCTCTAAATCCCCATTGAGGAACACTGTTTTCACACCCATTTGATGTAACTCCATGTCAAAATGGGCAACTAATGCCATGATTATCCCAAAAGAATCCTTCTTAGAAGCTGGAGAAAAGGTGTCATGATAATCAATTCTTTCTTGTTGAGTGAATCCTTTGGCTACAAGTCTTGCTTTATATCTTTCGATATTGCCTAAAAAATCTCTTTTGGTTTTGAAAACCCATTTACAACCAATAGCTTTTGCTACTTTAGGTAATTCAACAAGATCCCAAACTTGGTTATTAGTCATAGAATCCATCTCATCCTTCATGGCATTGTACCATAAAATGGATTTACGACTACATGTAGCTTGTGAAAATAAGGTAGGGTTATCTTCAGCACCAATATCAACATCAGATTCTTGTAGATACACCACATAATTAGAAGGAATTGCTGGTTTCTTTGTCCTTGTGGATCTCCTTAATCCTATATCAGCATCTTATTGAGGAAGTTGTTGAATAGCTAGATCTTCAGGAACATTCTCTTTATGATGAGGCTCTTTAGTGGTTGGTTATGGAAATTGCTGAACTACAACCAAATAATCTGAAGTATCATAAGTAGTTTTTGAACTTTGATCTTCCTCAAAAACTATGTTTCGAGGTTGATTACTCCCACTAATCCCATTATTCTCTATAAACCTAGCATTCTTAGCTTCTACAACTTTAGAAGCATGGGATGGACAATAAAATCTATATCCTTTAGACCTTTCTGCATAGCCAATGAAAAACCCACTGACTGTCCTTGGGTCTAACTTTTTCTCTTGTGGATTGAACACCCTAATTTCAGCGGGACAACCCTATTCTCGTACATGTCTTAAACTAGGCTTTCAACCTTTGCATAACTCAAAAGGAGTTTTAGGAACAACCTTAGTTGGAACTCTATTTAATACATATATAGCAGTTTTTAAGGCTTCACTCCATAAGGATAATGGGAGATTGGAGTTGCTAATCATACTCTGAACCATGTCCATTAATGCTCTATTTCGTCTTTCAGCTATGTGATTCTGATATGGTGAGCCTGGCATTGTATATTGAGTAACAATACCATTTTCTTCAAGAAACCTAACGAAAGGACCTGGTTTTTGCCCTGATCCCGTGTATCGGCCATAATATTCTCCACATTTATCTGATCTCACGATTTTGATTGGTTTCCCTAATTGTTTCTCTACTTCTACTTTATATACTTTAAAAGCATCCAATGCTTCATCCTTATCATAAAGCAAGTAGAGATACATGTATCGTGAATAATCATCAATAAAGGAGATGAAATATCTCTGACCATTTAAGCACACTTATGAAAAATGGGCCACAAATGTCAGTGTGTACGATTTCTAAAATATTTGAATTGCTCTTTGCACCTTTCTTGGTCTTATTGGTCGGCTTTCCCTTAATGCAGTCCACACAAGTACCAAAATGAATAAAGTCAAGAGTCTTAAGTACTCCATCATTTACTAACCTCTTAATTCTCTCAATAGAGATATGACATAATCTCCTGTGCCACAACATGGAGGATTGCTCATTTAAGGCACTTCTCTTAACACCAATATTACCTTGCATAGTCATAAGGTTAAAATCAAAAGTGGGGTTTAAATGAAGTTTAAACATACCATCATCTAATATTCCATCATGAACAATAATAGAATCTTTTAACAAGTGAAAAGTTGTCCCAAGAAAATTAAAACCAAAACCAAAAGGTAAAAGTCTTGAAACTGAAACAAGGTTTCTAGAAAAGGATGGAATGTAAAAGGTTTTATCAAGGTCTAGAACAAAACCAGAATTAAGGACAAGTCTGTAGGTCCCGACAGTTTTAACACGTGAAGGCATCTTATTTCCTGAATAGATGACTCATTCACTTTTCATCAGTTTCTTGTGGTTTAGGAAGCCCTGCATGGTATTGGAAATATGGATTGTAGAACCAGAGTCAATCCACCAAGTGTTATGAGAAACATGAACCATATTAGATTCGTAACACACAATAGAGATAAGATTACCTTTCTTTTCAAGTCATTTCTTATATTTGGGGCAAGCTTTCTTCATGTGTCCTTTCTTCTTGCAGAAAAAGCACTTGATAGCGTTCTTATTAACCTGATTAAGAGGTGCTTTGCCTTTTCCTTTCCCCTTCTTGTCGGATTTCTTTCCAGCAGTCACTGTATGGGCACTTTCCATTCTCTCTTGATTCAACCTCCCTTCCTCTTGCACACATATGGTCAAGAGTTCATTAATTGACCACTTTTCCTTATGTGTGTTATAAAAAAGTTTGAAACGTCCATATTCTTGAGGGAGTGAGTTGAGAATAAAGTGAACTAGAAATGACTCATAAGTCTCAATTTCTAGTGACTTGAGTCGAGCAGCAATATCCCTCATTTCCATAAGGTGCTCACGCACTCCTTTGGTGTTAGTAAACTTCATGGATGACAATTTACTCATTAGGGTGCTTGCCATAGCCTTGTCAAATGTCTCAAATTGTTGCTCTATGGCATTGAGATAATCTTTCACCTTCTCACAATTTGGAATAGAGCCGCGAATGCTTTTCCCAACATGAGCCTTAATAAGCATCATGCTCAATTGATTGGATCGCTCCCATTGTTCATATGATGGTTTCTTTTGTGGGGTACTTAATTCCGTAGGCACTGGTGGCTCATCCACTTGAAATGCTAAGTCAAGGTCATTGCACCCTAACGTTAGGTGAATTTTCTCCTTCCATTCATTAAAATTGTCACCACTCAGAAAAGGGATACGAGAAGTATCACTGTTTGGAATAGACAAAGATTGAATAACTACAAAAACAAAGTACAAGCTTACAAAACATATTGAAGCATAAATTATAAGGAAAATTTACACATGTAAATAATTTCCAATAATTTAAATAAATCAAAGCATTATTATAACTATCCTGTGGGCAAATTATAACATGCAACAAATTTATATCCATATATGAGACTAGCATATTATTTATTATCTTGATAAATAGGCCTGTGGGTAGCTATTATAATTAAAATAAATAACTCACGATCTCATTCTAATTGAAACACAAATATAATAATTTCCCTGTGGGGTTAATTATTATGTTTCATTTTACCATCTGATGTCATTAAGAATTTATGTGACTAAATTTTCTTAATTTAGAGTATTGTGGCTATCTCTCAATTAATCAATTGTAACAACTTTATAAATGTGTTAGAGTGCAATTTATGCACTAGTTTTGCATTGTTTACTTCCCTTAATATCGATGTTTTGCACTTAATAATAGTGATTTACTTGTGTTTTACTTTTGTAGGTACAATTCTATTGATTGGTGATAAAATTGAGCTACAAGATGATATTTAAGGATGATTGTTCTCTTGGAGAAATTATGAGCGTCAGAAGAACTTTGTTGATAAGGCGTGGGTGCGTACTGTCAACTACGGACCTGCAATTTTTAATTTAACATGTTTTGTATTTTTGGTTATTTTTGTAATTACGAATTTAATATTTTAGAGATTAGTATATTATTTTAAATAGAACTCTAAAGGGGAAGAGAGAGAGAGAGTATTTAAGGGAGGAATCTATTGTGAAAAAAGAGGGGACTTTTGAGAAAAGAAAGAAACCTTAGATCTAAATTTTTCTCTTCTCTCTATGAAGAACTAAACCTATTATTCTGGTTGAAGGTTAATGAAGTTTTGATTCATCACTACTGTGAGATCTTTCTTATGCTTTAATTGTTTTATTGCTTTTTGGGTATTTGTTTGTTCTCTGAATTATTTTCATGATTATGTTTGTTAATTAGATAACTGGCCACTATTTAATTATCAACTTAATCTATTGTCAATTAAAGGATTCATCGTATGAAGATTTTAATGTTTGTGACAAATAACATAGCAGTTAGTTGTGTTATGAGAATAAATAATCTAATTTAAATAACCATCGTATGCATTTGTTGATTAGGATTTGGGTCTCTCTGGTTTTTCAGGCTCTCAATTGATTAAATCCTATAATCGTATCTAGGGTTGTCTATTGATTAGGGAAATAACCAACGGTCATACCTTGGTTATCGACTAGTTAAGGAGGGATTGACTATTAGAGGGTCTCAGTAGCTATAACCGGTCTATTCATAAGTAGTAATAATTTATATTTGAATCAATGACCAGTAGTCGAATCAAGCTGAGTTAATTCCTTCAACCAGTGCTTTCTCCAATTTGAATTACAATTTTAATTTGCGTTCTTGTTAGTTTAATTTGATTTTTATTATTGTCAACAATTCCCCCATTTTGCATTTTATATTTTAAAAGAATTTAAATAATTACCGATCTCTGTGGACATGACTCTGCTCAATCACTATACACAATTTATTTAGAGTAGGTATTTATTTTTGCTGGCTTCGACAACCATCAAAATGACATCAAATTTATTCCAATATGCAAACAACACGCACACGGTAAATAATTCAGGCATGTGAATAACATACAATAAATTCCTTATAATCCAGAACTTACAGAGGTGATCATTTCACAAAACAAAAAGTAGTATTATCACTTTCCATGGATTTATATCATCAAAGTACATGCCAAGGTTACCGAATATAATTTTAAGACACCTAACAATTCTTCACAGAACCAATAGCATGGAAATATGACATTTGTCATGCATCAAATTTCCAATCTTAATATTATGCTAGTTAAACAAATACAGGTGTCCTTTATCATTATTAATGCAATCCAAGAATACAACAAATATATTATATTCAATCATGCATGCATTTATTTACATATTATAATGTCACTAAAACTTAATTTAGTAAATCTACATATATAAGACAACCAACATGTCATCATCGTCATTAACCGAAAACCGAATGTAGACAATTGAATTAATCGAATTTATATAATGACATGCTAGAGTCAAACGAATCAATTAATCAATTATACTTATATCAATTATGCAGACAAGTCTCGAATAACCATTATTGCATAATTCCACTCATGCATTCCATATGAAAATACAACGGAAATTTTTAGGCTATCCTGAAACTATATATTTATCACAGAATATCACACACTCATATTCAATATGTTATATCACGCATGCGAAACAATTATTCATATGATAATCAATCATGCTTTAAATTACTCAGATTCTAACATATAAGAATCGATAACTAGACTAGAAGCATGCCTCTGATACCAACTAAAAGACTATATTCATCATGCGCAAGTTAGAAAGCTTACCTCCTGCCATAGTTATCAGATTCAATTGCACACAACCTTTCTTCTGGAATGCAACCAAAACCAACAAAAACAAGCAATGCTTCGTACTCAGAATTTTCTAGTCTATCTAACACTTAATTCCAGAGAGTAGACTGTATTAAAATTAAACTAAATAAAGATAAATATCAATTTAAATTAGAAAACTAATAATTAAAATAAATTAGATGGCCATATTGTACACGTATTGAAAACGTGTCTAAAATTCTTTTCACTTGAAGTATGATGACCATTATTCTCTTCATGGCAATGATTATTATTCATCATGTTCATACGGTTGAAAAGACCTGAACCACGAACAAGATAATCATCGTTGTAAACCCTTAGATCAAGCAAAAGACTGGAACTTGATTCGGGCGTCGCGATTCATCAAAGGCTTCAACGACGTGTTTCATTTTCATTCTCTTATTTCATCACTCTTCTCCATACAGGGAGTCTCTTCTGATGAGGACGCCAGAATGATACTGGAGGCCTCGGAAGAACTCGCTTCTAAAAAGAGAGCTTTCATGTTTGTGTTATGGAAAATTGAGGAAGAGGGTTGTCAGTTTTATCGTAGAAGAGTAAAGACAATATCTTTTCACAAAGGAAAGAAATCTCATTTTTTACTTTACAAGCATTAGTATTAGCGAAATTAATTAGAGTTATGAGTAAGCTTTGATAAGATTTTTGTTCTATGATAAGGCTTACCATGCAATAATACCAAATATGTTTTCAAGTACTATATGAACACGTTAATTTTCCATTTCCTTTTTAAGTATCACTAAAAGAAAAAAGAGATATAGCAACAGGAATTCAGCAACATGCATGCTACGCGTGTTGTAAAATCTGATGTTTCACAACATTTTAAGATCGTGCGCTGTTAAAAATTGTTTAAAATTCACTTTCAACAACATGCTTTAAGGCGCGTTGTGAAAAACATTATTACAACAGTTTTCTGATTGTGGCGGTTTTGGTAAGACAAATAACAACGTACAATATAAGCATGTTGTTAAAAAATTCAGTTTCGACAACGTTCTAAAAGGCACGTCGCTATCGAGAATGTAGCACAACATTTTTTAGTTTGTTGCCATTTGTTTTCAACCATGAAATAATTTGCCATAGGTGAAAAATGTTTATATTTATAATTTCTCTATAGTAATAATAAAGCCTTTTCAAATTAAAAAACTAGTAATAAAAAAGTAACCAACCAATTTTAAATAATAGGTGGTTATTCATATAATTATTGAATCTATCCTATTAAATCATTAATTTATTTTTGTATAAAATGTAAATTATTTTTTTTACCACAAATAATTTTTTTAAATAAAAAATGACATAAATACATTCAAATCTATTTATTATTTTCAACTAATGAAAATCTCTTTTGTCAGCCCAAAAAGAAAAAGGCACAAATAAAAAAACTCTACATTATCAATTATAACAAGAATACTTTGTATAGATATCTCCTACCAATGCTTTAGAAGCTGCTTCATTAATAGGTTGACCATTCTTTTTAAGATGGCCTTCAATCCAAACATCAATTCTAGTGATTTCGGATGGATTTGAACTCTTTTTTTTTCTACAATTAAGAAAAATATGTAATTTAAAGTAAATCAAATAAGTGTCAAAAAATAATCAAATTAAATAAATTCATACCATGATATGCTCCTTCCTAGCATAACGTAGTCGGCCCATTGAATGAACCACTTCCTGATTATTTCTCATTTCTTTAAACTTCTTGCTTATTGCCTATTAATCAAACATTGAAATGTATAATTTTAATAGATATGAAACTTAATTTGAATACCATTATTGCAATACAATGGACTAACTTACTTTAAATTCTGGAGACAACCTTTCCTTGACAAATTTAGCCCAATCTTCTTTGGAAGTTGTATTTTTTGGCTTGATAAGAGCAAGTACACGTGCTTTATTATGTTCTTTGTTGGCTTGCTTGATCTTAGTTGTTAGCTCTGATTTGTATCATCTCTAGCAATCACCCATCATTCTTAAAGGCAAGCGTTTACGAGACTCATCCACAACGAATTTTTCCTATATAAATTATAAGAAAAATGCAAACCAATAACCAATATAATAAATCTCAAGATAATTGATATAATAAATCTCAAGATAAATGATGTATTTGTTAATAAAGATAATTATTGCATAATATCATATACCTGCACTAATGACCAAAGATCTTCTTTTAGCTTGTGGTCAACCGAAAGCCAATTTTTCATACAAACAGGCACATGTTCTCGTGTTATAACTCCAATAAAAGATGCATATTTATCAGAATTTACACCTACTGCCTGGCCACATTCGTTAAACTTAATGCTCAATGGTGGAGATCGATCTTGAATCATTCCAAGTTTAGTTGGACCTCTTTTCTTTTTTGTGCCTTTGTCATCAGATTGAGATATGTGCGCATTTTCTCTATTGCTAGTTGCTAATAGTCCATTCTCCCCTTGAATAGTTGCATTTTCTCCAAATTTATCTCGACTTCTTTTCTCACCTTGCCTAGAAGACTTTATACATAGCATAATTTATGTTGGTAGGAATAAACTGAAATAAAATAAGTATATGAAGATAAAAAATTATAATTCAATGTTGAACCAAAAAAAAAAAATTACTTACTTCAGCATTGTCCATCTCTTTTACCCCCTGCACAATTGTTAAATGCTGAACAAAATGTTTATATTATTATGACAAGAGATTAATGCCAATGACAAAGCTAGAGCTTTGTTTAGAAATAAACATATAAAAATAATCACGGAGAAATAAGCACATTAACATAATCGTGTAATTTAAGGAACCAATTAATAGATTCATGAAAACAAATAACTATAACAATAAACTATAATTCAAGAATACATAAATAATGAATATACTAAACTAGTCATCACACACTATATCCTCAACTCCTTCCCTTCTAAGAGGTTCGTCCTCATTATCATTTTCAGTTTCATGCCCACTTATGTCAATTGGTAGGCATATACTGTAATTACTCTCACTAGCCAATAATAAATCTTGGAACCCTCTTTGTGGTGCTTTCAATACTACATACCAATTTGATTTTTCAATATCCTCAGAATAAAATACTTGTTTAGCTTGTGAAGCTAAAATGAATGGATCATTTCCAAATTGGCTTTGTCCTTTGTGAAGGTTAACTAAAGTGAATCCTTCATCGACTTTAACACCATTAAATATATTAGCCCAATCACATTTGAAAATGGGGACCTGAAAAGTATTGTAGTCAAGCACTAATATATCCCTCAACACTCCATAATAAGTGACTTTCCCAACAACTTGTGTAGGGTCCCTTGCACTAGCTCTACAAATTGTATTTGCTTCAAGTGAAACACCACTATCTTGTCGAGACTTTTCGGCTTCCTTTGTATGAAATCGGAGGCCGTTAATAACATATCCAGAAAATGACATTGCTTGATTCCTTGGTCCTCTTGCAAGCCATGTTAAAGTTTTTGGCAAATTGGTTTGTCTCTGCTGCATTGTTATCTATTGAAAAAAAAAAGGTTAAAAGTTCAAAAACATAAGTATTGCATATTAGTAAAAGTAAAACTAACTTACTTACAAATCTTATTATTTAACCACGAGCTAAAACTGTCCATATGCTTTTTCTGTAACATGGTTTCATTTCTCAAAAGTCGTTTATCCATACACTTCAATTCTTCCAAGTGTTCTCTAGTAAAAAAAATGAACTTTAAGTTAATTTTCACATCTTTTAAACTTGAAAAACAACAATTACATATTGTCTTGAAGTCTTACTCTATATAAGGTTGGACCTCTGAGCTGTTAAATAAAATATATCGATGAGCAATATGTAACATCTCATCCGAAAGGCTAACAAACTTGCCTCTAGATATTGGACGCCCTCCTAATAATAAGTCATTATCAGATTCTTCATTTCTCCCATGTTGAGTACCTATTTCGGCTGCATGCTTTATATATTTGCTACAAAATGATGCATACTCTTCAGCAATGTACCGTTCAGCTATACATCCTTCGGGTCGTGCACGATTTTCTACATATCTCTTTAAAATTTTGATAAACCTGAGACATAACACATGTAAAATAAATTAATTATTTTTTCATTACTTATTGTTTTATTTTAAAAAAGCTGGTGGCAAGTAAAAATCTCTCAATTGGGTACATCCAATGATATTGTACTGGTCCACATAGACGAGCTTCTCTTCTTAGGTGAATAGTTAAATGGATCATGATATCAAAGAACGAAGGTGGGAAGAATCTCTCTAACATGCACAATGTCTCAGTCACTTCTTCCTCCAATTGTTGTAATCTACTTCTATCTAAGACCGTGTTACACAATTTGTTAAAAAATGCACATAATCAAAAAATTGCTTTTCGTGGACCCTTCGGTAAAATTCCTCTTAAAGCTACAAGTATGAGTTGCTGCATTAGAATATGGCAATCATGGGACTTGAGTCCAACCACCTTGCATTCATCTGCTGAAATACATTTTGCTATATTTGAGCCATAGCCATCAGGTAGCTTTAAACTAGCAAGCCTTTTACAAAATATCAATTTCTCTTTTTTAGAGAGTGTGTGTGATGCAGTAGGTAACTTCAATACATTATTCTCCTTCTTAGGATGCAAATCCTTTCTAATATCCAAACATTTCAGATCTAATCTTAAATTAAGACCATCTTTTGTTTTCCTTTTTATATTCAACAATGTACTCACTATACTATCACATATGTTCTTCTTAATATGCATCACATCCAAGTTATGGCGCACCAGCAAATTCTATCAAAATTTAAAAAAAAGTTAGCTATGATATTACATTTTAAAACCCATTATGCAAATATAGAATAATAGAAAGAAGATAAAATAATATGATTAGTATCTTCCAATATAGCAAGTTAAAAAATATTGATTTCTTCTTCCATAATGATGAAGAATCCCTCGTCCTCTTTTTTCTTAATTTACCCCAATCATTCACTAAGTTTTTAACTTCCGAATAAATGTCTTCACCGGTGAATATCTTAGGTCTAGTGCCTTCTTCAATGACACCATCAAACCATGCTTGTTTCCTCCTAAATGAATGGTTAGAATGAAGAAATCGCCTATGACCCATGTATGCAAACTTTTTGTTATATGACAGCCATTTCGAACAAGTATTTTGACGAAATACGGGACATGCCAATTTTCCCTTTGTAGACCAACCTGATAGATTTGCATAAGCTGGGAAATCATTAATGGTCCACATTATAATTGTCCTTAAATTAAATGTGGATTCACTCAATGCATCATACACTTCAACTCCATTTATCCATAGCTCTTTCAAATCTTCTACAAGCGGTGCCAAATAAATATCTATGTCATTACCTGGTTGCTTTGGCCCTGGAATTAATAAACTTAACATTAAACTATCCTTGGACATGCATAAGCATGGAGGCAAATTGTAGATGACTAAAATTACAGGCCAACAACTATATCTTGTGCCAAGATCTTGGAAGGGATTAAAACTATCAGTAGCAAGGCCAAATCTAATGTTTTGGGGATCAGATGTAAAAGATGGCCACTTTTTGTTTATAATATCCCATGCAAGTGAATCCACTAGATGCCTCATTTTGCCATCTTGACTTTTATGAGTTGATGCCACCTAAGTTGTTTTTCCATATCAGTTGCACTAAACATCCTTTTAAGTCTTGGTATTATTGGGAAATAACGCAAAACTTTGGCAGGAACTCCTTGTTGAATCTTTTCAGTTCGCTCATTAACTTTCCATCGAGAAGCACCACATTTAGGGCACATATGTGCATTCCCTAACTCCTTTCTATAAAGGCAACAATCATTTATACAAGCATGTATTTTTTCATACCCAAGGTCAAAGGTCTTAAGTAACCTTTTTGTTGAAATACAATGACTCAGGAAGTGTGTTTTCTGATGGAAGAATATCACGAAAAATTTGAAGAAGTTCATCAAAACCTTTATCAGATATACCATGGGTAATTCATCAAAACCTTTATCAGATATACCATGGGTAACTTTATGCTTGAATAAGGAAACAATTGCTGATATTTTTGTGTGCTTTGTACATCCAGGATACAATGGAGTTTCAGCATCTTTGATAAGATTTGTGAACTCTATTTTGCTACTTTCATGTGTGCGCTCTGATACATTTGGCTCCTTAAATAAACTTGATCTCTATACATCTGATATGTTTCTGTCATTTCAATATCACCATATTGCATTGACATTCCAGAATAAGTAGAATTTTCACCATGAAGAACCCAACTTTATAGGTAGGATCCATGCCTTTCATAACCAAGTGTTCATACACTAAATCAAAATGGTGGCGTTGTACATTCTTACAACAAATGTAGGGACATACTATTATATCTAGATTACCTGAATTTGCACGAGCACTATTAACAAAGTCAGGTGCTCCCTTTCTATATTCATTTGAATGTCTACAAAAACAAATAATGAGAGTAATAACTTATTGGTTAATTTAAAGATATAACTATTCCTAAAACTATTCATTATTTTATTAAATAAACATGAAACCTTGAGAAGTAGACCCATCTTTAATCCATTTTGAATTACTAATGTTGGCAAGACCTGGTTGTGCAAAGGTGATTAGTTTGGACCATATAAAGATAAATATAAAGAAATAGGATCCATTTAGAGTATCCAATAGGCTAGTAAAAGTTAACAGAATAAGATTATGACAAATATAAAATAGACAAAATAATATAATTGTAATAAATTTTTTAAAGCAAACATCAAAATAGAAAAATTTCATTTAGAATTTTAATTATACAAAAGAAAGCAATACCTCAAGTTTTACTTCGCAGTCAAATCGTAAGAAGTCACTGCTGATATAGGAGACTATGTTCAATGGCATTAATAGAAGTTACCTGTTTCATCATGTCAACAGCACCAATAATAGATTAAAATTGCGCCACTCAATTAAAAGAAATCATTATCCATCTCACTAGTAATATTTACTAATTTAAATTAAAAATAAAATATAATCTCTAAAATCAGCTTTTCCGTGTAAATATTTTCAAAGAAGAAAATCATCTTTTGGTTTCAATGACCCACCACAAAAAATTAATATTAGCTTGGTGTATGTCATAACATATGAACCCCACAAACAATAAAGAATTGTCCCACTTACCAAGTAATGAATTTGCAATGGGACCATCTCGAACGATTTTGAGTGGGAACATTAGGACAAAGCCCGAAATCTCCTGAAAAGAATTAGTGGAAAGAGCAAACTGTTAATTAAATGGAATTAGGAAAGTGAAACTGAGCTTTATTAATGAAATTGAAAAGAAAAGTACCTGATAAACCCGATTCCTTGGTGGGCACTTGTTATTACAATGACGATGAAGGGGCTTGATTTGCTTGAGTGGCAGAAAAAGAGTAAAGTGGCATTGTAAATTGAACCCAGGTTTCATTAAGTCAATTTCTTTTCTTTTCTTTTTTTTGGTTTAGTAAGTCAATTTGTGTTTTTTTTCTTTTCATCCTCATTTTGCCGCGCTTTAACCTGCGCTGTATAACTTATGCACGTGCAATGAAATTTTTTATTTATTGCACATTATTTTCTATTATTTTAGTTCTAAGAAATATAGTTAATGATATATAAAAAAAATTTGTTATAATATTTTTATGAATAAATTTCATAAGCATCTATTTATGTCTAATTTATACCAACTTCATATTAAATTGAGTTAAAAAAATTTAACAACACACAACCAAATGTTGTTATTTAAATAATAATTTATGCAATAGAAAATCCAATGTTGTCTTAAGTCACTAATTACAACATGCAAAGTTTGAATGTTGTCATTACATATTCTTATATCGCAACAAATGATTGCTTGTTGCGATAAAGTTTAACTCAACGATCACTCATTGTGTGTTGCTAAAACTTTATATTTGCCAACATACAATTTGCGATTGTTGTTAAATTATAAATTTGACAACATTTCATACATGCACATTGTTAAAATGATGTTACCTTATCCCTATTTTCTTGTAGTGAAATTTATAGAAGAGTTTATATGATAAATAAAAATAAAAATCAAGATGCAAACATATATACATGCAAGGAAGACTCATCTCAACTTTTAGTTTAATTGACTTGACCTAAATTTTCTGGCCTTTGACTCGAATTTAATGGTTAGGCTCGGGCCTAAATATTAGAGCCTAATTAAATTCAGATCAGGGTTCGAGACCTATATGCCTGACCCAACCCGACCCGACCTGATCCTAAAACTTAAAAAAATTGTTATATATATATATATATATATATATCTCTAGAAAAGGATGATGCTCTACAGAGCAGAGAATCCATGTTTAAAAACTTAAATTCTAGTTTTAGTCTTGTCGGTATGGCTACAATCCAAGGCTAAGAATTGGTTTTACCGCCCTTCAACTAAATCGGGACTTATGACCAAAAGCTACCAAGGCACCAAAAGTAACACTCACCACACAAACAATTTTCAACCAAAAGAGTAAATTTTTACACACAGTGTCTCTATTCTATATTACACTATCGTCCCCAGGCTCTGATACCAGTAATACCTAGGGTCGTGGAGTGTGTGTGTGTTCAAAAGATTATGTATATTAAAGACTTTATTAATAAACCAATTTTTAATTGGTACGTGGCGTTGTTACTAGATTGATGCAGAACTTAATCTGCCTTAGGGACAGTCTCAGGGATCAGATCTTACTTAGAATAGATCAATCCCGTATCCCGCACAATTTGGTTTTCAGCCGATAGTGTAATATAGAATACCGCACAATTTCGTATCTTGTATCCCGCTTCTGATATTGGCCCCTCTCTCCACTAACGCATGTGAAGACCAGCGGGAGCATTCTCTTTTTAAAAAAGGCAAATTTGTTTTTAAGAGTGCATGAAGACTAAGACTCATCACTCTTATCACTCTCTCATCTCTCTTCTTCTTTTAATTTCGAGAACTCTCTCTCTCTCTCTCTAAAAAAAAAGGAAAAGATGAACTGAAGACATCGAGGAAATTTTCCTGTCTTCTGATTTTCCTTTCTTCTTCATTTAAACATTTTTCCTCTTTGTAAAGCCTCCGGATCGAAAAGAAAGCTCATGTAAGAATTCAATCCAAGGCTATAACACTCGGGGAGGACTATAAAACACTGTCTAATTCTTGCTTAGACTTTCTAAGCTCCCATTTTAGACGTTTTTGTAATTTCAAATCTTGACAGATCTTCAATCCCTTTTTATTGACAAAACTGACTAACTCACCATATGTAAGTTCGTCATAAGGAATACGATTGTCATAAAGAGCTTTAATAGAATTTCTAACTTTTTCTCCTAAGAGGGTTGGTAAACCGGCAAGGAATTTTTCTTTCTAAGTAGTATGATTTGCATCCTCTCTTAGAAAGAGTCTAGTAAAGAAAGTGGCTTTATAGCTTTGAAAATCACTAAGTTTCCTACATCTCAAATTATGTAGTAACTCAGCATTTTTATCTCTTAGGTGTGAATGATCACCTATGAAATGAAGAGATATGGTAAGGATTAGGGTAGCAACAGCATCCTGAACAGGGCTATTGAATTCATCGAGAGTGGGTGTCCCATCTTCTTCAGTTTGAATAGAATTTAGAATATTTAATTGTTGCTGTCTGGTAAGAAGATGATCCCACCAACCTTTAAGTTGACCAGTAAACCCAGCAATGAGAATTTCTGCAATGGCTTTGTCAGAAGTTCCCGACTGAGTTTTATAGGCATTAGCTACCATGGTCATCTGTTGCAACAATCCTAAGATGTTATATTCAGACATACCATCAATATTCCACTCATAGACTGAGGATGCATTAAAACGAGATTGGTTTAATGCACTTGGTCTATTATCGATGGCAAGGTCTGGAGGAGTTTTTACTGTTGGGAGAGCAAGTTCCCAATGGATTTTATTGGCTTTAGGGGTAGACTCATCTTTGAAGGCTTTTATGTCAGAAAAGGCTACAGAAGATTAATCCTGCTCTAGCACACCAATCTTGCTAGATTGACCACTATCAGGAGCAATTTGGACTTTAGAAATAGAAGCAGAAGAAGATGCTTCTATTCGATCAAGTTGTTCTTTAATGGCTTTAGCAAAATCTGATTTAAATTCATGAACAAGCTTTTAACTATGTTTCGAAACCTGAAAAGGTTTGAAAATAGGTTCTTTAAGCTTTTTCAAGGAATCAGACTTTGATGGAGTAGAAGAAGGAATAATAATGGTTGACTTCTGGAATTAACTTTCTATTCTGGTCAACTGTTTTCCTATCGTATTTAGATTAGTATTACAAAAATTATTCTGTTGAATAATACTATCTAAATTGCTTTCTATATCATTTGGTTTTTGAATTTTATAAGGTGATGCTTTAACCTGGACAGGTGGTTCACCATGGTCAAAAGTGATACTCTTGAGAGGGGGATGTTCAGATTCAATGATTCTACCAGAACCTGATAAGTTCCATTCAGTGATCTTTTTACGGACTGTGATTGGATTTGATTCTTTAAAAGGATAAGAAATGTTATTTTCCGAGGCATAAATTTCAAACCAATCAAAAAACAAGATATGAACTTGATTTTGATTAACGAATTTATAGTATAATTCTTGGATTTATTTTCTTTGGTTTAGAAAATGTTTAAAAAACCAAAGTCTTTTTGCTTTGTTGTAATCAGAATAAAAATCGTTATGCAATAGAGTTTTATCGAGTTCAAAATCTTTTTCAAGGACATTAAGTACATTTTCTGTGACAGCAGAAAATGTAGGAGAAGTTGGAGGAGAAGGTTCCTTCTCTTCCTGTCTTTGTGTGTGTTGACTACTAGTGTAGACTGGATGAGGAACGCTAGTGGTATAGTCAACGGAATGTATAGAAGAGCTAGGTATATCCGAAGTGGAAAACCTAGGTTGGTTTGGAAAAGAGAGATTTATAACTGAAGGGATTTTTGAAATATTCATTTCTGATGAAGGGATGTTTGCATAAGAGTCTTTATCGGAGAATCTAGAAGATGTAGATCTCCTAAAAGTCAGTTTTACTTTAACATCAGAATACTGAGTCACATTTTGCAACTCTGTATTGGGCTCAAGTTGTTTTGGAATTACTGGAGCAGCAGCTCCTTCAAGAATCCATTCATCTGGAAGATTGACATCTTTTCATTGGATGGGTTTTGGAATTACAGTGTTGGCTTTAGATAGGTCAGTCTGCAAGAGAAGAATCTCTTCTCTTTTTTACTGGAATTTATGTTGCGTACTAAACGCAGAAATCATGGCTTTGTACGAGATTTTGAAAATTAAGGCAACAGCTCTATCATGTGATAATTATGAGTCTTAATTTGTAAAATCATACTTTTCAAAATATTTTTGTCTTTTAAAGAAATTGTTATGTTCGGCTAACAATTAAATGAAATGGGACATTTACAGAGGTTTGATTCTATACTATTTAGTAAAGAATCATCAAAAGAGATGAATCGCCCATCTCTTAAGACAGACAGAATTGAGGTGTCAAGACCTTCTTTTGTTAGGGGTTTTATGCCGACTTGTATTAAGCCGATGTGAATATAATTAAAATTTTTATCTTTTAATTTCTTTAAAGAGCTTTCTGAAAATAAGTGAAAAGTTTCAAAAGGTTTTGAAAGGGTTATGCCACGTTCTTCAATTTTTATGACATAATCATTCTTTAAGCAATCAAGCTTTTTTGTTTTGTAAATCATTTCTTTAGAAATCTTTGGTAATTCCCAATTATCAATTGCTTTATTAAAATCTTTAATTACAAATTCTTCTGAATTTACAACATTCTTTGAATCATTAGTCTTCCCGGAAGAAGATCTAGAAAAGGATGATGCTCAACAGAGCAGAGAATCCATGTTTAAAAACTTAAATTCTAGTTTTAGTCTTGTCGGTATGGCTACAATCTAAGGCTAAGAATTGGTTTTACCACCCTTCAACCAAATCGGGACTTACGACCAAAAGCTACCAAGGCACCAAAAGTAACACTCACCACACAAACAATTTTCAACCAAAAGAGTAAATTTTTACACACAGTGTCTCTATTCTATATTACACTATCCTCCCCAGGCGCTGATACCAGTAATACCTAGGATCGTGAAGTGTGTGTGTGTTCAAAAGATTATGTATATTAAAGACTTTATTAATAAACCAATTTTTAATTCGTACGTGGCGTTGTTACCAGATTGATGCAGAACTTAATCTGCCTTTGGGATAGTCTCAGGGATCAGATCTAACTTAGAACAGATCAATCCCGTATCCCGCACAATTTGGTTTCCAGCCAATATTCCTTTAATTTTTTAAATCTAATCTTTATTAACCTAAATAATACAAAGGCTCATAGATAATATTAGATCTGGATCCCAAAACTAATATTCTGATTGAATGGAGGGAGAAGAGAAGATACAACTAAGGACAGAGATCCGGTCTCTTTGCCTTAGAGGAAAGGTAACAGGTTTTATGGCAGGATTCTGATATAGAAGATCAGTCTGCATTGCATGCTTTGAAAATACAAAAATTAAAAAATGGAAACTTTAAATTACAATCTTTAAAATTAAATTACAAATTGAATTCTTACATGAGCTTTCTTTTCGATCCGAAGGCTTTACAAAGAGGAAAAATGTTTAAATGAAGAAGAAAGGAAAATCATAAGACATAAAATTTTCCTCGATGTGTGCAGATCATCTTTTCCTTTTTTTTTTATAGAGAGAGAGAGAGAGTTCTCGAAATTAAAATAAGAAGAGAGATGAGAGAGTGATAAGAGTGATGAGTCTTAGTCTTTATCCCCTCTTAAAAACAAAATTGCCTTTTTTAAAAGAGAATGCTCCAGCTGGTCTTCACATGCGTTGGTGGAGAGAGGGGCCAACATCAGAAGCGGGAGACAGCATGATTGAAGGCATCTTTGCTTTTGAAAAAGCTTCACGTGGGTGGGACCGCCAACTTTTGACAAAGTCTTCTCGTGAAGAGATGCTTTAGAGGATAATGGGTATAGCTTTTGAAAACATGGCACATGTGCGGCCACACTTGTGTCTCAAAAGACGTTTTCAAAAGTTATTTTTATCCTGACTTTGCATTTGTCCAAACGTAGAGACATCTTTACAAGCAGAGAAATACAAATACAAATACAAATACAAATATAAACAAATTTACATATACAACAGATTTACAGATAAGAAGAATTGCAATGGAAATTACAAAGGAAAAATACTCTTTTTTT